>ML782595.1:682095-692175 GCA_009831015.1 Picea engelmannii | reverse complement strand
TATATATATATATATATATATATATATATATATATATATATATATATATATATATATATATATATATATTATTTTATTTTATTTTATTTTATAAAGTTTATATAGTTTATTGATGTTTCTTTAAATGTCTCTATATATTTATCGAATTATAAAATTATTTTAATTTTTTTTATTAATAATCATTTAATCAATTTATTTAAATAAATATTTAAATGTAACATATCTTATTTTATATAAATAAATATATTAAATGCAATATATCTTATTCTATAATATTTTTTTAATGCATTGTATTTTAAATATTCTTTTTAAATGTTAGATATATGTGATTTTTTTTAAGAGGAAACACATGTTCTTAACCATTAGGCCCACTCAAGCTATAATAAATTTTAATTATATTAGTAATAAAAATAAAATAAAATTTAGTGATTGATTTTAATTTTTTAAACAAGTAACACCACTTAATATTAAGTTAAGAAGGATGAAATCTCAAAAAACATTATATCAATTACATGTAACTCTAGGTTAAGAGAGATCAAATCCATAAAAACATTATTCATAAATTATAACTAATATAAAAATTATATAACTGTATAGAATTATTATTATTTAAATATATAAAATTGTAAAATATTATTACACTAATATATAAATTTAATATTTAATATGTAAAATAAAAATAAATTTGCATAAATTTGGGACTTTTCTTTGGTATCGTAAAAAGAAAATGGCATGGAAAACTTTTGTATTAGAGCACGGATAATGACATCCATATATAAATTTAATATGTAAAATAAAAATAAATTTGCATAAATTTGGGACTTTTCTTTGGTATCGTAAAAAGAAAATGGCATGGCGAACTTTTATATTAGGGCGCGGATAATGAGATCCATTATAATCCACCACATGGACCGATATCTACTCTAATCCAATTCAACTTAATGGCGACCTACTGGAGAGACGTAAAGATCGTATCAAGCAACCGGTGCAATGATCATGATTGCTTCACAACTAGGTGCCCAGATACGTTTGGGATTAGTGGATTAGTCCAGAACCCCATTTTGTTCATTGATTCTCCATGTCGAGATGAAGTTGAATAATATAGTGTTAATACTATTAAATATGATGGAAAGAAATGACTGGGCAAATTGTTTTGAACTAAAATCTTCTTTGCACCCACACCTGTAACAAAGTCCAAATATAATAAGTAGATAATATAATTTAAATTTACACTAATTAAAACTACAGCATGAAAACTTTAATTAAAACTACATTAAAATAAAAAATTTAACTATAGAAGATTAGGGCTAGGGCGGAGGTGCAAGCTTAGGGTTAGAATTTAGGGCTCGGGTCAGGGAAGATACATGTATACATGATACAAATGCCTGTATGGTAGACGAAGCGCCCAACCACACACACGTCAGTAATATTTTGAAACATGTTAAATCTGAGATGCTTGCACATCTCTCGTTCAGCAATATTTTGACACTTGTGAAATACGAAACGCTTACACATCTCTCAATTGAATCGGCGGCCATGCGAACATATCTCAATTGAAACCTGGCCATGGAAAACTTCAAATCTGACATATTTCAGCAATATGTTGACACCTGTGAAATAAGAAACGCTTTCACATCTCTCAATTGAATCGGTCGGCATGGGAAGCTTCAAATCCAAAATATTCCACTACTAATCAAGTAATCGTGGAATTTTTTACTAGTTTAGGGGCAATGAGCTAGCAAGCGCAGTAAGTCATTCCACTTACTCCACGATTTTTGTTCAGTAACCATACCTGTTAAGTTATTTTAGAATGTAAAAAGTTAATTAACATGTAAATGTTAAAAATTAAGTAATTTTGATGGTATTTTTAGAAGTATACATCCGTGGTAATTAAAATTTGGTTTGGTAATTTCTTAATCCTAAAATAAATGTGAAAAAGTAAACAAGTAAAGGGATGCATTTATAAGTGCAAGGAAGTTATGAAGATTACACTTCATGCATTGATTTGAGTGTAAAACAAAAAATATACCAACATCTTAAATTATTGGACATAAAATTAGAATTTGTAATTAAAAGATGAATTAAACCATCAATTCTAATCAATTCTAATGAAGGAATGCCTATCTGCCTAAAAATATAGGGGAGATTAGAAGTAATTGACAATATAGACTTGGTGGATACCCCTCACTACTTGAAACGTGTTGACATTGTTGGGTCAATGTTTGGTGGGTGGGATCGTAACAGATCTCTGTATACCCGTCACCTATTCGAAACGCATTCATATTGTCGGATCAATCTTTACTGGGTGGGGTTCAGGGTATAATCGCACAATTTCTTAATTGAATAAATCGCGTTGACAATGAATAACTATCATTTATGGTCCTCCAAAATATGGAGGAAGCAACATCAAAGAGGGAAAACATTGAAGTGTTTTGGATGCCTACCTACTATTATTTTGGATGCCTACTTACTATTTCACAAATTGTTTTAAAAATATATTTTGATATTGACTACACTAGTTAAAAAAAATACTTTCAAAAGCATCTTACGAAAGCAATGGATTTTAAATATCGATATGGCATATTAGTGTCCCTTGAGGAGGGGGTTAAAAAATATTTGGGTTAAAAAACATTTATAAAAAATTGTAAGTATTTTGGGAGATATTTTTCAATATCTAGTAAAATTAGATGTATTATTTAATATACCATGAATATGTTTGCTATGTTAGAGGTTTACTGAGTGGAAATCCAATGGGATAATATTACCTTATAAAGGGAAAGCTTGGACACTAATTAAAAAAAGAAAATGAATACCTAAGATAAGATGAGTATCTCTCTTAATCATCAAAAGTTGACTTTTATTGAAAAACATATAAAAGAAGTTGTCCTTGCACTTTGTGCTCTGTAACATATAAAAGAAGTTGGCCTTGTACTTGGTACTCTATCTTCATGGAGAGAGGCTTTAAGAACATACAAAGGTGATCTTCTCTTCTATAATTCTAAAAGTTGTTCCATTCAAAATGATTAACAAACCTAAATCAAGTCCATTTAAAAACATATTCTTCTTTATTAAGAAACCCTTCTATAATATTAAGTTTATTCCCAACTCAATTCTAACTAATCATTTCTCACCTTTTCAAAATACCTCTACTCCATTTTCCATTATGGATAATGTAAGGCCTTTTGGGGCACCCACTGAGCGTGCGCACACTCCTTGTGTAGATTCAATGATAGAATAGACAAAGAGCACAAGGAGGAAACGATCGGTTGGGAAAACAAAGACATTTGGGTGTGGGAAACAATACCTTAGGGCATGATGGTGATGTGCAAACCCAACGGGACACACATCCTTCTTCTCTTACGATGAATGACGAAGACTTGGGTTGCATTTAGTAAATTTGGGAGCATGCCCAAGGAGTGGAACCATATTCCCTTAGTAGCATGGGCATGCTAGAGAGGTTGAATGACTCCATCGACACTCCCACAAAGAGTCGCAACAATAAGCACAAGGAAGAGCACGAGACAAGGGGCACATGCCCAAGGATGGGGCACATTGGTCTAAGAAACATGTTGGTTGATGGGCACACAAGATTAGTTGGGAACATTGGTTCCATAGAGGGGCGCAACAATCGATTGAGTTTGAAGATTTACGAAGGGTGTGATACACCCAAGAGACATGGTGTTTTTCACAAGTGACTCTTGGAGTCCATATAAAATCAAGGGCACATAACCAAAGGAAGACATGGAAGAACAAGTGAAGCCAAGAGACATGGATCTCTAAGGTTGGTCGCACTAGTGGGGTGTAGCTCAGGTTGAGGCAAGGAGAAACGACAAGGGGGAAGTCTTGGTGTGACAAAATTGTAAGTTTGGACATTTTTGGTGTATGAGGTAGAGTCTCACGACTTTGCCCTTCTATGTAACTAGGACAATAGCTCCTTCTTTATAAATATTTCTTTCTATTTCACAATAAAAATAAACAAGGTTGGGTATTAGGAACCACTAGTGTTTCCCACACTATATTTGTCTCTTGTGTTTCACATGTTTTATGTTGTATGCAAAATTCAATAAGTGTTAAACAAAGTTAACAAATGTCTAAGTATACAACTGAGTTGAATAGAGTAAGGATGTAACTTGTCCATAACCTAGAACATAGTATGGGTATGCTCTAGGTGAAGGGGCGTAGTCTAGGTGAAGTATCCTTGGTTGAGGCAAGCTGCCAAGGGAGAACCACCACAGTGTCGCACGTCCATGAGATGCCAAGGTTGGACTTGGGCATGATTACCCTTTTATGTAACTAGGACAATATTTCCCTCTTTGTAAAACTTTCTATTTATTTCACAATATAAATAAATGAGGCCGGGTAATAGGCACCATTGGTGTTGCCTGCACTATATCTGTCTCTTATGTTTCACATGTTTTTTTGTTGTATGTCAAATTGACTATCTGTTAAAAAAAGTTAACAAATGTCTAAATATACAATTGAGTTGCATAGAGTAAGGATGTAACTTGTTTGAAGCCTAGAACAAAGTATGAGTATGTTCTAGTATGTTCTAGGTGAAGAGGTGTAATCCAGGTGAAGTATCCTTGGTTGAGCCAAACTACCAAGAAAAAACCACCACGATGTCGCATGTCCACAAAATACCAAGATTAAACTTAAACATAACTCTTAGGAGCGTAACAAATAAAAAAATCTCAATTTCAATTATAAAACTGAAACCTTACTAACAAGAAAATGAGAACCAACCATCACTTAAAAAGTAATGATTTGCAAATGATTTAATTGCATAGGATTAAACAAATATCCATAAATGAATTAGTTATTGATTCTCGAGTCTCACTAAAGAAAAAATGATAAATATGCATAAACATTAACTAATCCAAACAAGAACTTTATAAGAGAACGAAAAGAATAGAAGGGTATAAGAGAACGACAAGAATAGAAGGGTCAAAGGTTTTAAATATTAAATTTTCTAAATATAGGTAGGTTGAAAACATAAGAAAATGAAAATTTAAATACATGTTGAATATATAAAAAAACTAAAAACCATGTAAAAAATATCTTCTAATTTTTTCATAAAGCATTATAATATTGCATATATGAGGTTATGAGTTTCTTTTTAAGTAAATTGGATGTTGCTAAAATGTATTAGATATTCTTGTTTTTAATTATCAAAATTAATTTATTATGTTTCTACATGGTATATAGTGATGGTTTTGGTTTATTAAACAATTCATGCACGAGCCAAATCAAAATGTTACTTAATTTTTAATAAAGATTTTGTATTATTATATTACTTTGGATTTTTAAATTCGTGATTTAAATTGTTGTTGGTTGGATGGATGGTGACATTAGTTTTGGTTTAGCCATTGTGGTGACGTGATGACTTCAGCAAAATAGGGCTAAGAGCTCAACCACGTTAAATGTTGTGGTGAATGCACACTTAATAGTTTTGTTGAGAGCATTATATATATATATATATATATATATATATATATATATATATATATATATATATATATATTATGAATTATGGAGTATTATGTGTTATTAATTTGCATATTATTAACAATATGTTTTTAATGAATTATGTAAATTTAGTGTATTGTTACACAAACCAAGTGGTGTACGAATACACATGGATTCGTATTCCCATATTTGTAGATTATCGAACTTGATAAAATACGCTTTTACTTTGAAGTTTATAAAATAAGACTTACAGAGACAAATACCTCCATGTCGAATTCCATTATCGTCTTACCCAAAAATTTGTTGTCCTAAAAGTTCTAG
The DNA here is from genome assembly GCA_009831015.1 of Picea engelmannii. Classification (NCBI taxonomy): domain Eukaryota; kingdom Viridiplantae; phylum Streptophyta; class Pinopsida; order Pinales; family Pinaceae; genus Picea; species Picea engelmannii. The sequence continues at coordinate 686,388 of ML782595.1, read as the reverse complement.
TTACTCAAGTTATTCATATCTTTGATCCACAATTCTTCGAGAAGAAAAAATATCACCTAACCAAGGCCCTTATGTCTAATGGTTACTCTAAATCTCAAATTGACAAAGCCTTCCATTGAACCCTCAAACCAAAATCAAACCACTCTTCTCCTTTCCATCCCATTTCTCTCATTTCTCTTCCATACATACAATGCACTATTGATCACATATCCAAAATTCTCGCTAAAAGGAACATCAAAATCATTTTCAATCCCTTCATGACCATCTAATTTTTTTTTAGATCAGCCAAAGAAAAATCTGACCCAATGCACGGCCCTGGATTTTACCAAATTCCCTGCTCCTATGGAAAATCCTACATTGGCCAAACTAGAAGATCCTTCAATGCCTGTCTCAAAGAGCACATAGATGACACAAACCATAATCGAATATTCAAATCATCTATTATCGAACACTCCAAATCTAAAAAATTAATTTGTTTCTACAAAACCAAAATCCTAGCTTCATCGCCCTATTACTCTTATCACATCATTCATGAAGCTTTGGAAATTGAAAAAATCCAAACAAATTTAACTGTGATGATGGGTATAAACTCAACCAATCATGGAAACCCATCATTCACCACCTTCATCAGCCAACTTAATTTTTTTTACGTCCCATTATCCTTGTTCGTACCCCCTCCCCTAGCCTCTTATCCTTGGTTCCCATTTATTCAATTCTCTAAATCAAGGTTCCCTCCCCCTCTTATATTTTTAATCATTTAATTTAATTAATTTAGTATTTTGATTTCAACAAAACTGAACATCACATTCCTCGAGATCTATGATGGGATGATTTTTTCTCTCTAATAGGGTTTCCATAGTCCAGGGTTTCTACAAACTGCATGTGCTTCCTACGGAGGAGTCAGACCCTTCTCTACACCAAACAACACAACATTGTACATGTGATCTTGGTCGGTACTGCCGACGCAGTATGACGTCAGATGGAGGAGTGAAAAAACCCTCATACAAGAACGTGGTGGAAAACGAGATGGATGGCGTCAGAGCCAGACAACCCTACTTTGAACCACCGTTGCACCTCAAAGAGCACTTGCTGCAAGAAGAACAAAGCAATGGGAAAAGTATGGATATGGAAGTCAAGTCATCGCATCCAAAGGAATCTCACAATTGGGTACTAGGTAAATGCATACCAAAACCACCAATAGCTTCGAAATATGTAATAAAATCCACAAGGTTAGGAGAACACACATAGTTTATGAAAGATCATGCTCTAATAGGGAAATTTTTAGGGATCTGGACATCCAAGAATGATCTCATAATATGGATCAAACACTAGTGGAACTCAGAAGGGTACTATGAACTGTAACTAAGCTCAAAAGGCTTCTTCACTATCATATTCTATAGCTTGGAGGACAAGGATAGGGTTTTTGAAAATGGCCAATACTTCTACAACTCGGCGGGGCTATATCTGTGGTTTTGGATAGATCGCTTCAGCCCAGAAAAGGAAGACTTTGTTTGCGCCCCAGTCTGTATCGACCTATATCCTCTCCCCCAAGCGTTCCGACTAAAGGAAATCCTAATGGGCGTAGGCAACACGCTGGGAAATTATGTCAAATATTCTATGATGCTATAATCTCTATGAAACGAAATGCATGAAAGCGATAATGACTTGGACCAAGTATAAAAGCTTTTCCATATGAAAATAGTGCTCTTGGCCAAGTATCTTAGTTTTTTCAAATGAATAAAAAATGAGTTATTTGATATGAAGAATATATACTTTACTCAAATTTAACAGGGCAAGGTAAGAAAAAGTTTGAGCCAAGGCAACCACACGAGACATGCAAACTTACATATGGAGAACAAAAATACATAAGAAAAAAAAAATGAGAAAAGATAACAGAAGTTAGAGAAATTGAAAAAAATACATTTTTTTTTATTTAAGATAGAGCATAATGATAAATGATAAAGGAAAAATAATAAACCCCCTAAAAAAATCAATGGGAAGCATAGAAAATACAAGCTTTAAATTTTGTACATAGAACATCAATGCTTTATTTTCAATAAGGTAAATGCTTTACCACCTATTTGTGTTCATTTTTTAAAGGCTTCATAGTGTTATGATAGAGAAATTAACTAATATATTTGAATATTATAAACAAATCCCAAAGATCATAGTAGAAGTCATTTGGGGTGTGCTTATTATATATTTAAATATGTTGAAGATTTCTTTAATCTTTAATATATAAAAAGTTAAATATATCTAAAGAACATCCTTTTATGTATATAGAAAATGATATTTAAGAATTTTATTAAGATTTCAATATCAAAACCTATAAAAATGTTCATTCTTAAAGCATTATTTCATTGATGATATAGTGAAAAATGATTTAGAATAATCAAGTAATTACATTGACTTCAACAATTATATAATGCACAGTTACTTATTTCAACAATGATAGGGTAGGATGTATTGATTTCAATAATGATATAGTGAAAAATGATTAATGATTTAAGAAATTAACTGAAAAAGGATACCAAGAAAATTGATTACATGCAAGTGAAATGAATTTAATAATAACACAACCCAAACCAATTTAGAAATACATACTATGATGTTACAAAAGTAATTATCAATTATAAGTGAAGTCTATTATGTTCTTTCTTTGGGTGTGACTCCTCTCAATTACACTAAAAAACAATCCATTAAAACCAAATCTTATAATAGATGTAAATATAATTGGAGGCACATATGAGGTTGGAGAAACCAACTATTGATATTGAAAAGCAAAGCAAGAAGAGAGACATGGTATGACCTTCATGGCAATATTTAGTGTTAAAAATTTGAATGGTCTTCAAAATCAATTTCCTTTATCATGTAACCAATATGAAAAGATGGGAAACCTAGCAAGTGTGGGTAAAAGAAAAGTTAAAGATTCAGATTGATCATCATTTATAAGCATTTTATTGATTTCATACTATTCACTTTCTTCATCATTAGACATTGTTACTTCATTACTTTTCATCTTAATCCTCTTATGTATCTTGATAACACTCATTAGATTACATATGTTATTTCCTAAATTTCAAATGATCAAAATTCATGTAAAACATATATATACATAATGATGATCATTTTTAACAAATGATATTGTGAAATTGGAATTAATCTAGATTTATTTTAACTCTATATTTACCAAATGTTTAATTCTTTATTTATCAAATGTTTAGAAAAAATAAATCCTTCAAAGTGCAAAACGTTTTTTTTTTATTTCAAATGCAAAATTTAAAAAAAAACCTAGTTACTAATAAATTTAATTCTTCTAAACAATTAATAAATCCAAAATTAAAATTAATTTATTAAAAACCTCAAGTAAAACTACTCGAGTTTCTTAACAATTGATTTTCTTCTTATTTCCAAGATGGAATATATAATATACCATCAACAAATTTGGTTTTCTTGTTATTTCCAAGATGGAATACATAAGAGACAACCAATGACCCAAAATGATAAAGAGTGCGTAATTGGAACATGTAATCTAAAGCATGTAATGTACAAATGAAATCATATAAAATTAATATTTAAATTTAGAATAGCAATTAAAATTTTATTTATCAAAATTTGTAAAAAACATAAAATGAGAAATCAGAATATCATTATCATTGAAAATGATAATTACCATTCAAAATTATAACGTGGTAAAGAGTAAAACCAAACCATAGGAAAAGTTATTATTACATAATTATAATGCCATTAAGCGTAAAACTAAACAAAAAGAAAAGTCCATATTACATAATTTGTTATGTTGTCGTCGGTTACGCTATACTCTCAACTGATAGGTATTTCTGCTAACTTTGAATTCGAATTTAAACGTAAAAAGTGCCAAAACCCATAATGGGTCTCAAATTTTCTTTTTATAATAGATCTCGTATCATAATGTTAAGCAAATTTAAATGTTCTGAGTCTATTTATAATTATTACACAACTCTTAGCGCAATTAATGTTACATCAAGGAGATGTGTCAAATTTACCTGGGATATAAGTCTGTAATTGTAATGCCGATGTTACCTGGGATATAATTCTGTAATTGTAACATCGGCGTTAGATAGAGGAGCCAAAATAGGAGCTTGAGATGAAGATGTGGTCGCAGACGCATGACGCATGTGACAACCCGGACACAGCACTGGTGGAGTTGCTGTTTTGGGAAACAAAAGCAGGCTCTGTGGGATTAGGCAACGTCACAGAATGAGATGAAAGCATCAAAGATATTGCAGACATTGGTGGACGAAGTGATGGGTC
>ML782595.1:645932-682045 GCA_009831015.1 Picea engelmannii | reverse complement strand
TAAATACTCAAATTGGTCTTGTGCTAAAGCCTTTGTAAATATGTCTGCAAGTTGCTCCTTTGATCTGCAATGTTGTAGGATGAGTTCTCCATTGTTGACAAGTTCTCGAATGAAGTGATATCTCGTGTCGATATGCTTTGTCCCTCTTGTGAAAAACATGATTCTTTGATAGTGCAATGGTGGACTTGTTGTCACAGTAGATTGTAGTCGGTTCTTCTTGATTGTGCATTAGATCTTTCAAAATTCTTCACATCCAAACTGCTTGACATGCTGTTGATGTACCTGCTACATATTCTGCTTATGTTGATGAGGTTGTCACTATTGGTTTCTTCTTTGATGCCCATGCCACAACTCTTGTTCCAAGATGAAATGCATATCCAGATGTGCTCTTTCTATCATCAATGCTTCCTGCAAAATCACTATTTGTGTATCCAACCAACTGTAGATTATTTGAAGTGGAATACAGTATGCCAAGATTTATAGTCCCTGCAATGTATCTTAATAACCTTTTTCCTGCTTGCCAATGTGAGTTCTTTGGTGTGTCCATGAATCTAGAAATCAAACTAACTCCATACATTATATCTGGCCTAGTTGTGGTGAGATACATCAAACTTCCAACCAATTTTCTGAATATAGTTGAATCAAAATCCATCTCATTTTGATCTCTACTTAGTTTGGTGCTAACTACCACAGGTGTAGAAACTGGACTGCAGTTTATCATTCTAAACCTTTTTAAAACATCTCTTGCATATTTACTTTGACAGATGAAAATGCCTTTATCATTTTGTGTGACTTCAATTCCAAGAAAATAGTTCATTAACTCCAAGTCTGTCATCTCAAATTCCTTCTTCATTGCTGATTTAAACATATCAATAGAGAGATTACATGTATAGATCAAATCATCAACATATAGGTAAACAATCAAGATATAACCTTGTTCATTGACTTTGGTGTATAGTGTAGGCTCACTAGTGCTTCTTATGAATTCATTTTTTATCATGTATGAATCTATCCTGCTATACCAAGCCCTTGGTGCTTGCTTAAATCCATAAAGTGCCTTCTTTAACATGTAAACCTTGTCTTCTTGTCCTCTTACTTCATACCCTGGTGGTTGTTGCACATAGACTTCTTCTTCTAAATATTCATTCAAAAAGGCTGATTTGACATCCATTTGATAAAATTTCCAATTATGTTGAGCTGCAATAGCTAGTACCATCCTATTTGTGTCAAGTCTTGCTATGGGTGCAAATGTTTCATTGTAATCAACTCCATATTCTTGTGCAAATCCTTTAGCTACTAATCTTGCCTTATGTTTGTCAACTTCTCCATTTGCTTTATATTTAGTTTTATATACCCATTTCACACCTATGCATTCTTTCTCCTTAGGTAAATCAACTAGATCCCATGTATCATTTTTCTTAATAGATTCCATTTCTTCATTCATTGAATTAATCCAATGTTCTTCCTTAATTGCATCCTCAAAATATATAGGATCTTGAGTAAATAGAGAAAAATTGGATTGCAAATCTATCCCATCTCCTTGATCATATATTTCATGCAAGCTTCTAGTCTTTTTGCCTCTTAATCTTGATCTTAATGATTCAAGTGTAGGATTTGAGTCATGACTTACTTTTGGACTTGATGTTTCTCCTTGCTCACCTTGCCTTTGTGAGTCTTCTTCTTGTGGAATGCTTGATGGTGTTCCTCCTTGTTCATTTGATTGTTCTCCTAGTCCTTTTTCTCTTTGTTCTTCATATAGTATTCTTGTACCTTTAATTGTCTTTTCTATATTGCCATCCCATGATTCTTCCTCTTTGAATACAACATCTCTACTTACAATGACTTTCTTGGTTATAGGATTAAACAACTTATATGCCTTAGATTGTTCATCATAACCAATGAAAATGCATTTTTCACTTTTATCATCCAATTTATTTAATATACCATGAATACATTTGCTATGTTAGAGGTTTATTGAGTGGAAATCCAGTGGGATAATATTACCTTATAAAGAGAAAGCTTGGACACTAATAAAAAAAAGAAATTGAATACCTAGGATAAGATGAGGATCTCTCTTAATCATCAAAAGTTGATTTTTATTGGAAAACATATAAAATAAGTTGTCCTTGCACTTGGTGCTCTGTAACATATAAAAGAAGTTGGCCTTGTACTTGTGCTCTATCTTCATGGAGAGAGGATTTAAGAACATAAAGAGGTGATCTTCTCTTCTATAATTATAAAAGTTGTTCCATTCAAAATGATTAACAAAGTTAAATCAAGTCCATTTAAAAACATATTCTTCTTTATTAAGAAACCCTTCTATAATATTAAGTTTATTCTCAACTCAATTCTAACTAATCATTTCTCATCTTTTCAAAATACCTCTACTCCATTTTCCATTATGGATAATGTAAGGCCTTCTGGGGCACCCAATGATCATGCACACACTCCTTGTGTAGATTCAACGATGGAACAGACAAAGAGCACAAGCAGGAAACGATTGGTTGGGAAAACAAAGACATTTGGGTGTGGGAAACACCACCTTAGGGCATGATGGTGACGTGAAAGCCCAAGGGGACACACATCCTTCTTCCCTTATGATGAATGACAAAGACTTGGGTTGCATTTGGTAAATTTGGGAGCATGCCCAAGGAGTGGAACCATATTCCCTTAGTAGCATGGGCACGCCAGAGAGGTTGAACAATTCCATTGACACTCCCACAAAGAGTCACAACAATAAGCACAAGGAAGAGAACGAGACAAGGGGCACATTGGTCCAAGAGACATGTTGGTTGATGGGCACACAAGCTTAGTTGGGAACATTGGTTCCATAGAGAGGCGCAACAATCGATTGAGTTTGAAGATTCATGAAGGGTGTGATACACCCAAGAGACATGACGTTTTTCACAAGTGACTCTTGGAGTCCATATAAAAGCAAGGGCACACAACCAAAGGAAGACATGGAAGAACAAGTGAAGCCAAGAGACATGGATCTCTAAGGTTGGTCAAACTAGTGGGGTGCACCTCAGGCCGAGGTAAGGAGAAACGACAAGGGGGAAGTCTTGGTGTGACAAAATTGTAAGTCTAGACATTTTTGGTGTACGAGGCAGAGTCTCACGACTCTACCCTTCTATGTAACTAGGATAGTAGCTTCTTATTTATAAATATTTCTTTCTATTTCACAATAAAAATAAACAAGGTCAGGTATTAGGCACCACTAGTGTTTCCCACACTATATTTGTCTCTTGTGTTTCACATGTTTTCTGTTGTATGCCAAATTCAATAAGTGTTAAACAAAGTTAACAAATGTCTAAGTATACAACTGAGTTGAATAGAGTAGGGATGTAATTTTTACATAGCCTAGAACATAGTATGGGTATGCTCTAGGTGAAGAGGCGTAGTCTGGGTGAAGTATCCTTGGTTTAGGCAAGTTGCCAAAGGATAACCACCATGGTGTCGCACGTCCATGAGATGCCAATGTTGGACTTGGGCATGATTTCCCTTTTATGTAACTGGGACAATAGTTCCCTCTTTATAAAACTTTCTATCTGTTTCACAATATAAATAAATGAGGCCGGGTATTAGGCACCATTGGTGTTGCCTGCACTATATCTGTCTCTTATGTAAAGGGGTAAAGGCTATAAGGTAGAAGGCCAAACTGGCGTAACAGGAACCTATCCCACCCAATGTCATCACGATGGGTAGGTTCTTTCTTTTTAGGAAGGCTAGGCCCAGGGAAGACGTCCCCGGTGACTTGGGATTTTGAAAGGTCAAAGAATACATGACAAGGACAAATTCCCCTTTCACAAGTCACCACCCAAAAGATAGTCTCCGCTAAACAACCAATAATAAAGTAAATCCCCAATGAAGAACACCTGCCTGGAACAAAGAAACAACAAACTAATATATGCAAGCTATATTTCAAAGGGTTAGTACTTCATAAGACTATATGATAAATGCATATGAACAATATAGCAATAAATGTTGATGAAGTCAATGTTTATTAATAGCAATAAAAAGATATGACACTCCACCAATAAATATTGGAACAATGTGGCATCCAAGGTAACCAATCAACACTTATTCAATTAATTCTTAAACCACCATTCAATTACTCTTAAAACAAGATGTTGTTGCATCAAAGATGAAATAACCAAAGATGACTTCAGGAACTTATGGTTAGTAGGTTAGGGTTAGTGTAGTTAGGGTTTCAATTCAAAAAAAAGGTTTGAGAGTGTTTTAGATCCAATTCTACTTCAACGTTGGAGGTCTAAGATCAGTTCCTTGGGGTTAATGGAGTCAATTTAGTAGAGGACACAAGGGTTGAAGGAGGATGGCTAAGGACTAGAGGGAAGAGTTTGGAAGTGTTGTTATGACAGGGCCTCGGAATCAAATCCCTCGGGGAGAGAGGCTCACTCTAGTGTTGCTAAAGCAAGGCCTTGTGTTCTCTCCTCCTTCCATAGGTTGACTTGGCAAAAACGGCTAGCATGAAAGATAAATCAAGACAAGAGAGTGTAATGAGGGAGAGTGTTGCTACAACAAGGCTCTATCATCAAACCCTAGAAGAAAAATAGCCCTATGTGTAGATAACCTAGGCCTGGGATATATCCTCCTTCTTGACCTATGGAAAGTATGGCTAGCAAATAGGGGAAGAAAAGGAGAAGAGTGTAGCAAAGGCTAGTCTCTTTTCCTTCTTCAATGGCTGAAAAGTTTCTCGTTTAGGGGACTTGAGACAAGGACTTACTTGTGTGCTTGTCACCTAGGGTTTTGATTCAACAAATTACAAATACATGTAAGAAAATAAGACTACAACCATTCAATCAAGAAGTTTTGCAGAAAAATACTTACAACTGATCAAGAAATAACCATGCAAACCCTAGTTGTAACACCTTCCTTCAAGAGAAACACCATAAAATGCTAAGAAATGCCTTCCTTCAACAAGTGCACCTCACTAAACCAAAAAAATACCCAAGTAGGGTGCTAAAAATCATACCTCACTAATGAGTGAGTGTTGAATCATGATAAAATGAGGCTAAAACTCCTCAATATATAGTGTATCAATGACCTAATTTACTTTTTAGGTCATAAAAAGGCCGACAAGGCCATAATACTAAAAGTAATTTTTTTTACATTAAATGTTCATTTTAAAACCCTAACCGAGAAAAATTAAGACATCAATCCCCCCTGAGGGAGATGTTAGCCCTTTCTAGGGCCAGTGCAACATTAAAGAGTAAAACGTTAGCCCTCTTTGGGGCTCTCCATCATGCCACACCTGCCAATTTCCATGTCAAACTGTCACATGCTCAAGGTGACGTCAGGAGCTCATAGGTGACGTCTTAGGCCATCCCGAGAAAACGTTTCACTGGAAGTGGGTCAATCCCCCTAGGTCGGGCTCTGCCAAAGTGCCTCGTATAAAACATCCTCTTCTTCTCTGGTTCAAAACCCTGATCAACCACCGTCCTATCTTTGCCCCCTGATGGGGTCTCAACATCCATCTGGTGGGCTCTTTAGCCCCATGGAGGTTCGAACTGATGATCTCCCCATGTGTACCGGTCCAAATGGTACCTGTCCATCGAGCATGGTCCTGCACATCAAAAGATACGCCCTCTATGGGCTCATTAGTCACAAGGATCATAGTAATGTCAATCACATTTCATCATTAATATTATTAAACATATGCATAAAAACCTTGATACATCAGTCAATAGCTCAAAGACATTACAAAATCCTACAACATAAGATTGGAGAACAAGACAAGACGTCCTATTGGGCTAGTATCCACAAGAAAACGAAAGTCTCCAGGAAGGTTTCATCCAAGCCATGTAAGTGAGGTGATGTGGCTAGGGGATGTTCAGACATGTGGGTGAAATGAGAGCCAGGGATGCATAATGTTATCTGTGGGTGCCTTTGTAGAAGGCGAGCTATACCTGTCATGGATGCAAATTTTCCAAGCCCGTTCTTGCCTTTATTCCTTTCTTTTATTTTCTTTTTCTTTTTCTTTTTCTTTTTATTCAAGGGCTAACTAGAGGACACTGCCTTAGCATGGTGACCAGAGTTGATAGTGTTACCCACAAGTACTTTCACAGAGATGAGAAGGCTGGCTCGTGATGAGACCCCCTTTCCTTTGGCCATGCAACCAAAGGTCACTACCCTGGCATGGTAACCAGATGGTGGCAATGTCATATTGTTAGGTACCCATGAACCTAATAGGTTGGCTCATGATGAGACCCCCTATCCTCTTGACTAGTTATTGTTTGTTATTTTTTGAGTCCCTCTTGTTTCTTACCGAGAGGCTTTTTATTGCCTTCTCGGGGATCCCTGGGCAAAGCATCTCGAGGTTTTATTTCTAGGCTTTTATCTTTTACCAGCTGCTTTTACCTTCTGGGCCTTTAGCCCCTTCTTCCCACAAGATAAGGTGCAATCCTACAAATAGGTCAACCCAATGTCCGGACTAGGGGAATGGGATAAATGAGTGGGAGATAAGATGAAATAGTGGTGCTATGATGGGAGCGAATGATGGCTTTTTAGAAATCCCCCCAGTGGAAAACCAAGACCTATGGGTACAGGCTTGCTAGGGAACCTTGTCAATCTCCCCAAGCATGGTCAAGTGGGGTAATGTAAGATCCAAGAAGTTGTTACAGATAAAAGGAATCAGATGCATATATTTAAAGGTTTCAATGATCATAAGTGACACATACCATGATACCTGGACCAATTACCTCATGGAGCAAGAACCTCTTCTGATACAAGACCAAGTTGATGGTGATGGATGCTATTACTGTTGACAAGACCAAGTTGATGGAAGAAGAAAAAGATGGGCCCTCCAAGGCCATGCTCAGGTCAATCCTGTTCTCGGTACTCCATGTCTAGGACCTGTGGGCCTTGAGACATGATCTCCTAGTTATCCCTAAAAATCAGGGATAATAGGGATTTCTTCCCTTGTCAAGAAGGGTTTCCCATGATACTTCTATTGTTCTTGTGCACGGTGTTTCTTCTTGTGGTCTTGGTTGCTGCAACATAATTGTTTATGGTTTAAGTTAAATGCTAAAAATGAATTAACTTCATGCTTAATCCTTGCTTATTGAAAAATCAACACGTAATGCCTCCTGAAATTACCTTATCCTCTCAATCTCCAATCACCTCAGCTCCTAGACCTTCAAAACCATTAACCTTCCTGTGAGGCTTGTCCTCTTGAAATTGTTGCTTCAAGACATCCTGACCTACATGTTTTTGGCTCTGGCGCCACCCCCACAAACTGTCATAAAGAGCATAAGGAATATTCAGAGGAACTTCCTCTAGAATGACCACAAACAGGGAAAAACTTGAGCCTTGGCTAGCTGGGATAAGCTTTTCAAACCCATAGCCCTAGGGGGATTGGGGCTCTGTGACCCTAGGAAACTTAATAGCCTAATGGGAGCGAAAATCTGGTGGAGGTGGCTCAAATATCCTCATGAACTATGGCCGTGTCTCTGGTGGAAAAAATACACTCATGTTTTGCAACAAGAAGAACTCATAAGGCTTAACAATTAGATCCAGGGCTCCAACATTTGGAATGCAGCCTAGCACATTCACCCACTCATTCAAAAACATGGTTTATGGGATGTAAGAAATGGATGAAGTGCTCAGTTTTGGACATATTCCTAGCATCAACTCCCTCTCTTACAATATCTGGAAAAATGTCCCCCTACTAGGCCTACCTTCCAGACCTAAGAGATCTCAAAGTAACATACCAATGGCTCAACACCCAACCCAACACCCCCTGACGTATTTGGAAAATTCTACTTCAAGATCTCTATGTATCGGACAATGTTGAGATGCAACCTTGGCAAGAAACAATGGATAAAAAGAAAATATGTATCAACACAGACAAGGAAAACCTCCATTGGGGATACTCGACAACAGGTACTTTCACGATCAAGGAGGCCTATTAGATTCAAGAGAACTTTCACGCATAGGAAAAAGATCACATTTGGCACATAATCTGGAAAACAAAACTCTGGCCAAAGGTTTCTACCTTTCTTTGGCTCTTGGTACATAATAGACTCCTCACCTGGGACAACCCAAGGAAGAGAGGATTTATTGGGCATTCCATATGCCATCCCTGCAACCAATAGGAAGAAACCATGGAACACATATTCAATCAATGTCAGGATAGAAATCAGATATGGGACCAATCCACAACCATCATGAGGAAAACAAAGCGTGACAGAACCAACATTCCAAGTACTTTAAGAAATTGGGGCTCTGGGGATTATAAAACTCTGATTCTAAATAGAATACAGAAACTTTTTCGAGGTCTTATCATTTGGAAGATTTGGAAAGAGAGAAACAGGAACATCTTCCACTCTTAACCCTCCCACCTCTCTGATGTTTAGGACAAAACTACAACTAGAATTTGGGAAACAATTTAAATTCAGTCTTGGAATCTAGAGGACATCCCAGATGCCCCTCCAGAATTAAACATTTTCTCCACCTGAAAGAAAATAAACCCAAATACACCTCTCTATCTCTCGAATCCCCCCGCCCCTCTAGCATGATGCTCCACTTTCTAGAGGTTCCCACCCACAAGGTTTTGGAAGTTAAATTTCGATGGAGCATCCAAGGGTAATCCAGGACCAATAGGATTCAGAGCAGTTATCAGAGACAACACAAGGAAAATCAAGTGCCTCAAAGAAACATTTCTAGGGAATGATATGAACAACTCAACCGAGCTATGGGGCCTCATAAAATGCCTCCATAGATCTCAGCCTTAACTTACAACCCCTAATAGTAGAAGGAGACTCACAAATCATCATCTCTCTGGTCACAAAAGTTATCCAAGGTTTAGACTCGAAAAAATCACACCCAACTTGCGCCTCACAGGTCCCCTCTCTTTTCTACAAGCCTAACTACTTCCTTCCATCACTATCATCCCCTCACACATCAAAAGGGAGGCCAAAAAAGTAGATGATCGACTAGAAAATGAAGGTGTCAACACCTAGGAAGAGCTCCTCATCTTTAATACCCTGGACCATCAAGATTCACAACTTCTACAATAGTTCCAAGAATTGGCTCTATAGGATTGCCTCTCCCTGGATGGGGTGACACATGGGACACACACGTCATTGGATGGGGCAATTATGAGGGAAGTTAAAGCCCCTCTCCACCACCCTCCCCCCTGTCCAGTCACGATGGTTAGGCTGCATGAGCGCCAAGGTTTAGTGCATTGGGCCTTAATGGAGACCCAGGATCGGCTCCTTGGATTCAGTACAATTTAGGTTATGGCCATTACACCTACACTAATGGGTACCATATCCATCAATTCCTCTGTCCTCCTTGTATTTTCACCCCGCGGGAAGTTTTATATTGGGCACTTGGGCCCAAAACACAACATCATTCCGCTAGTTCTGCTCCATGATTTAACTTGCTTTGTAGGGGTTTCAGTCTGCCTGGTACTCTTCTCCTCCATGCCATGAGAAAGAGGAAAGCCCCGACGAGGGCCAACCTACTATAGTCGGTTTGATAGACACAACCGCCTAGGACATGATTCTCGAGCTCTCATTCTAGGCGAAGATCATCTGAGTTCTTCTAGTCATAATTGGTTTGTACAGGCTCCACCAGAGCCTCATCCTCCCAATACACAGGGTCTCCATGGAACACACAATAGCCCGGGACATGCATCTCGAGCACTCATACCAGGAGGGAACCATCTGGATTCTTCTGGTCATAATTGGTTTGAATAGGCTCAACCAGAGCCTCATCATCCTAGTGCAGAGGGTCTCCATGGAAGATGCCCGATGGAAGAAGAAATTCTACCCAATTGGGAGGAAGTTATTCCTTTCCTACCATCAACCGCCCTAGAGCACCAACCTACCACCTACATCACCATTCCCTTTTAGGATTCAATTGTGATAAGATGCATTGTGCAAGAAGAAGATTCACTTCTGAAGGATCACTTGGGACATAATTCAGTCACCACCATGGACGAAGACCCTATTACAGATTCTGTTGTTGCAAATGACTTCATTGCTACCACTATGGATGAATACCAGGCTCAAGATGATGAATTTGATGACCATAGTGAACCAGCTCCAGACTCCTGCAGACTCACGGAAGGCCACCTGGTCTTAATATTTGATATGAGAAGGGATCTAGAAGAGCAACAACATTGCCATAGTTTCTTTAGAAAAGGTCTATATGCCTTGTATGAATCCCTGTCAAGCGAGCCTTAGAAGAGTCTCTTCCCGACTTGCTTCCATCCCTTCACCTTCAAACTCAATCAAGATGGATGCCTGGGCTCGCCCCATGTCTATCATTCTCACATGGTTTTTTTTCTCTAGTTCAATGGATAAGTTTTTGCAATTTTTTCATACCATATTCTCTGGGTCAGGTTCGATAGGTGGTCGGTGCACTCAGTCCACTGCATGTTCGGGTTTCCACGCTAGTGGCAGAACAGGTGGCAAGTCCCCTTGTCCGTATGTCGACAGTTGTCACTTTTTGTTAAAGTTTATGAAATATGAACAATTGTCCTATCCAGACATTCTGGTTTCCACTATGGTGGAAGAACAATTGGTATGCTATCATGTGCATTCAGACAGACAAGTTTTTTGCTAAGGTAAGGTTATATATATTTTTATTTACAAAAAAAATAAATAGTATTTTGATTTCAAATCTAAGTTTACCTTGTCCCTCCCTTTACATTCAAATATTTCTAATCATTTTATATTCGCCCTTTCTAATCTTGTCCCCCCTTACAATCTTATTTTTAATACATTAATTTAATTCACAATGGCTATTATTTTAAATCACAACGGTTAATATTTGTCCACTTGCCAACTTGTAACCCCCATTTATTTTAAACATTTAAATCATTTATCCAATTTATGGATTATTGAATTCAATACTAYGAMAACCTTTTTAATATCTTKTCAACCATSTTTTTCAACCCCTCCCCCTTTTTYAAACAAATTATCCCACTCTTTTGAATTTCCTTCGATCCTTATTATTATTATTTTAATTCACATCGGCTAAGTCATAATGGCTAATAAGTTTCCACTGCCTTTATAAAATGTCCTCAACACTCTTCTCAAACATCATTGCTTCAATAGTCCCTAATGATGGGTGGAGTGTCCACTTGAAACGTTGGACGTTTCATAAACTCCATACACAGTTTACTTCCAAAAGTCTATATCAACATTATGATGAACTGTGAAAGCTTGCGCATTGTGAATTTGATTGCAGATGTGGGATCGCCTATAATATGAAAGGGAGAAGATCATGGTTCTCACCTGTCAGTCCATGGGAGGGGTCATTTTTTCCTTAGCCATGCTATAGATGTTAGATAAGCCCCAACAACATGGAAAACCTACATTTTTTAATGCATCAATTTGACTTCCTTTTGACTAGTGATGAAATTCTAGCACATGTAATTCATCATAGGACATGGGCATATCAGTTTTACCAAGTTGTTGTTTGGTCATTTTTTCCTTAGCCATGCTATGGATGTTGGATAAGCCCCAACAACATGGAAAACCTACATTTTTTAATGCATCAATTTGACTTCCTTTTGACTAGTGATGAAATTCTAGCACATGTAATTCATCACAGGACATGGGCATATTAGTTTTACCAAGTTGTTGTTTTAGGACTTGATGTCTTCTCTAGAATATTGTTTTCTCCTTGTATATCTATGTGTGGTCCCTTATAATCACTCTTTTCCTATTAAAATATATCCTTGGAGAGTGTGGGAGATTTTATGGGTTCCACTAACACACCTATGGAAAAAACCCTGCTAAAGGGCATTGCTAAGTGTGGCAATGTCCAACATTGCTTATCCATGGTGAATTACAATAGCACAAACAACATGAGTCTCAACAACCTATTAATGGTTGTTATTAAGCCTTTATTGAAGTTGAATACTTATAATTCACCATTAGGGGAATTTAAAGGTAAAAAATGGGTCTCAAAACAAAAAAAGGTACTATCAAAATCATCTTTAAAAGAACCAATAGGATTCAAGATAATGATGTCAATCATAAGGGTAAATATTTTTGGAGGGCCCCCAAGGTGTAGAATAGTCAGTGACTGAGTGTGTTGTTAAGACACTCTATTATGTGAAGTCACCGGTTCAAAACCTGAGATTTACCTTGTATTTCATGCGAGGGGTTGTGTTGGCATGCCTAGGGTTATAATGGTAGAAATAAGATAACACGACCACGTGTCAAGTGAGTACATGCCCGCTTGCCCTTTGATTTCCCCAGTTGACAAAAATAAAATGAAAAATAAAAAAATAAAATATTTTTGGAGGGAAAGGAAGAAAAATACTTCTTTTCATTGTACTTTTACTTATCTCGTGATAAGTTTACTCAAATTTCAAGTTTAGGCACTTGCTGGATGAAAAATTAAATTATCCATCCAATGAGTGCCTACACTTAAAATTTAAGTAAACCTATAAAGAGATAAGTAACAAATATGATAAAAAAATGTGTTTTTCTTTCTTTCCCTCTGAAAATTTATAACTCTTATTTTACTATTTTTTAGAATACCCATTTTAAACCTCAAATTTCCTATAATCCATTCTACTCTATAAGTGTAGTGGAATTCAAATAAAAAACCATTTTTTTATGTTGTTATCCTCTATTATGCCCTTCAAAATTCAAATACTAATTATGAAAAATTGATCATAGAGAACATGGGTTATGGAAATATCTTAGTCAATGCCATACAAAACATACCCTACATATAGTGAAATTGACTGAGCTTTTAGATCTTCCTTTGTCAAAAGGAGATTGAAACACAACTTAATGCTCAAGTATCAATGTAATAGGAAACACACCTTGATGCTCTTGAGCTTGGAATTTAGGTAAGCCTCGTTGCTTAGCATTCTTTAATTCAATTTTTCTATCTCTTGCTTACCATGTAAAAGTTTCAATAGTATTCTTAAGATACACTCGATTTAAACTTTTCTTTGGTTTTGTGGTTGTAATAATTTGATGATTTTTTTATATTATTTTAGCTTATCTAAGATAATATAAGATACTTTGTTATATATTTTGTATGTTATGTGGTGTTCAAACTAACATATAAGATCCATATTAGACCAATATCTATTAAATGTTATGCGATTAAGATCTAACATTTACATGTTTTTTTTAAATGTTGATGCGATTAAGATCTAACATTTACATGTTTTTTTTAAATGTTGATGCGATTAAGATCTAACATTTACATGGTTTGGTTTGGTTTTTTAGATTAATTATTTTTAGGAAGAAACATCTACCCCACTTTGGTTTTAGAGCATCTTTGTATGTCACTTAAAAGTTGAAACAAAATCGAGATGAACACACAAATTGAATTGCCTCTATGGGCTTTGTAATCAACGTGAAGCCTATATGTATGAATAAGATTGAAACCATATGAGTAGAGAAGTTTATACAATTTGATCAGGAGTTGAGAATTTTACACGATCCCAAAATGTTTGTGCGTATTTAACCTTAATTATTAAAGGATTTTATTTAAAGGCGTATTTAACTTTGATTATTATTGGATCTCTCACTCGCCAAATCTTTGTGTATCATGTAATAAAGTTTTGTTGGTTTCAATAATTGATTTTGAATTGCGACTTTTCATTTCAAAATTTGTATACAATTTCTTATCAACGTTTCTTTGTTGCGCCTTTGTAATAAACATAATTGTGTACAATTTGTGTACAAGCTCATCAACGTTTCTTTGTTGCGCCTTTGTAATAAACATAATTGTAGATGAATCATGAATTTGTCGATGCCTTTGGTTAAAGAGAGAGACTTTGGAAGGCTGATATATATATTTTATATTACCATGTAACAATTTAAATTGAATATGTTTTTTTTTGATTCTTCAATTTTGAGGCTACGTGATAGCAAAGAAAAAAAACTTGCCAGCATGAATGGTATAAGCAGTGGTGGTGAAATGTTGGTTGCCAATAATACAGAATTGAATATTATTTATTTAAGCTATTGTTATTTTGTTATTCTTTTGCCATGTTCATGTATATGGTTTTTACTAAAAATTCTGCACTTATTTTTGGAATAGATGTTATTCTTCGTACATGTATTATTGTTCAGAGTCCAAAATCTTCCTTTGACATGCCTAGATTACTCATTTGTAATGTATGCGTTGTTAATACCAATTTACCTAGAGTCTTGACAACTTGCATAAAATTTTCACCTCATTCATTCATCAAACAAATTTGACAAAACCGTTGCTAGAGTGGGCACATTTCATCCATATAGTATTGTTGTGAGGGTGGGTGTTACATGCACACAAAACACATTATGATTACAATCCAATGGATTAGAAATAAAAACAAAAAGGGAACACATGGAATGAATTGTAAAATCTATTAGAGTTTCTCTTGTATCAATATTCAAAGGATCTCACCTCATGCTTAAGTTATCGAAGAACAAAGCTTTGGAAAATTTGGGCAGTTGATTATTAAACAAGATCTTCATAGTGGTATTTGTTTTAAAATGATTGATTTTGGAAGGTGATCCACAAACGAGGGATGTATAGCCCACTCATTTCACCAACAAGGGCATTGTGTGGGGAAAAAACCAATATTTGTTCTCTTTGTTCTTCTAATGGTTACAAGGCCTACAACATGCCAACCAATGGCCCATTGTTCTCTAGTGTAACTTGCACACAACAACTAGTTGGAAACATAGTGGAAACTAGTTCAATAACAAATAATGCTCTACAAATACTCTAAATCTAGTTACTAGATACCAATGTTATGTGAGTCCTCTATTCTTAGTGTAGCCTGCACATGATACAACTAGCTAACAATGGTAATAACAAACAAGATGTTGAGTGCAAACTTCTCTTCTTGCTCCTCCTCTTGAGGTATGGAAGGATGGTTCTACTTGTTGGGCTTGTAATGCCAATGTGAATTCTCCACACGGATATTTGTCTCTAGGGTATCTTGAGTGCGATCAAGGTAATGGGAAAATGGATGTGTTCTAGTTCTCAACTCTGTCAGTGCAACATACAACCTAGCCACATGAATATGATGAATTCCTTCAAAAAATCTTGCTATGGAACAAAACTATCATTATCTGAAACTCGAAGAAAGGTTGCAAGGCACAAAATCTCAATCAAAGTGGTACTAAGTTAGACAAGGACCAATACTGATAATAACTTGTTCTTCAACCTCATCTCACTACAACTTTCACTCTTCGTTATGTATATCTCCTTTTCCTAATCAAAATAAGACTCCTTGTTGGTCCAAATTCAAACAAAAATGGTGTATGCTTCCATGAACTACATTCTAAATAAAACGAGATCCAAATAATGCATCAATCTTCGTGAAATTCAAAGCTACTACTAAACTTCCCCAAACTTGTGACTATATTGACTTATTGCACCATTCATCAAACTGTAATCAAACATTCTGATCAGTGGATGAAATCCATGTTGAAGAATACGATTAGTAGATGAAATCGACTTTACATAAGCCATGCAATCTTATCCCAAATTCCCCAACAATTCTGGAAATGAGTTTGGCATGCTATAGGAAAGTTCAAAATCAAGCCCCACTATCCACAATATTGTAGAAAGAGGCTCCTAAAATAATTATTAAAAGTCCATTATCCAACTAAAAGGAAACTCCAAATGGAAATTATAGAAATTTCCCAAGGAAATAATCGAAATCGTAGTAGAAATCACCCAAGAAAATTGTGGCTTGCCAAGCTAAAGTGAAGTTAACCATATGATGATCTCATCTAGGAAAATTAATTTGTATTGGATCAACATATATTTTTTCATATATCTTGGTACTTGTAGGGTAAAAACAATTAGAGAAATTGTCTTGCAGAGCCATTTTAGTCGCACCAGTTTGGAAAGTTGGGGTCCATAACCTTCCGGAGCCATTTTGAGACATTAAATGGCATTTTTTAGGGTTACAGTGTTCGACAACATAGGTATTCCAATATATCATGAACACCTTCAATAACCACTCACAAAACCAGATCAAAGATCAACACACCGATTTTTTTTTCTGTGGTAAAACCACTATGGGGAAACATCTGCAATCCTAAAGAATGTGACCACTTGGAGTAATTTATTAATGCAAAATAAAAATATTACAGATATATTTACAAGATATTTTATCACAATAGATCATTGACAAATGACCCTCCATGCTCTTTAAATAGAGATCATGGACCAATCAAGTGTTAAGCCACAGATCAATGTATTCGTTAACATAGAGGAGAATATGATCCATCAGAGTAGTCTATGTAGGGAACATATCATGGTTGTTGTATTACCTAACTACAAATGCATACTGATGCATAATAAAGAAACACACTTTTACCTAATGACACATTAGACCAAGTTGATCTTAACTAAATCCTAAGTGTATAAATATCCTAGAACATCCCCCCTTAAGAAAAAATTGGGATAAGATTGAAGGATTTACAAATGTGACACAATAGGAGAAGGAAGGAGGCATTAGAGCCTATCCCGCCTTAATGACAACATCTTGAAATCCTAATATAGATCGAGGTTTGGAAAAATTCTCTTTTGTAAGAGACTTTGTGAATATGTCAGCAAGGTAAATATGCCACAAGGCTTCTTGACTTTCATTAACCACTAGTTAGTACTATTCTTCTGCTAAAGAAAGAGAAATATCATGTTGTTTCTTATAGGACCAAGTAATAGGTCTTTAACCAAAGAAGAAAACATAACCTGTAGTAGAATTTCGATCATCAGGGTCGGCAACCCAATCTGAATCAGTGAAACCAATCAACAGAGGAGTGCCCCCTGAGCTATAGTGTATCCTAAACTGAACTATACCCCAGACACACCGAAGTATCCTTTTATATGCTTTCCAATGGATTTCATGGGGTGTTTTCATATACTGGGTGGAAAGACCAACAACAAAGGAAATATCAGGATGGGTATGAGTCAAGTATAAGAGGCTACCAACTAACTGACAATACAAAGTGGCATCAACTTTGGAAGAAGTAAAGGTGGCATCAAGTTTGACTCCAAAATAGAAGGGAGAGGGGGTTGGTTTTGAATATTGCATGTGAAAGTGATGAAGAAGGTCACAATCATACTTAGAATGGAAAAGAAAAATTCCTTCCTTGGTTTGAAAAAATGGGAGACCAAGGAAATGGTGCAAAAATCCTAAGTCTGTCATTTCAATTTTTTTCTTGAGGATGGTTTTCAAACGGTTTAAAAGTTTTGGGTTACTACCAGTGAGGATAAGGTCATCAACATAAAGAAAAATGATTATGATATGGATTCCTACATTCCTGGTATCAGCATTAGGGTCAGAATGACATCTAGAAAAGTTAGTATAAAGAAGAAAGTTGTCCATTTTGGCATACCAAAATTGAGGAGCTTGCTTAAGACCATAAAGAAATTTATTAAGGCGAAAAAAAAGTCTAGAGTCATTCTGGACATATCCAAGAGGTTATTCCATGCAGATATATTCTTTCTAATCCCCATCTAAGAAGGTGGATTTGACATCCATCTGATATACCTCCCATTTATGTGAGGCTATAAATGATAGAACAAGGCAGATGGAATTCATTTTGGTTATAGAGGAAAGGTTTCATTATAGTCAATGACTTCAACTTGGGAGAATCCTTTGGAAACTACCTGAGCCTTTTTTCTTTCAACACTTCCATTTGATGCATACTTAGTTCAAGTGTTGGGATGGATGGTCCTTAATTAGTTCAAGACTTCATCACTCTGGGACTCCGGGACATTACAACTCTTAAGTCATTCAAATCCCCCAGAGTGATTTCTTCCAAAGTTCTTACACCATCCTTCCACTACTTGATCTAATGGTTGAGAAAAGTCCCGAAGGGATCTTAGATTGATGGCTTGCATGAATTCATGACTTTGGTCATCGATAATTTTATTGGTCGTGATGTTGGACACCCCCAGAGGCCATACTCCCAGAAATTACATGGCATGCTGATGTCACCTATGGTGATGTGGACCCATAGCATGTGTTCCACGTGTCACTAAAAAATTATCAGGTTGGGGTCCAAAAGGAATTGAATTCAGGTGACATGTGTCCCCACATGACACCCCTACAATGTGGCCTACGACACATCATCAATCAAATAGACAGTCCACATTCCTACACTCCAGATTTGACGGCTT
The DNA here is from genome assembly GCA_009831015.1 of Picea engelmannii. NCBI lineage: Eukaryota > Viridiplantae > Streptophyta > Pinopsida > Pinales > Pinaceae > Picea > Picea engelmannii. The sequence goes on along the minus strand of ML782595.1, from coordinate 663,907 downwards.
GCGTGATTTCACAAACTGTGGCTTTACACTTTGTGGCTTCATCACTTCGAGGATTTTCCCATTCTCTAGTAATCGCCGAAGTGGAAAAGTTATGAAGCCTCGAAACTTCACTATCCTTTCACTCTAGATCTACGAATCACATTACTCCCGAATTCTTCCCTCAATCTAATAGTCGACGAGATTTCGAGACTTCGACACTCCGAGACTCTGGGTTATAGCAGTTCTAAAATGGTTCATTTCTCTCGGAGTTAACTTCCTGAAGTGGTCAATGCAGGATGACCCTGACCAATGAATGATATTTCACCTGAGCCTCCTATCAGATCAGACGACTGACGAGACTTCGCGACTTCAACCTTTTTCATGCTTCTTCCATGTCTCCCATAATCACTAAAGCGATGAAGTTCCGTAGTTTTCCATCTCTTTCTTGGCTTCGATCAACAATTGTGATTTCTGCCGAGCAGGGGTGATTTTAAGAACCCCCCCTAAATTTATATGTATAATAAATGGGTGAATCTCCATGATACATAGGAAAAATTGAAGGCTATTTTATCAATAATATAAAATGTGTACACAATTTTTTGGCGAATCTTTTAGTCAATTATATAATCTTGTAAAATATTGGAGAATCTTTCACTGAATTATAAAATCTTGTAAAATATTGGTGAATCTTTCATTAAATTATAAAACCTTGTAAAGTCTTAGGGGATCCTGCCTTAATGAGAATTTAGTTCTGTTTTCTTTTTACATACATATCTATGTGATGCACTACCCACTCACCTCCATGAACTCTAATTTCAAAAATGGCATCCCCATACCCATAGCTACAACTGTCCCCATACCCACAACCACAACCTCTGGCTACTTAACAAAAACCAAATTTAACAACCCAACAAATGAAAAGAAATGTCAATGCCATTCTTGATTGATTAACCCAACGTTTTCAACAAAATTCAAACTGAGCAGTGTAAGAAACATTGACACCTTCTGAACCTTCACAATTTGGCCTTAAAAGTTTACTTGGAAATATGTGTCACTTAGATTCAGTCATACTCCAACAATCCTAAAACCAAACAGAATCTAATCTGATCTACTCCTAACCTAACATACATAAGTTCTAATATATAAATACTAAACTTAGATAACCCACTCTTAATGAAAAGTACCTAGATGGAAATAGACTTGGAGCAACAGATAGATGTGATAATCCCTATTTAGGCCATCATATGTTTCACGCATGCCTAAAGATGTTATACCAGGCTAACAACTTTTTGTTTCACTCAAGATTAATTACAAAAAGCAGACTTGCTTGAAATTTAAACTATAGTAAGAAGGTGCCTACAAATCATAGACCTTGAAGAACACCAACTCTTTTACATAAATGCAAGGATCACAAACAAACATGCACTTGTTCTTACAAACACATTCATGTTTCAAAAAGTTAACTCACAAGCAAGTGCAAAGTTCCAATCTATTCACATTTGTACCTCTAACAATAAATTCTCACTCAAAGGAGGACAATAAATTTTGATGCCATTCTAGATTGAGTTAAACCAAACATTTTCAACAGAATTCAAAATCAACAGTGTTAAAATATATGACACCTTCCTCTTTGCCTTCACACTTGAGCCTTGGGACTTCCCCCTGTATTATATTGTCATCTTCTTCTTTCATTCCTTGTTTCACTTAATGTATGTGTCTGTTAGATTCAATCATACTTGACACCTTCCTCTGTGCCTTCACCCAACATTTTCAACAGAATTGAAACTCAATAGTGTTAAAAAATATGACACCTTTCTCTGTGCCTTCACACTTGAGCCTTGGGACTTTCCCCTGTATCATATTGTCATCTTTTTCTTTTGTGCTCTGTTTCACTTAATGTATGTGTCTCTTAGATTCAATCATACTTGACTAATCATAATGAGAAATAATAACTCAATCTAATCCACACCTAAACTAAAATATATAAGCCCTAATACAAAAATGCTAGCCTTTTAGATATCCCACTTTTAGTATAGGTTTTTCCTAGTTGACACTTGCATGTAGTCTAGAGTCTAGACTATACCATAGGTATTTGCAATAACAGGAAAAATATTCTCCAACTCTCTAAAGGCCACATTGCTCCCTAACTCAGGATGTTTTGCAAAATTTCATAAATGGAAACCCAAAAGCCACTTCTCTCATACAACATATGAATATATCCTCTATAGATACATGTAAGGTAAACATGCTTTGCAAATCATAGTACACACACAAGTTCAAAGAACACTGGTTATAATGTAAATGGAAAATATTTAGAGCTTAACACTATTTCTAATATAAATGAAAAAAATTTAGAGCTTAATAGTGAAAACTATGAAGCATTTGCTTGATTGATAACTTAAAACCACTAATTCCAAAGACTAAGACTTGGTAGTGAGTAGTAGAGAAGTAGTCTCAGTTTGTAAATCAATCCATCCAAATATCGAGCTATGCTCTAGAAAAAAGGCATTGTAAAAGGAGTTCAACAGGGGAATTCTTAGATACATATATAAAGGAGAATGGTTAGCACTAGTCGAAATCATATCATGAAATTGCATCATGAAAATGAGCTTAATGAGAAGTCTACCAACCCACGCTCAATGTTCCTATGAGTCACTTATTCTAGACAGTAAAATTTTCTCACATTCGCTCCTTAAATTTTTCCCTTTTCTAAGCATATGCTTATGTCCATTATGCTTTGCATTTGCAGCAGGTAGATGAAATGCGATCCCTTTTCACATTTAAACATCTAATCATGCAAATATATTTACAAATTCTCATTAAGGCTATCTGTGGGTATATGCAGGGCTTTGTTAATGCAGAATGGGCTAGAGATCTAAACCGTAGAAATCTACAAGTGGTTATGTTTTTAACATATTTGGTGGAGAAATCAGTTGGATGAGCAAGAGGAAAGGTGTAGTTGCATTGTCAACTACAGAAACCGAGTACATGGAAACTACCCATGGGAGTAAGGAAGTTCTATGGTTTTAAAGATTGTGTTCGAGTATTGGTTTTGTTCAGAAAGAACTAACAATAGGTTGTGACAGATCAAGTTCAATTTTTCTTACAAAGAACCCTGCTTATCATTCCAAAATAAAGCATATTTATGTGCAATGCCATTTTGTTAGAGACATGGTTGAATAGAACAAATTATTGTTGGAAAAGTTCGACACCCTGAAGAACATTGTAGATTCATTGACAAACATTATTAGTATTGAAAATTTATCTTGGTGTAGAGAATCAATGGGAATTGTTGCCTCTAGCAGCTAATTATATAAAATCCTTCCCCTTGCCCCCATTTTTTCATAGAATACATCGATTGGGAGGATGTGGGACATGTGTTGTACTCTTTGCAGGTAGACTCAATATCATCCCAAAGCAAAGGTGGTCCGTTTTGGTCTATATTGTGCTTTTTTGGCCAATATTTTTTCAGCTCGTTGTAAACTAATGATAGTTAAGGAATCAAAGTTATAATCGAATCCAGGTTAACAGAATAGGGTTTTGGATGCTATGGAATACATAAATATTCTATTGTAAACAATGAAGTTAAACAATGAGAGAGAGAGAGGAGTGTCTCTCAGTTAGGTTGGTCTTCCCAATTAATTGTTTCCAGAGTAAATATTTGTGTACTGAGTGTGTGACATTGTTATTTCATGTGTTCTAGATTTTGTTAGCATTTATTTTCTTGCACAGATTTATCAAACTCTTCAATCCCTTCATGCAAACAAACTTGTTGGTATATAGAAAACATAGGATAGTTGTTAGTTAAAAGTTTTACCAATTGCTCCTAAGTGATTCTCCTTCAAAAATGGAGTATAACATAAGATCCATTCCATCCTTCTTGTGCGATGTGTAGCTTTGATTTATGATATTTAGAGGGATGGGGTGCCGAATTATACAGAGGCATCCAGTTGTTTAGGGCATCTACACACAACATGCATGTTTCAGATTTAAAAAGGCGTAGCTTCCAATGCACATAGGCACTTTGCATGAAGATTTTTCTATTCCTGGAAGGCACAGTTCTCATTGGAGTTAAGTTGCATTGCATGTGGATGTTGTGCTATATTTAGGAGGGCAAAGAACCCCATATTATATAGGTGCATCAATTGTAGATATTCTTTCATGCTTGCATGTATTTTCCTCTTTTTGATTTGGGCACACTTCACTAGGTATGCAAACTCATGCGTGAGGATGCATTAGGGTTAGTGTTTTAACTTCTGTAAGGAGGCACATCACATGGGTGGCTAGGTTTTATTAAAACCTCCCTTTTCTTGGTTTATAAGAGAAAGTGAGGGTGATTCACTGATACATAGAATTTAAGAGTTAGATAATCCAAGCTTTGAGAATATTGCTCTTGTAATTCTTCTTTTTTAGGAATAGAGTTCTGTGATTTAGGAACATAAATATGTTTGGTGTCATGCTTTCTAGAGTGTTGAATTATGCAGATTTAGTATCTTTTTATCTGTTGTTATGATTTTATTTTAGTATGCAGTGTCCGTATGCTTGAAGATTCCATACAGAATCCATATATTAAGGATAGAAAGATTTGTATTTTTGATAGGAGGATGAGTAATTTCTAGGTTCCTAGTTGTAGAGTTTACTCTATCAGTGCAAATCTGTGTAGCTCGAATAATATTAACATAATGCCTCCATATGAAATGGAAAAATAAAAGGAACTCATGTATATATTTTAAGAATGTGGCTTTGTCAGATCCTTATGGAAAGGAATGAAGTTATGTTGGATCCTTATGCAACGAGTCAGGACATTTATCTTCATTTCTCCTCTCTATTGTTGTCTCTCCAACCAAGCTCAACTCTTTTAACTTACTCATATTTGTGTTCCTCATTTTCTCGTCTCTTCTAGTTGATATACCTAGACTAGCAACCATCTCTTGCTACAATCCATTCAATATAAATCTTCCTTTGAAGGTAGTAAATGTGATTGGGGGAGTATGGTCTTCTATAAGTTGTTGCATATATTAGCAATTCAGATCGTTGTTAAAAACCATGTTAATTTAAAATTATAGATTATGTGGCTCTATCAAATATGATGGATCCCATTGCATGGCTTCATAGAAGGGATAAAATCCTCTTATTGTACCGAACATATCATTTTCATCAGTTTGTAATATAAGACAATTTTTCCAGGAGAGGGAGAGAGATGTAACCTCTAGAGGATGGGAAAATATGAACCTTGTGGGAAAAAATGGAAGATGAGAAAAATTATCCTCCAATTTTAAAGTTTCTTAAAAAAAGTAAAGGGAGATATTACCAATAAAAACAAGACATTTGAAGTTTGAACTCAGAGATATCATTATCATTCAAGGTCACAGAGGAAAAGAAATCCATTTTGTAAATTCTTATCTGAAGTCGGAGATATCATTATCAGTCAAGGTCACAGAGTAAAAGAAATCCATTTTGTAGATTCCTATATGGTTTCATAATTAGAAATGAAATAAGAAGTCAACATCAAGCCACAATTGTTGCAATAAGAGAAACCATCAAAGAAAATCCCTCTCATTCGAATCAATCGTCTTTAAATGAAAACTAAAAGTAATACCAACTCCATAGGAAAGAATATTAAGAACTTTTCATATGCAAACACCTCATACATCATGTTGTCAATTTACATACATAATTTTACTGATTTTTCCATAATAGTGGACCTATAGACATTAAAAACTCATCCCTTATGGGCTTCAACACATGGTATCTTGATCAAGGAAGAGGTCCATTAGGATTTTAAATAACCATAAATATTAGATCTCCCTAAAGGTCAAGACATGACTCAAGAAATTATTACAATCACGACATATTCTATATATTAATAAGCATGATACTCCTTCATTGGGAGATTCTTTAGCTCTATCAGGAAGACAAGCATTGGTGCTGAGAAGGGAGAGAGGCATAGATGGAGATCCCCAGAACAAAGAGTGCTTTCTCAGAGTGATGGAGTCGAGAGAGACAATAGTGTAATTCGACCCCTTGGAGTCTATCGATTACAGTCCCTATGAAGATCCACGATGTTGTAGCCATTTCATCAGAGAGATAAATGTTTAGACAGAGAGGCATTGCCCTCCTCCAGACCAAAATATTCTCTTTCTTGTTCCACCACCTGTCAACTACACAAATTCTTCTGCCATGGCTTGAAAGCCTCCATAAAATATGGCATAGAAACATGCCTCATAACGAGATTGCAGATGATACAAATCAGATTATTATGAACTTTTAGTCATCTTATCTTGAAGCTGCAGATGTTTGGGCACATATGGACATTTGATAAGGATGAAAAAGTGACAATGTTGGGTTTGGTACCAAGTCTGGCATAGTCTTGTAAGCATATTAATTGTGTTGTTGGTCATAACTAGTCAAGTATTCAATGCTTAGTTTTAAGGGAGAGGCATCAAATGTTGATAAATACCAATTACTAATGGGAAGATCCTTTAACAAGCCAGGGAAGAAGTCTAATCCTAAAAGATATAAATTCTCTTGGCCAATTCAAATGCAGTGTTCATGCTCCAGACATGCCATTCATCTGAGAGATCAATGTGAAAATATTGTTGGGAGATTTATGAAGGAACTAAACTATGGAGGATAGGAAAAACAAATAAAAAGGGAATCTGAGGCTCAAGAAATTAGTTTAGATGATGGTTTGGTAAGTACTAAATGTAACCACAACTCATATGACAATGATGTTTAGGGAAGGTTTCTCCAACTCTTCTTCAGCTACTAAGACTTCAATAAATCAATCAAGCATGCAAGAAAGGAAAAAACCAGAGTATACAGCTAAGTTTTCAGCGCAAAACAGGAAAATTACACCATGTGCGCTAAAAAATGGTTGTAGAATGCCATTTCACAGTAATTGGTCAGATAAGGTTCAAAGTTCCATCAAATCAAGAGGATCTCTCAAATAGGCCCAAGACTAGAAAATAAACACAAATGTCATAATACTTAGATCTACATAAAATATATTTAGCAGGGATGAGAAGTAAAGTTGTTTCCATGGAAAATGATGAAGGGGTGAGGGTTTTATGGTTTATCATGATAGCTAAATTCTTAACCACCTACTTGCCCACCAAAATCGTGGAAGCCTCACTAGATGCAGAAAAAATAGTAGAGGAGCACTGCGAAAAGAATCTCAAGAGTTAGGGATGCCTAATATTCTAACTACCACCAAGGAAACACTCGAGGTGGCCTCCTAAACATAGGTGGAAAAATGAGTAACTGATATATATAGTTGATAGTAACTTAGAGAGCCATTAAAATTTGTAATTCTCTTTATGGTCAATAACCATATTATACTTTGTAGTCCTCTATATGGATGACCACCATTTTATTGTCAATTTTCCCATTTAAATTGATAGAGTGAAATATTTTATTATTATGTTGGTTTGATTGCTATGTGATTATGTATGCTTGCTTCTACTCTGATTTGAATCATTTACCTGAATTTAAATATTTTCTGACTATGAAGTAATACACATGATCTTAACATTGCAAACTGCACCATTGGTAAGTTATATCCGTCTCCTTGCATTCATATGCAAAGTGGATTACCCACATGTCTCAAAATTCATTGTCAAGGTTATGGTTTAATGTTTATGTGCCAATTCAATTTGATTGATCAATGAAATTTATTACATGGAAATAGCCATGTTATAATTCTTCGTTCTCTTATTCAATTGCTACTGCTAAATTGCTAACTCCAGAATCTCAAGTTCTTTTTTACTCTTATAACCAAGCATTTTTCTTTGAATGTGTTGGCAATTCGAATATATACAGACATGGTGATCTCAGTTCGTTTATTTCTTGTAAGTTTTTTTTCTTTATTCACTAGATTATTGGTTGGGTTTGTGTTATGTGTAATTCACCAAAAATAACAGTGATTCCATCAATTCTCAGTAAAGAACCTTCTGAGTCTTAGTAAACATCCTTTTGTGAGTTGTTCAACATGGTATAAACCAAAATAATAGTCGTTGCATTGACACTTAGTAAATAGCCTCCTGTGAGTTCTATTACAGCATGGTATATGCCATTCAATAATAGGTTGTACCTTAGGAATGTCATAAAATTACATTCTTCATGTACATTTAGGAACTACTAACTATAGGATTCTGTTGGAATGTCCTTGGTACTTATAGGCCACATCAGGTGCTAACCGTATCTCTCAGAAAGCAGGGGTTGGTGCTATGGGCTTGGGATATGCTGGTAGTGAAGAAATGTCTACCATGGTCAAAGAATATAAGGAGAGAAGAGACTTCTTAGTCCAAATATTTCAAGCCTTGGAGGGTGTTAAATTATCAGTTCCTCAGGTATGCTTTGTTTTGATTGAACACATGTCCTAGATTATGTACCTATTTGGTGAAATGTTGCATTTTCTTATCACTTGTAAGAGTAACTTTGAAATTTTTTACTAAATTAGTTTCTTCTGATGAAGGGTACCTTTTATTTATTTCCCAATTTTAGTTCCTACTATGGAACTGAAGTGGAAGGGTTCGGTGTTATCAATTTCTCGGAAGCTCTTTGTCGTTTTTTCCTAGAGAAGGAACAAGTATGTGTAATTGTCAATAGACACTTTTTCTTTTTCTTTTCATTATAGTGCAGAGACCATTCAGAGTTGATACAATTATCTAGTATCATTTCACTCATTTTTACATGGACAGGAGTTGGGGAAAAAATAGTGTTGTCTGAAATTTATATAACTTGCAATTTTAGTATTCTCACTACTATTGTCTATTATTTATTAGGTGGATTATGTGTTGAATCTTGTCATAAATTCAAGCTTCCCTTGTCCCAGGAGACACCTTTGGCAATGATGACTTCATTTGTATTTCATATGATGCATCCCTTGACACACTTAGAACAACCATAAACAATATAGAGAAGTCCTTGTTGCTTCTACACCTTGTTGCTGCAGCATCTAAGGAAAGATAACTACTAAGTAATATTTAGTGATTCTGAAGGGAAATAATGTTTCACATTCTTGGAATTATATTCTCACCATATATCTTGAAATGGCCTAAGTGGCCAGACTTTCTCTATAAAGAATACTGTAAAAAATGTCCTTGTTTAGGTAGAAGTTGAATTGAATGTTTAAGCCTTCTTAAGGTGTCAAAATTTTTCTATTGTTGTTATATGTGTTCATTTTAGCAATGTTTGTAATAAAAGTCAGTTTCTTGATTTGGTGAGTAAAGGTCTAGTCAAGACCTAGGATTCTAACCTCCTATTTGAGATGACTGTGTAATAAATTCTATTAATGTCACTTTTATTGTGAGATAATAGGTTGTTGATTGTTATGCCCATTTTCTACAATGATTGATGCAACTTTAGCTTTGATATATAATGCATATTAAATATTTCTATCCTAAAATGAAGGAGAAGACAAAATGCAGAGAGAACCAAACCAATTATCTCCATACAAAGCTTTAGTGGACAACTAGAAAGAAAATAGCAAGGTCACAGCAATTTTTTTAATCCTGTATAGGTAAACTACTATATTCTGTGAGATTTCTTCATACTGTGACATTAAAATCATAGGGGCACCAGACCTAGACTCAAATGATGAACATTTCTAAGTCACCATAACTATGAGGGCTTACTACCAGAGGCCGAACAAATATAAAGAGCATAATAGTCAAAATAATAATCAATAACCTAGATTAAAGCATGTCCAAACAAAACATGAGTTAACAAATGAAAAAATTAAATCTAATACAAGGGCAATGCATTCAACTTAGCTTAGCTAGAAATTAACAAAAAACCATTGAGGACATAACATCGTATTAGGTAAAGCAACTCTGAAACAAGGATACTTTCTATGGTTCCATGTATATTTCATGATCCTCAAAGACGAGTTTGGGAATTAACCATAAATCACATTTTACTTCATCTTCAGCAAGGTAAGACAAGTTTGGGATTTAACCAGAAATCACTTTTTACTTCATGTTCACCAAGGCAAGACAAGTTTGGGGCTTAATCAAAAATCACTTTTTACTTCATGTTCACCAAGGCAAGACAAGTTTGGGACTTAATCAGAAATCACTTTTTACTTTGTGTTGTGTTCACCAAGTCAAGGTTGGGGCTTTACTAGAAATGTTATGATTGGCTAAGAGTTATGCTGACAAGATTTAGTTGAGCACTTACATCAGCATTGCATTCAAATAAATTGGATTCAACTAACATTCTTTTAGCATTTTTTGACAAAAGTTTAAGTACCTTACTATTGGCCATTGATGTCCTTGAGACATCCTTAATGACTTGAGATAAACTGAGGGATCTCTAGTTGTCCCATGGAAGGCTAGATGCTTCGAAGAACCCCATTGGCCTACAATTTAAAATATAAAATGGAAAAAGAGAAGGTTTGTCTTGCAACTTGATTTTTTTTACTGCAACCTGTTGGGTGAAAGAGAACAGGGTAACCTTATGATATGGATACTTGCACTGGCTTCAGCAAGATGATTGTATTTAAGTGAAGTCTTACATCATATTTTTGTCATGCACAAAAAATTAAAAGACTTAAAAATTCGTTGTCCACCCTCCTAACTCTTGTTATTCATTTTTCACTGCCCCTTAAATTTTGGCCCTAGTCCCCAACTATATCGAAGCATGTCCCTATGTCCCTCCATTCTTGAACCTTGGTGAGCATATAGGATGTTCCACCATTACATGACCTTATATTTACTTAGGATAGACTCTAGTCTTTTAGATCAATTGTAAAATTTCCTTCATTCCGTGTCCTACCATGAGTTGTTTTGAAATTTGAATAATAGCACAAATTTATTACAATCATAGTAATGGACCTCTCACTTGATAAATGTACTCATCAGATCCATTGATCTTTTGTTCACAATGAAGGTGTAACATGATACTAGTTGTTACAAAATAGTGTTTTCAAGGTCTAAATAATGAGATCTAACTTGGCTATATTGATTGCTTAGAAAATCCATACGATTTGAATTCCCTCATTGTGATTCTCATGTAATCAAATAATTTAAAGGCGTTATTTTTTTCTAAAGCTATATAATTAAGAATATCATTGATACATGACTTAATCTATGAATCCATAACACTATCTTATGATTGTCATTTGTTTCTTGTTAATATTTTCAAAGAACCATGAACTAACTGTCAAGTTACAAAACAAAGCATTGTTCTAATTTTACCAATATGATTCATAATTCTTTTCTATGAGGAAACATAGTGAGATGAAGGACTGGGTAAATACCTATCAAGACAAACAAAAATCTTGGTAATTATTCACCGGCAAAGCCTCGCGTGGCACCTTCCGAGTGAGTTGGGATAACCATAACAAATTCTAATGTTTGCTTCTCTAAACAGGTGGCTCCACTAGCGGCTCCACCACTAGCATCTCTTGCCCTTTTTTCCATTCTGTCGAGGGGAAATAAGCACGAAGATTCAATATATGAAAGGTAAACTGGACCCTAGGGAATTAGAGTTTTTCAGGATGGTATAAAGAATAAACTTTAACTCACTAGACTGTGTAGTTCTCATGAACCAAACAAGTAACAAAGCTTTTATTTTAACCCAATGCATATATGGGCATATTTTCCATACAATTTATACTAGGTGGGAGGGCCAAAATGCTCTAAGAAATCCCCTTGTTCTTTGGAAATCGAGAAAAGGGAAGTTTGTAGCTACCTAGTGCCCAAACCACAAAATTGGGGCGAATTAGACCACAAACCCCGATTTTACCAAATGGCAGGGAGAAGAAGCTATAAAAAATTCCCATACTTCTAGAAATTTGGCTAATGGAAGCTTGTCCCTCCAAATTTCAAGGGCGAAATATAATTTTTTTTCCTCTATCCCTCCTAAAAACACGAGCTAACCATGTACACGATTTTTCCCCTAAAATAAATTACAGGCTAATGATATAAGTTTTAAAAAATCACTCTAATACAAAAAATTCTCCCAATAAAAAATTGGAGGCCGCTTAATTTCACCCATGAGCGAAATTTCACCCCTAAAATCAACTATGCTCTCGAGATCCAAAAGGGGAGGGCAAAACTCTCCAATCCTTCATAAAGGATCGCTTTCTGCATGACGTTCTAGCTTTTGTGTGATCTCTATAGTGTTATCTTTCTTGAGATTTAAGATCGCAAGGACATATACATTTTTAACCATAATGCCATGTCCACAATTTTGGCCCATACCAGTCTGGTGTTTCAACTTGAAGCTCTGATACCAATCTGTAATGTACCCAACCACCCCCATCCCAGGATATGTTACTTCAAGATCACTTCTGAACTTAATTCAAATTCTAATAAATTTCCAATTAAGTAAGAGGAATGTAATATTAACATGAAGAGTTCAATATTCATGCTACAACATAAGGAAATGAGAGATATGTCATGCACAACAATAACCAACAAACATGCATATTATAGATACAAATTTCATAGATAAATAAATACACAACAGAAAAAATATACAGGTAAATGAAACCATGACAAAGAGAGAACTTATCTTTAATTAAATGAATCATCAAATGGTTGTAGACCAAGGACATTCCACCCAACCGTAGACACTGTTGTTCCAAGTCTCAACAACAATGTCACCGTCGAGCTAGGGCTATGAGTCCACAAGGACGGTTCTAGAGTGTCACTCATCTTCCAAAACCAGTCAACACTCAAGCTCTCATAGGATTTTCAGAAAACACAACAATACAAAGTACACTAACTCTCATCTACCTAGCTTGAAAAACCCAAGACAATGGACCCCATTATCTTCCACACAATCCCTTAGGTTGTCCACCTCCTCCCAGGGATCAAGTGCATCCTATCAAGAATCTCCATGTTTAGACTCTCATGATTCATAGTTGTGGGAAAAAATTAATTCATTCCAATGCATCTTAGACTTGCAGGCATTGATTCATGGATGGAATACACCAACAGTCATTACTGCCAACCAAACCATGGCTCCTCCCCACAATTCGTTTTTCTCTCTCCAATCAAGATCAAAATGAATGAAGAATGAAGAGTGGGTGAAAGAGTGAATAGAGAGAGAAAAAAATGGAAGGTGTGAACAATGAACAATGAACAATGAGTGAGTGAGTGGATGAGTGAAGAAGAAGAAGAAGAAAAAGAATAAGAACCAAACATCCCACAATATGGTTTTATATATTTACTTGGAAATAAAGAACCACATGGCCTTGCCAAAGAATCTCTTGTAACCACTCCTCTCTATTGAAAAAATTATGGGTAAATAAAATATAAAATAATACTTAACCCCTCAAGCCCCCTCTCTTGTGGAATCATAACCCCCTATAACTCTTGTCCTTGTCCGTCTAGCAACTAGTGATGTATTTATTATTAATAATGATCAAAACATTAAATTTCCTAAGCACACTCGCCTCATTTAATTGTTTGGGAACTTTTCTCTTTCATAATTCAACAAAATACATTATTTATTACGAGGCTCAAAATCGGGGCATTACAGGAAGATACATATGTGTCTATTGATATGGAGAATGTGTTCCTATAGATTTCATTTGAGCAAGATTTTTTGTTATGTTGGGGCATAGTTATGTATCCTCTAGCAATACATAACCTTGTTTAAATTATCTTGGGTTTGTTCTTTGGACCAAAATGTACTCAAAAAGTGAACCAAAAATTGAAATCATGCTACAAGAATGATTCTAGTTATCAAAACTGCTAATAGAATAATGTTATCTGCTATAATAATGATCTCCATTAGTGCTCAGTTTCTAGTTAAATATTCCATCCATATCCATTAGAGATATCATTTCATACCAGTGGATTCTATAACATTTACAAATAACTTGCATGAGATAATACAACTAATATGTTTTTCAATACCTTCATCATACATTTGTTGGAACTAAATTTTATTTTTATAAATATGATTGTGTCTCTACTATAAGATCAAACAATAACAACAACACCATAATCCTTGGCACTAAAGAATGATATATTTCTGATTCACAACTTGACAATTATTCACTTATAATTCCCACTCATATGGCCAAAATAGGGTCTAGAGTACAATGCAAAGCAAAATAAGCAATCAAAGGTTTTCAAGCATGATTTTCCATACAAAAAAAATGCATCAATTTCCTAACCCACTCCTTTAATATCAATACCAATGGGATTATCTTTTCTCATGATGTTCTGCTTCCATCACCCATCACTCTCTTATCTTCCAACACTGATATAGTATTATATTGTAGTGATGGAGAAGTTGCAGCCACATTTTCTAATTTTTGGCTCCTAGATGCTACTAGTAATCCTGCTCCTTTATTGCTAGTTGTTTTATGTGTTTCATTTATTCAATATTAAGATCAAGATCACCATTATAGTATTTAACGTATGAACTAATATTTTATATAATAAGACCACCTCTTGCCAACAAAGAGAAAGGATAATTGAAGGGAAAACACTATATACTGGACATACACAATCTGGACATTGTTTCATATTATTTAAAAACAAACATCCTTCTTCTACCTAGTTATGTATGAGCCTAATCCAACTAAATAATCATTAGTAAGTGTGAATATTCTTAAAGAATAATAGGATGTCTAGTGAATCCTTCACTCTGTTTGCATGATGGGTCAAAACACAACACAAATAATATTCTATTTGTCTTCAATGGAAGTTCTCTCTATGCATGCAAATATGTCTACTGGAGGAACATAGGCTCAAAACCTTCATATGCTAGTGTCAATAAAGAATTTAGGCTTCATATGCAGTGTAAACAATCCTCCAAACAGGGCACCCTTAGTGTCGAGAATAGACTTTCATATCAATGATCGTACAAGACTTTATAAGGGTATAAGAGATAGATAAATCAAAATGAAGAATAAGGATCCATTCCATATTAAATAAATGCATAATGTATCAATCTCATATCCTTGTGAATATTTGAATCATCTGATGAAAATTACATGTGCAATCCTCGTGAAATATGACGGGTAACATGGCCAAACTTGGCTTTCAAGAACTTCACACTTCCCCTTAATTGAGATGAAAATCCTTTTGTAGAAGATCATCATTTATCACATATCCAAATAGAGTGAATGGGAGCTTCTCCACCACAATATTCCAGTTGTTGAAAATCCCCATAATGATAGGAGGCCCACTTCCCACATTCATGTGAAAGTGCACTCTCCCTTTGAAGCACATTATCACATCACCCTTGTAGAGGATATTGGAATAGAACTTGTTTTTTGAGGTCGCAAACCCAGAATATATAGTCCCCTCCACAACATACCCATTCTCTATAGCTCTAGGATGTTGGTGGTGGATTTTCACACCACCAAGTTCAAAATATACCCTAACTAGAAACATCCCTATGGTGTAAAGCCCTACAAATTGCAGGGTACTCAAAAAGGCCCCAAGAAATATAGTAGTAAATGCATTTTATGGACCCATTATTCCTTCATATAAAAAATTATCTATATTTACATAAGTGAGTTCCTTATAGGAAATCAATTGAGATGTATTAATACCATTATAACAACTTATGTCAAATATACAACACCTATTACACCATAAGCATAACCATTACATATGATAAGCTTAGTGATTGCCTTGAGTTCATACTAGTTTTGATATCAATACTATCATGATGGAGTTAATTATGGTAATGACATCATTATTAGTGTTGTTCTACTTATTCAGTGTAGAGATCATATTAGGGTGTTATGGTTGATATGAACCTATCGTATATATTAGGCGATAATCGTTATATGCAATAAGAGCTTAGTTGTGTGATTGATACAACACACAACTATAACATTAGCCATTCTTCACACACATACATACACACACATATGTTATAGCCATTCTTCAGACCATCGACGATCCAGTTCATCAATGGTTCAACAAGAGTAGATTTTTCCTCCTCAAATAAAAACGTCGGAAGCACAAAATTTTCATCGGTAACTCATTGATCTTTTGACATAAACATGTTAATATATTGTGGAAGATACATTGAAGGTTTGTCATTGGTTTGCCACTAGATCGATGTCCTGGAGACGATCACATGATGTAGTTGTGATGAACTACCAGGAATTGTTTTTTGCTAATTAGTCTCTCTTATGAAGGTCAAACGTTGATATTCCGAGGTACTAGCAATGACCACATGATGTAAATGTGATGAACTACTAGGAAAAAATCATCGATAATTATTCTCTCATATGAAAAAAATTCAACAATCATCTGACCTACTAGTGATGAAAACATGATGAATTTATGACGAACTGATTAGGGCCTGTTAGTCTCTCTTACGATGGAATATGTGTTAGTAAATATTTTGATGCACTCTTCAATTTCATAATTGGGATGAAGGTGATGTGATGAAAAAATGGTTGTTTTCTTTGTCGTACTTATGGTGTTGTGGTGATGAACATGTGAGTAAATTATTGTAAAATGGGACCAATGTACTAATGCCTCATAGGTAGTGACCCTAAAATTTTAAACCATGTGAAAAATATCCTTAAAAAGAAATTTGAAATGACAGACTTAGGATTTTTGCACTATTTCCTTGGCATCCAAGTTTTTCAAACCAAAGAGGGAATTTTTCTTTCCTAGTTAAGTATGCTTGTGACCTTGTTCATCACTTTCACATGGAATATTGTAAACCAACCTCTTCTCCATTCCAGTCTAGAGTCAAACTTGTTTCCACTTGAACTTCTCCCAAAGTTGATGCCACTTTGTACCATCAGTTAGTTGGTATCCTCTTGTACTTGACTCGTACTCGTCCTGATCTTTCCTTTGTTTTTGTTCTTGTTGCCCAGTATATGAAAACACACCATGAAATTCATTGGAAAACAAATAAAAGAATACTTTGGTATGTTTGGGGTACAGTTTAGTTTAGGACACATTACATTTCAGGAGGGACTCCTTTATTTGTTTGTGTCACTAATTTAGATTGGGTAGGCAACCTTTATGATCAAAATTATATTGTAGGTTATGTTTTTGGTCTTGGTTACCTGTCACTAGAGCCTATAAGAAGCAACAATAATTTTTTCTTTCTTCAACAAAAGCATAGTACGATCATTGGTTAACGCAAGTCAAGAAACCTTGTGGCTTGGACAAATCCTTTTAGAGTTTGGATTCCAACAGCAACATCTGACAACCCTCTAGTGTGACAATCAAAGTGCCATTAAGCTTCCCAAATACCCATTTCAAAATCAGCACAACAAACACATCAAGATACACATGCACTTCAATAGAAAGCTAATTCATAATTGAGTTATTGAAGTGCTCTTTTTCCCTACAAAATATCAATTTCTAGACATTTTCACCAAGTATCTTACAAAAGAGAAGTTCTCCAAACTTCGATCTATGTTAGGATTTTAGGAAGTTTTCATTAAGGAGGGATAGGTTCTAATTCCTCCTTCCTTCTCCTATTGTTTCATCTTTGTAAATCCTTCAATATTATCCCAAGTTGTTCGTAAGGGAAGATGTTAGGATATTCAGACACTTAGGAGTTACTTAAGATCAACCTGGTATAATCTTTCGTTAGGTAAAAGTGTGTTTCTTAGTGTATTTCTTTAGTATACATTAGTATGCATTTTTAGTTAGGAAATATAAAGGTCATGATATATTCCCAACATGGATTGTTATGACGGCTCATATTCTCCTCAATATTAATGGCTACACTGATCCATGTGTTAACACCCGATTGGTCCATGATCTCTATTTAAAGAGCATGGAGGGTCATTTGTCGATGAAGAATTGTGAGAATCTCTCTTGTAAAATCCATCTATGAATTTTTCGTTTGCATTAATAAATTTCTCCAAGTGTCCACGTTGGTTGGGGCTGTGGGTTTCTCCTCGTAGGGGTTTTACCATCTGAAAACATCGGTTTTTTAGTATTTGATATGGTTGTGTGAGTGGTTACTAAAGGTGTTCATCCTTTATCAGAATAATTGTGTTTTTGAATAGAGTGTGGAGAGAATATTAAGAGAGTGAG
>ML782595.1:585953-627514 GCA_009831015.1 Picea engelmannii | reverse complement strand
TTGTTACTTAGCCTGAGTCGGCCACTCTGCAATATGTCTCTTGTCCGCATACCCGGCCATCCTGAACGTCCAATCAAGTCTTTGTTCGAAATCACTGAAGCCTTCAGTCCGATCATCAAGATTATCAAGTCCAACACCGACGATCCGTCGAAGACCTCTGGGTAGTGTAGTCGTACATTCATCTTACACTCCTACCCGAGTTTAGAAGATTTTGAAGTTGTTGCTCGAGCTCTGAAGTACAACCATCAGGCCAAGACAGCTTCTGAGAGATGGATACTTCCTATGTATATCTTTCTGATTTCGAGATGTAGCTCCGCTGTGTATTGCCCGCGACTACTCTTTATAGTCATTTGACATGGATCTACAGTGTATTTGATTGGTAGCCATGGTTCTGATTTATCCCGAGCATGGGTATGCCCGCCTCGGTGAGACATTTGATATTTTTTGCAGACGGTACTTCCCGATTCCTGATTCCTGGGCTCACTCATTTCAGCATCTCAGTACAGATTGGTAAAGAATTGGTAATGTATTTCGGCCATCAGATTCTCTTCTGACCTCACACATTAGGGGGCATCTGTTATAACCCTAAAATGCACCACACAGGTTTACCTCGCATTAGGCCAACTCATGCCTCTTCCTAGCCAAAGTCATGCTGAACAAATCCTCAAAAAACCACTTAAAACAAGAAATCCGCGCCCTAACCTCTCACTGGGCGTGGGGGACCGCTTGTTGACCTTTTACTGCACGCGGGTATCCACGGGCTAACCCATTACAGCCCGCGGGTACCTAACAAAGAAAAAAATCAGGAAAGTTTCCGCCGGGACATGAGGCTTTTTGTCAGCTAATTGGAACTCTTCGCCATGCATGGCCGAGAGTTCGCCTAAAACCCTAGCTCCTTCTAGCCTATAAAAGGAGGGGTAGGGGTACTATTCAAAGGAGGAAAAATCATAGCAAAGAAAATCTGCCAAATTGCCAAGTCAGTTTTGCCCCCAACCCTTTAGCCTTGCCTCAAGATTTAGGAGAAACTCAAGCAGCAGCAGTTGGAGGACAGAAAGAAGAGGAGGAGCCTAGGATCAGGATCGAGGAACGGTGGCCGATATCAGAAATCATTGTAAGTTGGTTCATATTGAGATTAATGAAAAAGATACTTTTCCCGTCCCGAATACATGAGTCTCATCTATGTTATTTGATTTATGTTTTATCTCTAACCCCCTAGTAGATCAGTAGCATGCATGCATAGTTTTGTCTTGATTGCAGGAAGCTTTGTGGAAGGAGCAACAACAGCAAGGAGATAACAACTCAACGGAGGATCTACTTCAACCGTCGATAAAGAGGTTAGTTCATTCTTCCTGTGTTTGCCTGAGAAAAGGGGTTGAGATTTTGGGTAGGAGGTTAAAAGTTAAATCTTAAGGGTCATGATCTATGTATAATCTTAGAACCCTAGCTTATTAGTCCGTAGGGTAGGAAAACCCCACAAAAGTTTTGCAATGTCAACTTGAGCTCCTTGAGCATTCTGATTCCTCCCATGCCTATGCTACTAACACCACTCGTGGTGAGGTCGATATAATGTGAATTATTTGGACTACAGTCGACTAAGTGACATTCTCCTGTATATGGAGCCATGATCATCTTGCCGTGTCTGGGAACCACTTATCCGTATACATTTACCTGACCCCATCGCTAGATTCACATTCTTCTCATTACAATGCAACTAATGTATATTCCGTGTCCGTCAAGAGAAATATTCTATTGATCTTGTATCAATTTATGTCTACTTGCGATTGAAATATTTCACCCTATTTGGATTAACAGGAGGATGGTGTGATAAGAATCCAAACAACAATTACAGGAGCTTCCCCGAACATTTCAGATGCCATTACTATAAATGGAAAACCAGGCGGCCTATACAAATGTTCAAGTTCAGGTACATTTGTCCCTGCGTTGCTTTCACGTCGCAGTGAAGGCTGAGGAAACTAATCTTCTGCGTGTTAGAAATGCTGCATTCAATACTGAACTGATGCTGCAGAATGTGCCACAACGGGTAGTAACGTCTCCTCGCAAAGCTCCACCAGCCTTCTGGAAAAATAGAGTGCGCCCCCTTGCTATTGAAACGGACGCATATAGCCAGATTCATTTTGCATGTTATTCTCATGGAATATTGTCTCTGATTTGAAGTGGATTCGTTCGAGCAAACCTGACATATTCTTCCATCTAGAAAAATGCTTGATGCCCTTGTCAACTAATTAATTTTCCCACCTTATCAAATCATATGCGCTCCTCACGCCCAAAGATTTCACAGTACTATCAGCCTCAGATTTGGAGCAATGCATGTACTTTTTTGACACAGCAAATCTTTTTATACTCAAGCAATATCATATAGTTGGATTTCTATTGACGTATTATTCATGTCATTTTGTTGGCAGTGATGAAAATCCTTGGCTTTACCATTTCGATCAATCCCCAGAGGAAAATAACCACGAGGGCACTCGTCCTCTGAAATAGAAGCATTTCCTTTAAATTCCCTAGAATCTTAAGATGCCACTCTCTTCTGAGCTACCAGTAGAGGAAAGCGCATCCAGTGAAGTTGATACAGATTCACTATCCAGGCTAGATTCTAGTCAGGCACTGCCGCTTGTAAAAGAAAATTCTGAACTCACATCTTTTCTTTTCTCTAAGAAGACTTGCCAATCATCCACTTGCCCTTTATTAGCAGTCGCATTAGTTTTCTTGGCCACATTCTCCGCCTTCAATAGTACGACCATCAATGGTCACAATCTGGTGTAAGCTCTCCCATTGTGCCAGTCGTCCACACCTCGTCTGGAGTATGGAACTCTAATAGGATGATTTGACGCTCTTCTAGATATATTCCTTCCTGTTTCACAAGATCAATTACTGTTGCACGGGTTATGCCTGGTAAGCAGTGATCATCTCATGGTGTATGCACTCGCCCTTTCTTCATTAAAAAAAATATTTGTAGCATTTGTTTCGGACACGGAACCATATCGATCAAGAATGATTACATCATATGCCTTTCCAAGATTTCCCTCTATCTTAGCTAGAATGTTATTGATAATATTATTGTGATGAATTTTGGAATCCCAGTTATTTGGAGAATTGCGGCATGTTGAAGCTGTTATTAAGGAAATGCCACCAGCATTGTCATAGACAGGTGGCTTCCATTCAGCCAGAACTATCAAATTACATCCATATAGATTGAATGCAGGGCTCATCCCTAATGTCACCTTTTTCCCACGGGTCCAAGTGAGCCTGATATGAGAATTATTTCACATTCCATTTGAAACGAGTGTTGTAAAAATTGCTCGCTTTATCTCATTGTGTTCGGGTACATTTACAAAATCCATACCTTTTGCAGAATCAGGTAGCTTGTCCAAATGCTCGTCCAACTTAAAGATTTTTCCATTGTAAACCCGAAGTCCCTCCCAAACTCCATCACCACCTTGGACAATTGAATCAAATACAGATGCCTTTGCACTTTCACGAGGAAGAAGCTCATCACCAACCCAAACAAGTATTTGTTCATTTGTTGGAACAGGAAGAGTTGGCTGCACTAAGACATCAGGCCGTAGAGCATGGTGCTTCAGTATGTTGTAGAAAGGAGGGCATTGCTCCAACAGACTATAAATCTTGAATGGAAAAGGATTTGGACATGTTGATGGGGGCTTGAAACTTGTTGACTTATGAACACTTGCGTACCACCATGGAGCCCAAAGGCCATCCGCTAGTTTTGGACCAGCTTCCCATTTGAGCATAGAACTTTGGAAAGGAATGTCCAGAGCATTGCAGAGGCAACGTAGTGTACCCTTAGGATTCCTTTGCAAGTCCAGTGCATCAATAATTGGTGGAGGAGAACCAAGCTCACAAAGTTCACCATAGATTGTCACCAAGCTTGCCAATTCTAGCTCAAGGAAGGAAGGTGCCACAACCTTGTCAAATGATCGCTTGGGCAGCACATTCGATTTTGATATCTGTTACAACATCGGCTCCAACTAGGGATGGCACTTTATCATAAAGAACCAAGAACAGTAGACCAGGTGCCTCCATCCATTGGGCGACCTAGCGTGAAAGCTGCAATTCTGAGTTCTCCTGCCAGTGAAATCACCATCAGAAACTTTTAATGGAGTCGCAAGATCATGTGCAACCAATATTTTCCTATGACCGGCTGCTCAACCAGGCCATAGGACTGTAACAATGTCATTCTCCCAGGGATAGATATCAACTTCGAAAATCCCTGGCAACGACGCCAAAATGTTGACACTCAGAACTAAAATGGGTTGCAGCAAATCAATCCCGAGGTAACATCGAACCACTTTGGATTGGAAGCTGCCCTCCTCCAACCTGAGAGGGATCTCTCGAAAAATGTCACAATATGAGTTTGAGTAAGCATGAAATATTGGGCAGATTTATGGGTAAATGATGGTCTTGGATTTTTAGAGTTTGGGGGTTAAGCCAGGGAAAAGGTCCATTGGGCATGGAGTCAAATGAAAACTGAAGAAAAGAGACAATAGCAGAGATCATTTAACTTGCGAAAAATGAGGCAAAGTAAGTCTATCTTTCAGCGCTTTGATAAATCATGATGCAGTAGTGGAAAGAAAAAGGAAAGGCCGAAGTAGCAAAGGATATATGCAAAATTCCGAAAGTGTAGGCCGTTCTTACACCCATTGATAGCTGGTGCAGAGGAAAGACATCAAACAATTACAGAAAACCCAAATCCATTCGTTATTGTAGTGGTCGTACTAAAGTATAACAAAGCACATCGGTTAGAATAAAACAAAATGTAATGCAGTCATGATGGATTAAGGAAGACATAAAGATATGGTAAAGACAATATCAACTGTGAGTAAGGAACATCTATAATGAAATTCGAATAGATTTAACACAGCTGAAAAGAAGAAGAACATGCTGAAAGAAATTGACCGTGATGAATCTCACAGTCGCAAGCAAAAATCGTCTTTATTACTCCAATCTGGTTTACAAAAACTCAGTCATTACAATGAAACCCTCTTCGAAAGAGGTTTCCCCAGTGGTGCGCTCATGCGCCCCCCCTTCTTTCTTTGCTATATACATCAGTCTTTTAAAAGAAAATTCTAAAATAAAACTCTTTGTATTATGGGAATATGAATTGGTTTGCCTTCATGGAATTCGCGACCGCCAGCTGCTCTGAACCATTACTAAGTGGAGTACTTTCAGCTGGGGTAGATTTTTGCGTTTGATTTTGTTTTGAAACCTCCAGAAATCTGAGAAGGCTTCCCACCAATGCCTAAGACCAATCACTCCAGTAGACTGTCGCTTCGTTTTCCTCGGCTTATCTGGATCTACTCAATGATGGTGCCAACGGAGGACAAATGGGATATGAAATTAGTACATGGAATTTCTGATAACAAAAATCAGAAGAAGAAAACAAACACTAAATTTGAATTAATATTATGGCTTCAGATTTGAGTTTTTTGTTCTCTTGAAAGAGAATGCGATAATGACCTTCGAGGAATTCATATCTCTTCTTGATAACACCGAAGTCTTTCTCCAATCGCGTGGTTGTCCCTTTGGCTCTTTTGTTCTAGAACCAAATAGTGATTTTCCCCATGAGATCCTTCACATACTGGTAAATGGCATCTGGTCCACCCATACCCCAAGCAGAGTGACTAAGAGTCTCTGCAAGTGACCGTTAAAGACATGCTGGTAATTGAAACAGGTTCCTTTCATTTTCAAAGGATTTTGATCGTTCTTTCTATAGATCTGGTGTGACAAGGTGAGCATGGATATTTTGACGTGGAACCAAGGCAGATAGAAGATGGAAACATGCGATTTCCTGTAGCTTTCACTCTTCAAGCCACAATTTTAAATTGTCCACACCTGGTTGCTCATTGTCAATTTGAATGTTAGATCATGGATGAGGGAGCTACAGACATTAACGACCTCGCCCGCTGTGAGAAACATCCATTTCGAATCAATCAATTGTTTAAATTTGGACTTGTGTAGTTTCTCTATCAAACTCCTGTCCTGGATTGGCGAATGCCAGCTCAAGTCCTAGGTTTTGCAGTGTCAACTTGAGCTCCTCGAGCATGCTGATTCCTCTCGTGTCTATGCTACTAACACCACTCGTGGTGAGGTCAATATAATGCGAATTCTCTGGACTGCAGTCGACTAAGTGACATTCTCCTATCTATGGAGCTGTGATCATCTTGCCGCGTCTGGGCACCACTTATCTGTATGCATTTACCAGACCCCATCGCCGGATTCCCATTCTTCTCGTTACATTGCAACTAATGTATATTCCATGTCCGTCAAGAGCAATATTCTATTGAGATTGTATCAATTTATGTCTACTTGAGATTGAAATATTTCACCCTGTTTGGATTAACAGAAGGATGGTGTGATAAGAATCCAAACAACAATTATAGGAGCTACCCCAAACGTTTCAGATGCCATTACTATAAATGGACAACCAGGCGGCCTATACAAATGTTCGAGTTCAGGTACATTTTTCCTTGCGTTTCTTTCATGTCTCAGTGAAGGTTGAGGAAAATGATCTTCTGCGTGTCAGAAATGCTGCATTCAATAATGACCTGATGCTACAGAATGTGCCACAACGGGTAGTAACGGCTCCTCGCAAAGCTCCACCAGCCTTTCGAAAAAATAGAGTGCGCCCCCTTGCTATTGAAACGGACGCGTACAACCAGATTCGTTTTGCCTGTTATTCTCATGGAATATTGTCTTTGATTTGAAGTGGATTAGTTCGAGAAAACCTGACATATTCTTACATCTAGAAAAATGCTTGATTCCCTTGTCAGCTAATTAATTTTTCCACCTTATCAAATCATATGCACTCCTCACGTCCAAAGATTTCACAGTGCTATCGGCCGCTGATTTCGAGCAATGCATGTACTTTTTTGACACAACATAGCTTTTTATACTCAAACAATATCATATAGTTGGATTTCTATTGACGTATTATTCATGTCATTTTGTTGGCAGTGATGAAATCCTTGGCTTTACCATTTCGATCAATCCCCAAAGGAAAATAACCACGAGGGCACTCGTCCTCTGAAATAGAAGCATTTCCTTTAAACTCCCTAGAATCTTAAGATGCCACTCTCTTCTGAGCTACCAGTAGAGGAAAGCGCATCCAGTGAAGTTGATACAGATTCACTATCCAGGCTAGATTCTAGTCAGGCACTACCGCTTGTAAAAGAAAATTCTGAACTCGCATATTTTCTTTTCTCTAAGAAGACTTGCCAATCATCCACTTGCCCTTTATTAGCGGTTGCATTAGTTTTCTTGGCCACATTCTCCATCTTCAATAGTACGACCATCAATGGTCACAATTTGGTGTAAGCTCTCCCATTGTGCTAGTCATCCACACCTCGTCTGCAGTATGGAACTCTGATAGGCTGATTCGATGCTCTTCTAGATATATTCCTTCCTGTTTCACAAGATCAATTACCATTGCACGGGTTATGCCTGGTAAGCAGTGATCAGCTCGTGGTGTATGCACTCACCCTTTCTTCATTAAAAAAAATATTTGTAGCATTTGTTTCGGACATGGAACCATATCGATCAAGCATGATTGCACCATCTGCCTTTGCAAGATTTCCCTCTATCTTTACCAGAATGTTATTGATAAGATTATTGTGATGAATTTTGGAATCCCAGTTATTTGGAGAATTGCGGCGTGTTGAAGTTGTTATCAAGGAAATGCCACCAGCATTGTCATAGACAGGTGGCTTCCATTCAGCCAAAACTATCAAAGTACATCCATATAGATTGAATGCAGCGCTCATCCCTGATGTCACCTTTTTCCCACGGGTCCAAGTGAGCCTAATATGAGCATTATTTCGCATTCCATTTGAAACAAGTGTTGTAAAATTGCTCGCTTTATCTCATTGCATTCAGGTACATTTACAAAAACCATAGCTTTTGCAGAATTAGACAGCATGTCCAAATGCTCGTCCAACTTAAAGATTTTTCCATTGTAAACCCGAAGTCCCTCCCAAACTCCATCACCACCTTGGATAATTGAATCAAATACAGATACCTTTTCACTTTCACAAGGAAGAATCTCATCACCAACCCAAACAAGTATCTGTTCATTTGTTGGAATAGGAAGAGTTGGCTGCACTGAGACATCAGGCCGTAGAGAATTGTGTTGTAGGAAAATCTCCCTGCTGACAGGTAGATCACCTATAAGGCTTGACCTTAACCCTAGATAGAAAAATGATTAACATGGACACTAACTTCCTTTCGAATCCATCTAAACTAATGCATGAGAAGGAAGGATAATAGAAGTACCTTTTAATCGACGTTTGTCCCTGCACGCTCCAAGTTGCGCTCTAGTCTTTTGCTCCTCGTTGAGTCCTGTGGACAAAACAAGATACGACCACTTCCTACTCTATTGACATTAGCTTAAAAACAGATCTATCAATAAATGACAAGTTCATGTAACATCATACACAAACTAGAAAGAAACAGGCCAAGCATGTCATATTAATGAGAATAACGACAGCAGTACTTACAATCGTAGATGCGAATGCGACAACTTCGTCAAGTCCTCTTTGTCTAACCCTTGCCTGAGAGATCCACAACCTGGGTAGCAGCAGCTTCACTGATCACTCTCCTTTGGCTGACTGTAAGTTCCCTCCAAGATCATAAGTTTCATATCTTTAATTCTTCCCCCTTTCCACCATCATAGAGCTTGCTTATATAGGTTGGGAGGAGCCTAACCTCTTGAGTTATGTTTAGAACCAGTTGGGAACCTCCTCCTTAGATCAGGGATCTCTTGATGACACCAAGAAATTGAGCACAACTGCCTCCTAATCTCGAATGATCCTCCCCTCTTTCTCCTCAACGGGCTAACAACTGAGCCAGAATAGGGAGCACTCCCTTAGAAGGGGCATCAGAGCACTAGAACGCTTCCCGAGAAGGTCAAGGGGAGCGCCAGCGCTTCAAAACTGAGCATCGCTCCTAAAGAGGGGTGAAGGAGCATTATAACGCTCCTAAGGCACGATAGGGGGGTGCCAGCGCTCCTAAGACTGTTTTAGGGGAGCGTTCCCCCTCCAAACTCTTGATTAAGAAGCCCTCTCAGGTGTTAAGAGATGTTTGACTCTAGAGAACCAATTTTCTTCCTTCAAACCAAGTACATGAGATGTTTTAAGTGTCTTCTTAGTGTCCTCATCGTGGTAGCATGATTCAACAACATTTACGACACTTTGTAACCAACTTGTGACACTTGCGACAAGTTGTAAGGGAGTTGCGACACTTGCGACAAGTGAGAAGCATATGCGACACTTATCCAGTTGAGTGATTTTGATGTGTAACACATGGCACTTCAGTATGTTGTATAAAGGAGGGCATTGATCCAACAGACTATAAAGCTTGAATGGAAAAGGATTTGGACATGTTGATGGGGGCTTGAAACCTGTTGACTTATGAACACTTGCGTACCACCATGGATCCGAAAGGCCATCCGCTGGTTTTGGACCAGCTTCCCATTTGAGCATAGAACTTTGGAAAGGAATGTCCAGAGCCTTGCAGAGGCAACATAGTGTACCCTTAGGATTCCTTTGCAAGTCTAGTGCATCAATAATTGGTGGAGGAGAACCAAGCTCACAAAGTTCACCATAGATTGTCACCAAGCTTGCCAATTCTAGCTCAAGGAAGGAAGGTGCCACAACCTTGTCAAATGATCGCTTGGGTAGCACAGTCGATTTTGATATCTGTTACAACATCAACCTTCTTCTTCCTTGCTGGGGCTGCCTTCAAACGAAGGGCCCAACTCTAGGATGAACTTTATTGCTAGTTGGAAGAATCCATTATAATTCTGTACTTGATCCTGCCACTTCTGCACCAAAATGGAGGCTCTCACAACAAACTCTTGGGATACTGCAACTTTCAGCTCCGCCAGCTTAGTGACGATCAAAGTCTTCCACTATATGTCTACAACTAAATTCAGCTAGTGTATTTTGACATATTCATATTAGACTATAGAGAGGAATTCCTTGAGTTATTTCATAGCTACCTGTGCAGATTCATACAGTTGATCCAGATTTTTTTGGCTTCATGTAGTTCAATAAACTTGGCTTTCTAGGAAATGGGATCAATGATTTTTTTTTCTACTACATTCATCTATTTGATCTACTCTTGAAGCTCCTATGTTGAATTGTTCTTTTTTTCTAACAAGTTGGCCTTGTCCTTGATCATTGAAATCAATTTTTCGGCATTCATTGGCCCGGGAATGGAAGGATGAGCGAATTGTATTTCCATCAACAACAACCTAGGTCATCTTTACGAGCATATCTTTCGGATTTTCCTACTCCTGGAGTTAAATAGCCTTGATCTATTTCTAGAGATTGTATGTCTTTTCTATGAGATATGACCATGCTTTGGCTAAAAGTGAAACTCTTTCCACTAGCACGACCAGGGAAATATGCTTTGGTAATTCTGGAGCCACCTTCCTAAATGTGGGCCGCACTTGAGAAAATTTCACTAATACGACATCAACAGTGGACTCAACCTATGTGCGCATTTGATGTTCTTGATCTTTGTCCTTCACAAATACAACTAGCTCCTTGTGTAATTGTTGTGTCTAATTTGTAAGTTCATCATTGACCTACTCTACCATGACAATCCAGTGCTCAAGTTGATCCGTTGAGGAATGCATAAGGTTCAAGAGTTGTGGTGTGGACCAGCATGCAAGTTGTCTATTGGTGAGACATGGATCCATAGGCAGATGTGATGCAATCATTTAAGCATTGGAAACATATCTTTATGATAGACTTGTGATGCCTGCACCATATCAGCTAGTTGAGGTATCTATAAAGCTACATGTGATCTTGTCTTGGACATCTAGGGGAAGCATGTTGATCACTTCTATGTGCTCCAGGCACATTTCCAATATGGTGCAACAATGTTGGGGATCATGTAATAGTGGTGCAACTTATTCTTTGACGGAGTTGGTGTTGTTAGTTGAAGTAGCCTCTTCCTCTGTATCCATCAGGTCAATTTGAGGATCTTGACCCACCTTCTCATGCACCTATGGTACTTCAGTTGGCCCAGGATTGAGGTTTACCTCTAGTGGGGTGTCAAGTAGAACATGGACCTGCGAAATGTTAGGGAAGGTGGATGGAATGGGGATTGTGGTTCCTACAGTCATAGTGAATGGGTCACTAGAATATTTCTCAATGGTCTCAGCATCAATGTGGGGAGGAGGGGATGATGGAGTGGTTTAGGGAGTGCCTACATACAAAACTAGAAGTCTGTCTCTTAATATATTCAATGATAGGGGTGTATTTTGAGCGTTCTATGGGGTCATCGGGAATAGTGATAATGGGGACATATGATGGCATAGGGGGAATAGTGTGGGTATGGGGTGGAAGTGAAGAAATGGTTATGGAATCTTTAATGATGGGACCAGTGGTGGATGTGGAAAAATATCCAGTGTAGGTTTTCTTTTGGGGAAATGCAGCTATAAGGATGTCACAAAGTACTTATATTAAAATGCATCATCATCTGGAATTGACAGAAGGCGTTGCGGAATTTTCCTCGAAAATGCCTTCTATTCCATGTCCTCCTCTAACTTTTAGGGAGAGAACAGTGTTTTGTTGGACACAGTTCTAGAACTTGGAACATGTTTTGGTGTTGGGGCCTCCTGAAGTGAAATGATAGGAATCTGATAGAAAACACTAGACTTATTCTTTACTCGCTTGACTCTCGGTGAGGAGAAAACCTCCTTGTCTAGAATATCCTCACCAAGGTATTATGGAAAGGGATGAGTGTGAAATTGTTTCATAGTTGTACCTAGTGGCCGCACATAAGTGTGGTCTCTATTCATGCCAAACCATATTGTGTTGGTATGTCGATTGAGGATATCCTATGGAATCCTATGTTGTTTGAATTTGCTACTAAATCTCTTCCCATTGGTGGCCGCCACTTCCACATCACAAAGGTGACTAGATGGTAGTAGAAGATGAAGTATCTATCCTTTTCGTGTGCATCTACATAAGCCTGCAACATTTCCATCCTTAAATATTGGCACTAGTCCAAGAGGGAACCCTGCACATAAAAATCGACAATTGAGAAAGCATCCAACATGCATTCCACTTTGGTTTAGTTCTTCATTACTTTGTTGGAAATTAGGTAACAAGAACAGTGGACCAGTTTAGACAGAATGGGTGAAATTAGGGCTCCTTTACCCCCTTTCTTGGTGTTGAAATTTTCATAGAGGCTAACCTCTACCTTTTTCCTTTCGTGATTCCATGACTCTTGGAATCCCTTTGTCACGTCATCACCTTCTCATGAAAGACCTGTAAACCAATGAATATTGTCATCATGAATAAGGTAATTTGTGTCCAACCATAGGGAGCCATTATGGACATGAATGATGAGGAATTTGGTGTAGTAAGCAACTTGGCTAGTAGTCCCAAAAAATATAAAGTATCATAAGTTCATTAGAGTAGAGTCTTGAAGAGGTAGATATGTAGGTTTCCATTTCCACTGTAATTCTCCAAAAGATAGTGTTATGCATTATATATGTGTGTGAAAAACCATTTGGGGGTACAATGCATAATTTTTAAAGTCTATGTCGATTAGTTGATTCTACTTGATGTTTCCCAGTAAATCGCTAAGAACTTCAACTTGTGGATCAATGAATTCCACTGGAACAACAAATTTTGGAAGGGACCCCCAATAATTGGTTGTCCAAACCATGGTAGAACACTTGCATGAATAGACAATCTCAACAGGAGGATGTGAGCATGGGAGAGGATGCACAGAACACTTGGTAGGATCCAAGACTAGGAATGCAAATGACTTAAATAAAACATAATAACTTGAATAGTTGGGCGATGACAATTTTATAGGAAATAGTAAGGAGTTGACAAGAGTGCAACATTAAATAGTCATTAAGGAGATAGCATAGAAGTAATGCGGCATTAACTACGAATATGACCAATGAATGTGACAAGATATAATAAGTGATTTGGGTAATAATGAGCACAAGTACCAATACGAATTTGACATAACACAACCTATGGAACATTTAAGTAACATGCCGATGGTTAACCAAAAAGGTACTAATAGCCTTTTGCACTTATTTGGATTTTACGGGCCTGAACAAAACTGGAACGAAAAGGTATGAAGCGTATTTAAAAAACATAAGGATAGTGACTTGACGATGAATTAGACCTCAAAAACTACTAAATGCATAAAATATTTGACATAGACTCTTCCACGACCAGAAAGGTGTTATCTAGGATGGAAAAAATGACAGTGAAAACTCGACTCTAGGACAAGTGACAGTTGGACACGTCATCGTTTATTGGATGAATAGGGAAAACAATAAAACAAAATAGAAACCTACCTACTTTATTCACTCCCTGTGATAGGAGGGTTTTGAAACCTCTTTCAATGAGAATAAATATAGGGCTTCAGGTGTGCATCATTCACCCATCCCAGATGAAGAATACCATTTAGTTGTGCCAGTATAACAACTCCATATTCCTGAATTTTTGCAACTATGAAGGGCCCAAGATAATGAATTTTCACTTTCTCTGGATGGTTTTGATACTTGCTTTCATATAACAAAACTTGATCACCTTGTGCAAAAGTTTTCTTTTTTATGTGCCTATCATGCCAAGCCTTTTGTCTATCTTTCTCTATAGTTTGATGAAAATTGGCCAGAAATACTACTTCATCCAATGTTAATAGCTCCACAACCCTTTCCACAATCGATTCATCATATTTCGTATGAGTCACTTGTGAAATATATAAAATTGGAGTGATGAACTCAATGGGTTTAACCACTTCTCTAACATAAACTGGTTGGAAAGGAGTGTGCTTGTGTAGTTTCTTAGAAGTAGTCCTATAGGCCCTGTTTGCACAATAATTTTTACAGTTAGAGTCAGTCCTATATGAGTTGTAGTTCATGTGTCAAAGCATGTGAGGTCTGGAAATGAATAACGAATGGGTTGAAATCAACAAGTAGTGGTTCTGGCCCTTGGAGTCGGGAAAGGGTGTACTGATTAGTTATGTGTGACTTGCAAAAGTCACTTTCCTGAAAGATCGATTCCTTTCAGAAAAGGGGAATTTACCTTCTAGAGATCGAGGCAAGTTGTTGGGATAGAGGTCACATAGATGGATATAACAAAAATCACCACCTAATTATGAACTTAGAAAGGTAAAAAATCATGGTTCTCATATCATGTATACTTCGTCGCTCTTATCATCTTTACTTTGCACACTTCAAAGTGTACATGTCGCATGAGTTTTCTGTGCAAATATTCAACCTGCTTCTAAACTTCTCATCTCCATGGACTTATCTTCCTCTGCCATGATTCCTTCCCTTACCCATTTGAGTATAAATATTGGTCACCCTGCATGCCTCTCCCTTACTTTCTGGATTTGTGCATTGTCTGTGGTTTTTTCTGCAAATCTTGGAGCTCTTTGATGTGGGAAAGTTGATCTCCATAGTTCATATTGAGAGTTTGTTCATTCAAGTTGTCGTGCCTCTTTCATCATTTTCAGTCATTCTTTAAAGCATGTTGGATTTTACTACAAGCTAGCACATTGGACGATATTGCTTCTCATGGTCAGCCTTCCTTCTTTGGAGTTGCTTCTTATCGCGCTGCATTTCGTTCTACGCCTAAATTCTCTATCTCACAACCTGTTTCCCAGTACTTTTCTACCACGCCAGAATTTTCCGTCATGTTTCCCTACCATGACGAGCCTCCCACTGTTGTTTTCCACCATGCTAATCTCCTACTGCACCGAAATTTTCCATCTCACCTTACTGTCGTGTCGTGGACTCATGTGGCTGATTTTGTTGGTCGTGAAAGTTTCTTTCACTACCTTTTCAATAGGCCTCTGCAAAGTACATCATTCTCATTTTCCGCGCAGAGAGAGAGAGTTACCATTCATTACCATGCACAAAAAAAAAATACGTATTGACATCATGATGACATCCTAAAGAATAAGAAAGAAGGCGTGAAATGGCAGGGTCATGATGTGTGAGACTCAAGACTTGGCATTAGTCAATGAAGATTTGGAAATCAGAGCATCTTTTGAGTAGGTCGTATGTATGCGCTATTGTGAAAACATTAAAGGGTACAATGCTAAGCTGGCTGAACAGTTCACTCTCAGTTTTAATGGGTTCCATGTGACCATCGCAGGAATCACCTTCTGAGTGATCCAGATTATTTTGAGAATGACATGAAGGAAAAAATATAACCAAGATATAATAATGAAATACACAAAAATATAGAAGAGAACACAAAAATACAGTGAAACCCAACTTTTATTACTGAATAAGATAGAAAAGCATTGTAGAACACAAACTGGAAAATTGGGGTAGCTTATCTCTAAAAAGAAAGAGATATTGGCTATGCTTCATTCACAATAAGCTTTACATCACACTCCTTTGCATGCTTAAAGGGCCTCCACCTCAATTATATATGAGAGAGTGGGAGGAGAACAATTCCCATGATGCATATGGGATAAATTGGACTAAGTTTATAAAATTCCATAGGCATGTAAAATACTAGGACTTCCCGGGAAGTCACCCATCCTAGTACTACTCTAGCCCGAGCACATGTAACTGTGGAGTTCTAGTGGGATCTGATGCACTAATGATAAATTGCAGGCATGTACATAAGACCATTACATGATGTATGTAATTAACAAATGAAGATGACATTACATTTCATTCCCCATCAAAAGGGTGAATGTTATGGTTTATCAAAACCACAAGCTCAAAATGGTGATTCAATGGAAAAGGTGGATGGTCACCGAGATCCATATGGATCATTCATCCCCCCTTATAAAGCAATGGTCCCCATTGCATCAAGTTCCCTTGGGAGACGAGGAGACTTGTGCTAAATCTGAATCTTGGTGCACTAATTGCCTTGTTGAAGAAGTTGTCTTGCTTAACTTGTTGAAGGTTGTCATGAACCTGTTGATGGAGGGGTTGAATCCATTCAACCCATCTAGTTTCATGATCTACCTTAGTGTGGGAGGATTCTGTCAGTGAAGATGAAGCATGAAGAGTATGAAGGGTTCTGTTATAATCTTTCTTGATTGGGCAGTGTGAAGGCACCCCTGTAGGTGAAACAATAATATCTTGGTATTATTCTACAATCTTGTCGATCTGCTTCTGTTGGATAGAAATGTTTTGGGTTGAGGTTGTAGTGGTTGCAGTTGCCTTTTGTTCACCTTCTGATTGGATTGTGAAGAGGATAAAATTTTCAGTATGAGAGATTACTTTGTGGCATTGTTTTGGTGGGACAATAGTTGAAAATACCTTCGGTATCCTGTATAGTTAACCCCCCAGATTAACAATGATGCTATGGGGCCGAGACTCATAAATAACATGATGCCTCCACATATATGGTTTGCCTAATAGAACATCACAGACTTCCAGTGGGGCAACATCACATAATACCTCATCCTTTAAGGGCTTGATGTCATAGGATATGCAACATTGTTGGTTGACACAAAGATCTTGACCCTGGCGAAGCCACCCGATGTTGTATGGCTGTGGGTGTGGTGTTGTTGGAAAATCCAACTACTTGACAACCTCTATTGAGATGATGTTCTTTTGGCTTCCGCTATAAAAAATAAATGTAGTGGGATCATCTTCACCCACATCTGTGAATGGAAGAGCTTCTCCCCTTCCTTAGGATCCTCTTCTGGTTGGATTGTTATAGTTGTGACAGTAGCAGTGGGTTCTAAATCAATGATCTATCTCCTTTTATCATTTTATGAATCAAGGTCCAAGTCAGGGTTTGGATCTTATCTTTGAGCTCGACCACCAATGATTGTATTGAGTAAAATTCATTAGTGTTATGCCAAGGGCTATTGTGGAACTC
This sequence comes from Picea engelmannii, assembly GCA_009831015.1. NCBI lineage: Eukaryota > Viridiplantae > Streptophyta > Pinopsida > Pinales > Pinaceae > Picea > Picea engelmannii. The sequence goes on along the minus strand of ML782595.1, from coordinate 610,640 downwards.
ACACCACTTTCTGGTGTCTTTCTTAGAGTTCCCATTACCCTTCTTTGCCTATATATGGGACTATCTCTCTTGAGGTTGGACTTCCTTGATCTGTCCATTATTTTCCCACTTACTTTTTTGCTTAAATTTCTGCTCAATTTTGACTACATATCGATAAGAAAATCCCAGTGAAGAGATGTCCAAGAAATCTATCTTTGTTTGGATGTACTTGTGTAGACCACTGCGGTACTTCATAACCAGGTTTCACTCAGAGTCTTTGATACCCAGCTTTGAGCACAAGGTATGAAATATGTTGGTGTACTCCGACACCGTTTTGTCTCTTTTCTAACGCAGAGTTGTCCATCTCATGTATTAGTCCTCATAGTTTCTGACAGGGTAGAACTCCTCCTTTAGGGCATCTGCAAAGGCTGCCCAAGTGGGTTCTCTCCTAAATAGTGTATATTCATCCTTAGTGTACATCTCCTAGTAACCTTCCCACCAAGATTTGACACGGGAAGATCTTTAAGGAGTGCAAAGGTGATCTTTTCACTATCGGAATTTTTTTGGACAGAGTAATAACCTTCTAGCAGATTCAACCATTTTTCTAGAGCATCTCCATCTATCTGACCTTGAAATAAGGGGATATCAAAATTTACTTGTACCTTGAAGGGTGTCACACTTGTGAAATGGTTTCTTTTTGAAGATGCCTCAACTTCCTCCATCGGTAGTCTTCGAAGGATCTGAGCAAAGTTGTCCACCATCTCATTCCTTTGTCACACAAGGGCTTCCTCGAGCAACGTCTTGAAAGGATCTCTTTCTCTGTCATCTCTCTTTTCTTCTGCCATGGGAGGCCACTTGGGCTAGTGAGAGTGGTTTTCCTCAAGAGAAACTAGCTCGAGATCCAAATATCTATACCCTGACCTCATCTGGGACCTGCTTTGAGAAATGACAAGGAGAATAATACCTTGATACCACTAATCCAGATTATTTTGAGAACGACATGAAGGAAAAAATATAACTGAGATATAATAATGAAATACACATAAATATAGAAGAGAACACATAAATACAGTGAAACCCAACTTCTATTATTGAATAATATAGAAAAACATTGTAGAACACAAACTGGAAAAATAGGGTAGCTTATCTCTAAAAAGAAAGAGATGTTGGCTACGCTTCATTCACAAGAATCTTTACATCACACTCCATTGCATGCTTAAAGGGCCTCCGTCACCTCAATTATATATGAGAGAGTGAGAGGATAAAAATTCCCATGATGCATGTGGGATAAATTGGACTAAGTTTATAAAATTCCATAGGCATGTAAAATACTAGGACTTCCCAGGCGGTCACCCATCCCAATACTACTCTAGCCTGAGTGCGGTTAACTGCAGAGTTCTAATGGGATCTGATGCATTAACACTAAATTGCAGGCATGTACATAATAACAATACATGATGTATGCAATTAACAAATGTAGATGACATTACATTCCATTCCCCATCAAAAGGGTGAATGTTATGGTTTATCAAAACCACACGCTCAAAATGGTGATTCAATGGAAAATGAGGATGGCCACTGAGATCCATCTGGATCACCGAGTGATAGAGGACACTTTTTCAACTGCGATGAAGATCCCTCCATGCAGTGAAAGGTGTTTTAAAGGAATGCCTTTAGACTTTTTATGCCATAAAGACTTTATCAAGGCGAACTGCCTAAATGGGAAAATCGGAGCAGGCATTCTAGGTAAGTACCTCCAGGAGCCTTTGCAAAATATCCTAAAGGTAATTAGAAGGTATTTCACATGTGAATGAAGGTTTGATAGAGTATACCCATATCACATCAGGATGCTAATGCGCTTCATAGAAAGAAAACCTTTGAACCTACCTTTCTTCTTACATCGAAGCCTAGAAAGGATGGCAGACAACTTCCAGGCCGAGGCTACCCAACCAAGGAAAAATTTATTCCATCTATCATTGATCAAGTTGTTGGTAGTTGAAGAATTGAGACGACTATATAAGTATTGGGATTCATTTCTAATTTCATTCAACAACCCCCAGGACCCCAAATAATACTTTCCTCTATCCGCGAGGGAAACAACATTCCACGACATAGGGGAAAGAATGGAAGTGGCCTCAGGAAAAGGAAAGGAAATAGAATATTCGTCATCCCACCAGACAACACCCTAAAAACGAGGTAGACCAAGGTTGATCAAGAAGCCCAAGGAGAACTAAGCTCCTAGTGAACCACGCACCCAGTCTGCTACCGAGATGTTACTCATGTTCATTTTACGACTTGAACCTATTGAAGGTTTAAGCAGGGGAATTGGTGAAAGACGTCTCCGTCACTGAAAATGTGGAGGTTCATGAGTCATCGCAACAACTGAAGCAAGCATAGATCACTATTGCCGAATTGTATCAGGAAAATAGATAATTAAGAAGACAGTTGGTATAAAGGACTGTTGAAACGTCAACGTCATAGAACCAAGTAGGAAAAGCGAATTGGCTCAAAATACAACTCAGAGAGGTGCAAGACGTATTCATTCAACTGTGGGAGGGACAAAGAGTGTCAGAGGAAAGAATCGTAAGGAACTTCAAGGAATGTAGACCGATCATGGATAATGCCCACGTGGCTCTCACCAACGCTCAAGAAAATATGAAAGGAAATAAGGTCTTGTGGAGACAACTGAGGAATATGAAAAAACGAACTGGTCTCTTAGGAAAAGACTTAGAGTTTTTGGGTTGCAGGTGAGGCTAGAGGCATGAGTGCGACAACCACATTTTGTATTTTTTATTGTGGCACGAAAATTTTCTCCCCGCATGTCTTGTTTCCTACTGGTCAACAAAAATGTCTGACACAACACCCACATGGTGAATATTGGTCACGCAGATGTTCTAAACTTACCTATTGAGGAGGACAAGTGTAAGATAAGCAAATGCCATTTTTGAATATGTGTGACCTCCCAACCGTCGTTGTGACCTAGAGTTGCACGAGCACCCGTAAATGAATGTCCTCTACACCAATTCATCATGTGCATGCTAAAACCAATTATCGCACAGAAACAACCAAAGCCCGTTACACAAGGTGGAAGAGTTTTCGACAGTGCATTCGATCATTCAGGAACCCCATAAAATAAAACGTCGATGCATCAAAACCTGGTGATCGAATATTACTCATGACTAAATGATTAAGACAAAGACATCAGTTATGTTATTATTGGGTACATTCAGGTTTCCAATTTTAGTAAACTCTATTTGAAAGGGCATTTGGGAGGAAGTAACTGAAACCCAAATTCCAGGAGAAGTAGTTTGAGGCATAGTAGCCCGAGAGGGCATTTTTTTTTCTATATATTGTATCTTTGCAATGTAAGCTAGGTTAGAAAAGTAGTGTAGATAGAGGACTATTGAATGTAATATTTGAATATGAATAGAAATAACAATGCAGAAGTCTCGAAGCTTTGACAAAAATATTCTAATGGTGGTGATTTGATGTATTGTGAGCCTATCTATGTATCCACTTCCTGTCTCCTGTAAATTCATATATATTCTCTTTATTTAAATTGGATCATCTGATGAGTTTAAAATTCATTGTGTGGTGCTTTATACTCAGCCATTTAAACTCTATGTTTCTTCTATGTTAGAATTCATCTTTAATGGTGATCTGATTTTCTTTATGTACCCTTTCTTCCACCATACATGATGACATTTAAACTGAAATACCACTATCTATTTAGCCTTTATCCTCTCAAGGTTTCATTTACTAGTCATTGGTTTCTCTCACTTTCAAGAGGTTGACTCCATAGCCAAAATATTTGTATTTCCTTTCCATAGAAACCATAAACATTTCCCAAACACATAAATCTAGCTGACAATCCAAAGTCATATCTATCATAGACTAGGTCTCAGAGAGAGCCCTCTCTAGATTGGAAAGGCTAGTTTCTAGTCTTAAAGTTTTTTTTTAGGTTACCTTTGTCATTTGTTTTCTTAGCCAAACAAATTTACAGAGTGATAACATCTTGGCATCGTTGTCGAGGAATGAAATTGAAAACTTTCCCTAGAAAAACGACTAAAGTTGTAGTTTTGACCCCTGAGGGTAACAATGGGTCAAACACCTATATTGGATGAAACTTATTTACCCTGGCGACTCAAATAAATAAGATCAGTAGCATAGAGTAGTCAGATTCAGAAATCCTGACTCCTAAGAAATTTTACACCAGAGAGAACCCTAATCCAAAACCTGTAGCTTCTGTGTCTTATCCCAAAACTTATTTGTGCAAAGCGAAGGAAAGGATACCCAACCTGTTATATTACCTGGAAAAGAACCTATATTTACCCAAAGATGGAGTACAAATCGTCGACAAACTTTACTTTGATTTACTATTTGAACAAACTCTGTTCAGGTCCATATCATAATCCTATTTGAATGAAATAGTTTTCAATGAGAAAAAGTTCCAATCTTTGATACCAACTAACCCCCTGCAAACTGCAATAATCCCTAGTTCAAAACCCTCCTAGATTCATGGCCACCAGGTTCTCTATTCTTGCCTTACCGACCTAATTACATGATCTACCCCAAAATTATAATGAGAGGATCAAATTATATGATGCCGAAGGAAATGATTTTGCCCAGAAGCACTTGGATTGGTTCAATGATTTTGTTGACCTGGAAGATATTTATCACGAGGATGCAAAAATGAGATTGTTTGCGCAAAGACTCTAGGGGGAGGTCAAAAAGTGGTTCAAGGCCCTTCAAGAAGCGAGCATTCATGATTTGCAAATTTTGAAACGATGTTACTAACTTAGTACAAAAATATAAAAGGATAACCAAAGGAAACATTGCAAGAGTTCTCGGCCAGATTCATGAAATTTTATAACTCAATTCCCACAAAAGTCAAACCCCCTCTCGAAGCTTCCCAGCTTCAATAAGCTAATTCTTTTGACAATGACTTTTCCTTTTTGTTAAGAGAAAGAATATCTAATACCTTAGGTGCTATGATGAGCGACGTGATTGAAGTTGAAGTAAATCTGATGGCGTCGGGAAAGATTAAACAAAATTTGAACAAAAATGGGAAGAAGCCCCAAGGGGATGCACAACCCTCTAGGTCTCTATCTTCAGACAAAAAATTTAGACATGATGATGAAGAATATGGAAATACTTATGCAAAGGATGTTCATGGAGAACAATATTTCCACCAAGGATAAAAATGATTTCCAGCCCATAAATCAAAATTTTAGAAGAGCTTCAGTTTTTCAGATCAGGAAAAGGGGCCAAAGAGATCAGGGTGATTAACATATAAGACCTCCTTTCCAAAAAAACTATGAAAATGAATATTTTGATCAAATGATCCAAGATCAGATGCATTGTTGTGACGATATAGAAACATACGTGTTCTGAACAAAAGGAGAGAATGATCAATTTATGTATGGGAACGATGGTTTTATGTTGGAGAATGATGATAAGTTGTCTTCATAAACAAAGGAATTTAGGAAGGGATACCACAATTAAATTATGCATTTTTAGAAGAAGTATAACATCAGAAGTAAAAAGACATCTGCAGAGCTTCCAAAGACAAATCCCACAGGGGAAACCCAGGTGAACACTCCTTCTTCAAGCCAAAAAAAGAAAATTAATTTAGTGAGGGATGTGACGGAGAAAGGAAAATCAAAGGAAGACTAAAGAAAGCACCTGAGGAAAGAAAGGAAACAGTCGTCAAAGAGGAAAAATATCCTCATCCTTTTAATTTTGAAAGTGAAATGGCCAAAATCAAAATATCTGTTCCATTTAATGAGCTAATCAAGAAGGGAGAGTATAGAAACCAGATCATTAAAATGTTAAAGATGGAAGAAGCTCCCGACACCTTAAACATCCAAGATGACCATCCTAGCATCTTATTTGGTCTGCACGTAGAAGAAAGTGGTGATACTGATGATGTTCCTCCTTTCTATGTCAGTCTTAAAATTCATGACATGACCTTACATAATGCCATGTTAGATTCGAGCGCATCACTTAATCTCATACCCAAGGTGGTCATGGATGAGCTAGACTTGGACATCACAAGACCTTATAAAGGTCTGTTCTCTTTTGACTCAAGAAAGGTGAAATGCCCGGGTTTTATCAAAGACTTGGTCATGTCATTGTCTTAAATCCCATCAAAGAACCTTGTCATGGATGTGGTGGTTTCCGACATTCCCCCAAAATTCGACATTTTGTTATCTAGATCTTGAGCCGCAAAATTAAAGGCAACCTTATATATGGACATGTTGTATGCTACCATCCCTATTTTTGGCCAAGAAATGAGACTATATAGAGAAGTGTTTCTCAAGTACATGGTGAGTAGCAAAACCCAACCAAATAATCATCCTATTTACTCTGTTGACACCGAAGTTGGCTCCTCTATTTTTTATAATGATTTAAGTTTTGAAGAGGGGAAGCCAACATCTGTCCTGATTGTGGAAGAAAAGAACATGCATCAAACAAACGATATTATAGATCATATAAACTGCGTGGAAAATGAAATGTGGAATATGAGCTTTGACAACACCGTCAGTGGGGGCGAGGTCGGAGCTAGTGTGTGGATTAACCCTTCGAAAGTGTGTACAAAACTCTGTTCTTACAAGCTCTCTTTTGATTTTACAAATAATATGGCTGAATATGAGGCACTGATTTTGGGTTTGAGAACTTTAAAGGAATTGGGCACTAAAAGGATAGTTGTACATGGAGATTCCGAGCTCATCATAAATCAGGTAAAGGGTATATACCAGTCTAAGCATTCCAGACTAAGAGCATATAGAAATTTGGTGTTAGATCTCCTTGAAGAGTTTTCAGAGTACAACTTGTTAGTGATTCCTCGGGGGAAAAATCAAATTGCATATGCTCTGGTGACTTCAGCTTCAGTATTCAAAATTCCAATTTTTTCAAATAAGAAGTATGAAATTGAATTCAAGCACATGCTTGCAGTACTCGATAACATTAAATATTAGCAAGTGTTTGAAGATTATAAATAGATAGAGAGATTCATCCAAATGAGCGATGAGTTCGCTAACATGAATATTGATGATGAGTGTTGTTGTGAAGAACATGAAGGCACAACTACATTAAAAAACAATGACTCCTTTCAGAATAAGATAGCTAGAAGGGATATAGTGAATCTAAAAAATAATATTATCCCCTTAATAGGAAAACCTTAATATTGAAGGGGAAGATGTTTGGACATGAGTCTTTGTCCAAATCTTAGATGGCCATGCTAGGAAATGGTTCAAAGAACTCCTTGCTAGTTCCATAGATGGAATTGAGCAATTGGATGAGACCTTTTTGAAACATTGGGGTGATAGAAGAGATTTTGTATGCTATATCATAGAATTCTAAAATCTAAGGAAACAAAATATTGAGTCAGTCTATGATTTCACTAAAAGATTTAACCGGATGTACGGTAAAATACTAGCAGAGATAAAACCTTCAGATGCTTCTGCCAAGATCACATATTCTGAAGCTTTTGACTCAGATTTTTGTTTATTGTTGAGAGAAATGAGGTCACCGACATTATCTCTCATGCAAGATGCTACCCTTGAGGTGGAATCAAATATTTTAGCCCCCCAAAAGCTAAAAGGAAATTCTGATAGGAGAAGGCCAAGGAATGAGGCTTCTCCTTAATCAAGTGTTGACCCATAGTTTGATAAAATGGCTAAGATGCTAGAGTCTCTAACCTATGATATATCTAAGCTCAAGATTGAAAATAAGCATCCTGTGAAGTGAAGAGGCACTTATGATTATGCAGGCAGGAACCCAAATCAAAATCCCAACAACTTCAGAAGAAATAATCAGCCAACACAGATCTTGCAAAGAAAAAAGAATCCTACTGAAGATCAGAGAATAAAGGTCCCTCTTCAAAATGTTGTGATGGACGAAGAAGGTGATTATCAAGAATATGGAAAAGGTAACATTCATTGTGTTGGAGAAGAGACAAGGAAATCTTATCAAACACAACACGACTATGAGGAAGCATTGATGACTGAACAGACAGAGGATAATCCTATTGATGATGGCATTTTCATGAAAGAAGATAAGAATATATATAATCTTCGATCTAAATATGATACTCCCCAACAAAACGCACCATCCTCTCCCGAAAAGAGCACAACCCCTGTTAAAAAAAAAGATCAGACATCAGAGAGTCAACAAACAAATCCCTCAAAGGTGAAAGCATCAGCTCCTCCCAAGAAGGATGTTGCCCCTGTCAAACATCAGACTTCAGAAAGTCAGGCCCCTGTTGAATAACAAAGCAACCAGAAAGCTCCTTCATATTAGGTAAAAGTATATGATAAAGCTTCTGATAAAGTCCCATATTCATTCAATTTTGAGGCTGAAATACAAAAAATTAAAATTCCTATTCCTCTGGTCGAATTAATGAAAAATGAAATGTTAAAAAAGAATATCCTCAAAAATTTAGATCCCAAATCTATATCCCCTTCTGCTGATATTCTCAACATATATGACAAAAAGCCAACCATTACTCTGGGCCAAATGATAGAAGACAGAGATGAGAGTTGTCCTCCCTTTTACATCTCTCTAAATATTCATGAGAAAACACTACCTAACTGTTTGTTGGACTCTGATGCTTCTCACAACTTGATGCCAAAGGAAGTCATGGATGAGCTTGGGTTGGAGATCACCAAGTATTATCATGATCTTTTCTCTTTTGACTCACGAAAAGACAAATGTCTTGGGATGATCAAGAACTTGGTGTTAGGACCATACAATGTACCTTTTTGCCCACACTTTTTGCCACCATTACACTCTTGTTTCATTCACATTTACACTCATATTATCACTTTACCCTATCTTCCCAAAGGTATACAACGTCTCTTCTCTTTTCTATATGTTTAATCTATCTTGCATATAATTTTACATTACTCTCGTACTTGACCATTGATCAGAAATGTATAAGTGCTGAAATAGTTTGAACTGCAGATTAACATTGAGGCCTGTTGATGAAACAACAAGAAGTTGATACACAGTCCATGGTCAACGATGCTGAAACATAGAAGAAGTTGTTACATAGTCCATGGTCAACAATGCTAAAACACAGAAGAAGTTGCTACACAGTTTGTGGTCAACGATGCTGAAACATAGAGGAAGATGTTACATAGTCTGTGGTCAACGATGCTAAACAACAACTCACACAGATTGACTACAATAGTCGGACTGTGAGCTAGCATCAACCATCGTTGCTGCCTGAGAAGTGCTGAAACAGTCAAAACACAAATCCCGTGGCTGAAACAACCCACGATCTGCGATGCTGACACAACATACAACAACAATAACAAGAAACAAATAAAGAAGTTGTTACTCCAACCGCAACAGCAACACCTCACTCAGCACTTGTAATAGCATTCTGTTGCTGGAGACTAGGATATCCTATTCAAGTTTAGAAAGTCAATCTGACTAAGAATATGACTCATATGTACACCTGTAATTAGTTGATTAAATTGTATCGAAGGGATCCTCATTTTTAAATAAGAGGAAATCATCATTCGAGGGGACGCTCTCTATTTTTTTGCTAAGAAGGATTTGCAGAGAAGAACGTACTTCATTCCAGATTGTAATATGATACATTGACAGATGAATAAAAGATTGTTCTGAGAATTTCTCTCTATCCCTTTCATTTCAGGGGAATCTTGTGAGAAGGGAGGGCCCACCTTCTTCACAAGATTCACCCGTTAGCTTTGTAGTGTGTTAAGTTTGATTTCTGTTTATGCCTTGATTCAATTCTGTTTTGCTGAAACACTACTTTACCGAACTCTGTTTTGCTGAAACACTACTTTATTGAACTTTGTCTTGCTGAAATATTATTTCCCGATTGTTACATTGTTTTCATACTATTCACGCTTGGGTAACAGTTAATCATTCTAGTTAGCAATCCTGCTTGGTGAATTCATGAAAGCTTGATAGTCAGGGATAGGTGCTGAAGGTTCCTTCTTTAGGAATAAGGTTTTGTTCTTTGTTAGAGATAGTTAGCCTTCAGTGCATGTCAATTATTTTAATGAGTTCATGAAAGTGTGCAAATCAGAAACAGGTGTTGAAGTTTCCTGCCTAGGAAATAAGGTCCTGTTCTCTGTTAGAGATAGTTAGCCTTCAGTGCATGCCAATTATTTTAATGAGTTCATGAAAGTGTGCAAATAAGAAACAGGTGCTGAAGTTTCCTGCCTAGGAAATAGGGTCCTGTTCTTTGCTAAGAGATAGTTAGCCTTCAGTGTGTGTGTCAATTATTTCAGTTAAGCAACGAGTTCATGAAGTGTGATGATCGGAAATAGGTGTTGAAGATTCCTGCTTTGGGAATAGGGTCCTGTTCTCTGGTTACAGAATAGTTGGTCTTTCCTGTTGCAGTATCTTGTTGTTGTTTTAATGTAATCCAAGATTCTTCAATTAATCATTTCTTAAACTTTGAGCTCTGCAATAGGTAGATTGCTTTCCTGTAATTCAAGTTAGAACTTTAGTTTGTTCAAGGAAAAGTGTGATTAATATGTTTTTACTACAACTCTAAGTTGCTTTTGGGATTGAGAATATATAGTGCATGGTTACCTTTGAAATAAACAGACTTCCCTGGGTTGACAATTTATGTAGCACTTGATTGTTTAGTTAAATAAGCAATTATAGTGACCAACATTTTGGCACCGTTTCTGGGGAAGGTAATTATAGATTTCAAAAGAACTTATGATTTTTCAGATACAAAGATTTAATGAGAGGATGCAGAGAACCCAAATATACTGACCCTACAGGTGGCAGGGGTAGAGGAAGAGGAGGAAGAAAGATTTATATTGACTAGATTATATCAAAGTCTGAATCTGCTGCTCAACGACCAAACCTTCGGAAGCAAAAATCCCAGCCTTCATTTCAAGCCAATTTTGAAACGGGGAAAGAAGTTTGGAGTCCTGAGACAGTCTAGAAACCAGCAGGAAACATTGAGGACAGAGCAAGCGCAATAGGGGAGAAGACAAAAGAAAACATGGATGAGTACAATGAAGAATTGCATCATGAAGAGCAGGCAGGCCCTGAAGGAGAGGTAAATGATGAAAACTCTTTCTCCACATTAGGATTTCCTATTGGTGATATTCCTAGAGGGGTAGCCCCCATGAAGAACATTCCACTCTTAGCACTACCTAAATTTCATGGTTTGTCTTCAGAAGATCCTGATGAGTTCCTTTTTGAGTTTGATATATTATGCAGAAGTTATGATTACATTTCCAATGCTCAAAAATTAAAATTATTTCCAGCAACATTGAAAGGAAATGCACTAAGATGGTTCATGAGTCTTGGAGGCCATGTAATCACAACATGGGACCAAATGAAATGTAAATTCCTGAACAAATACCAGGACTATTGCCGAACAAGAGAAAAAAGGGAGGAATTATTTAAGATGATGTAGAAAGAGGATGAAAATCTAGAGGACTTTGTAGAAAGGCTACAGTATAATCTGCAAAGATCAAGTCACCCCAATGTAAGTAAAGATATTCTTAAAACCATATTATTAAAAGTAGTAAGGGATGACTGTTTAGATATGTTGAATATGCTTGGAAAAGGGGACATATCTAAGGAATCATACGATGAAATTGTTAACATATGAAAAAGATGTTCAAGAGGAGCTTCAAGAAATAGGTCAAATAGCAGGGACACCACATTTTCAAGAGTCCAAAAATCAGCCAGTGGGGGGGCAACAAGAGCCGAAATAGGTAATTTACTTGAAGGTTTTAAAACTGATATGTTGAGCTATTTTGCCTCACAAATTGACATCCTGCAGATTCAAAAGAAGCAAGCAGAAGCAAAAGTAGTCCTGTCCATCTTTTGTTCTCAATGCAGAGACAAGCACCCACGAAGGGAATGTCCATTGGACAAAAAGCCAATTTGCACCATCTGTGATAAATATCATGAAACTCAACAATGTCCATCTTTACCAGGGATCAAGGAAGCATTACAACCAATGGACGAAGAAGATGAAGTTGTCTATATGTTGACACACAGAAGGAAATGGAAACCGCGGGGACAAGGTATGAATCCTAACATGTCATTTACATATTCTAATCATTGGAATAATTATCCTTCTTTCAATGAAATGAGTTACCCTCCCTATAATCAAATGAAATATCCAAATCAAATGAATTACTCACCCATGCAACAAACTAACCCACCCTTTGTTGATCCGTCAATGTGGAATCCTTGTCCTCCACAACAACAACAACTATATCATAATCAATGGAATCCAAATTGGAGAGGACAACAACCCCCCTTCCCAAATCAACTAACTCAATTACAATTTCTGCAACCACCCTACTTACCATCAGGTACTCCACCAAACAATCAAATTATGAGACCCCAGCTACCTGTACAACCTAACCCCAACCCCAATAATAAAGTTGTGTAGTGCATTGATATTCATAACCAGCCTACATTTTCTCTTCTCCCCACGCAATGCAATGATATTGATTTACGATCTGGGAGAATAGTAGAACTTATCATAGCCGATGTTTCCTCTTCTGATAAAGAGGAAACAAAAGAGCATGATGTACCTGAAGAGGTACAATCATCCTCTAACAATGCTGCTGAAACAACAAAACCACCATTTCCTGAGCATTTAGCTTTGACTAAAATGCTTGAGCCACCGGCTTTCAATCTTCTAGGGGAATTACAAAATCTTTATGTCAAAATTCTTCTACTACAAGCACTCCGAGATGTACCAATCTATGCCAGGACTATGCGAGACATTTGTGTTAAGAAGCCTGGTAGGAAAATTAAGGATCCCCTCACAGTCCATGTTATGGGTGACTTGTATGCACTAATGTCAGGTAAATCCCCCTCGGTTAAATATGGTGATTCTAGCCACCCTACCGTCTCAGTACAAGTTGGAAAAACGATAATTCCTCGAGTCCTGGTAGACTTAGGTGCCACTATCAATATCATGACTTTGGAAACCTTACAACTGCTACAACTGCAAAATGAAGTCAGAGACACCCCAACTATCCTATAATTAGCTGACCGATCCACAATTAAACCAGAGGGAGTCATTGAATACCTCATTATCTCAGTGGAGTCCTAGAATTATCCAGTTGAATTTGTGGTACTACAATCTAAAACAAAGTTGGGGGGCCACCCTCTAATTTTGGGCAGGCACTGGCTAGCCACAACAGATGTCTTTATCAGCTATAGATCAGGATCAATGACAATTTCCAATGGTTACGAAACTAAACAGCTCACCCTCTACCCTCATGCTACACCCCTGATTAATAATGATAATTCTGTATGGGTAGACTTCGATGATCAACCTACTCAACCCATCTTGACTATCGGACAAGCCTTAAGACTTAAAGATGCTACTGAGGATGAAGTAATTAATAATTTTATCTGTGAACCCTCCTCTGTGACTCTAGAAACTCACAACCAACTAGTTGCACTGTTAGAGATAGATAATCAAGAAAACCTTAACTCTGAAAACCCACCTCAAACATCTGCCACCATCTCTTCTAAAAGCACACCAGTAGAAATTGAACCTAGCAAAACACTGAATATAAACCCTAATCTGACAGATGCTGAAACACAACAATTAATGAAGTTACTTCTGGAAAATAAAGAATCATTCGCATGGGACTATATAGATATGAAAGTAATCTCTCCTGAATTATGTACTCATGGAATATATATTAAGGAAGTTTGTCGACCGATTTGCCATTCTCAAGGACGAATGAACCCTAATTTGAGAGAAATCCTTAAAGAAGAACTTCAAAAATTGCTTGATGCAGGGTTTATCTATCCTATATCAGACAGTGAATGGGTTTCCCTGTTGGTAATAGTTCCTAAGAAAAACGGGAAATGGAGAGTATGTGTGGATTACAGAGCCTTAAATAAAGCTACTCAAAAAGATCACTTTCCATTACCATTCATTGATCAGGTGTTAGATAGTTTGTCAGGGAAGAATTTTTTCTCATTTTTAGATGGTTTCAATGGGTATAACCAGATCAAAATTGCACCCCAAGATCAAGACAAAACTACTTTTACTAGCCCTTGGGGAACCTTTGCTTATAGAATTCTCCCATTTGGACTATGTAATGCACCAGCAACCTTCCAAAGAGCAATTATAGGAATCTTTTTTGATATGCTTAATGACTCTATGGAAATTTTTATGGATGAATTTACTTCTTATGGTGTTTCTTTTCAGGAAGCACTACAAAACCTTGAGAAAGTGCTTAAACGATGAATACAAGCCCAACTCTCCTTAAGTATAGAAAAATGTCATATGAGGATGAGTGAAGGAATAATGCTTGGACATTTTATCTCATCTCAAGAAATTCAGGTAGACCCATCCAAGATACAAGTCATTAAGGATCTTCTTACTCCCAAAACCCAAACAGAGGTAAGAAGTTTTCTAGGACATGCTGGATACTACAGAAGATTTATCAATTTTTTTTCCAAAATAGCTTCTCCCCTGTTTGTGTTACTGACGAAAAATGTTGAATTCAAATGGGCTAATTCTTGTCAGGAAGCATTTAATACACTTAAACATCAGTTATCTATAGCTCCTATTCTTAGAGGACCTGATTGGACACTTCCCTTTCATATATCCTTTGATTCTTCAGATACTGCAATAGGAGCTGTCTTGGGACAAGAAGAAAATCATCTCCCTTATGCTATTTATTTCATCATCAAGAATATGACTCCTGCTGAACTCAATTATACAATTACCGAAAAGGAATTCTTAGTAGTTATCTATGCTATTAATAAATTTAGACATTACATCATTGGCTACCCTACTCTTGTCCATACTGATCACTCATCTATCAAATACCTAATGAACAAACCTATCAAAAATTCTCGAGTCACCAGACGGTTACTATTATTGCAAGAATTTGATATTACAATTGTAGATAGACCAGAAAAATAAAATGTAGTTGCTGATTTCCTTTCTCGGTTGACACCTAATGATGATACCCCAGTAAATGATTCCTTTTCTGATGAATATCTATTTGCAGTTTCTTCTTACTCACCTTGGTATGCATACATCTCTAACTACTTGGTTGCAGGGAAGTTACCACTACACCTATCCTACAGAGAGAAAAGAAGAATCATTCAACAAAGTGCTCGGTATAGTTGGATAAGTGGGTGTCTTTTCCATACAGGACCTGATCAAGAAATCCGAAGGTGCATTAGAGAAGATGAGGTTTATGATCTACTAAAAGCTTGTCATGATGGCCCTTGTGGAGGGCATTTTGCTGATAAGAGAACAACACATAAAATTCTCAGGATGGGGTACTATTGACCCTCACTTTTCAAAGATGAAAAGAAATATGTTCGGGCCTATGATAGCTACCAAAGAGTGGGCCAACCTAATCATAGAGATGAAATTCCATTAAACCCCTAGATAGTACTTGAACCATTCGAAAGATGGGCCTTAGACTTTGTAGGACCCATTAACCCCCCATCCAATCAAAAAGTTTACATAGTGGTCTGCACAAACTATATGACCAAATGGGTGGAGGCTAAAGCACTCCATAGAGTGACCGAAGAAGCAGTTATAGATTTATTATTTGAAGACATCTTTATCAAATTTGGAGTGCCAAGAGAATTAGTTACAGATGGAGGACCTCCTTTCACTTCTCATGGTTTTAAAGCCACCCTTCAAAAATATCATATTCAGCATAGAATGACTACAATATACCACCCCCAAGCCAATGGACAAGTGGAAAGCACAAATGAAGTAATAAAATCCATTCTCACAAAAACAGTGAAGGAAAATAGAAAGGACTGGTCTCACAGGCTCCCTGAAGCATTATGGGCCTACAGAACTACCCGAAGAAATACTACAGGATTCTCTCCCTATGAATTAGTCTATGGAAAGAGTGTTGTCTTTCCTATGGAATTTGAAATCAAAACCTTAAGGACTTCTTTAGCTATCAACCTTGATTTGACCGATGCACAGACAGCCAGGTTGCAACAGCTTAATGAATTGGATGAAAAAGGACTAGATTCCATTCATCAGACAACTATGATTCAACAACAAAGATCAAAATGGCATGACAAAACTATCAGGCATAAGCAATTCCAAAAAGGTAATTGGGCCCTACTGTATGACTCTCAGTTCAAAGAATTTCAAGGGAAACTACGTACAAGATGGCTTGGACCTTATGAAGTAGACATTGTTTTCCCCAATGGAATAGTAAGGCTCCTCACAATTGATGACTCTAAAACACTATTACTTGTAAATGGTCATCGACTCCGTCTGTACCAGCGCCCTATCTCCAAAGAATATTTTAAGTCCACATGTGTGGCAGACTCTCATTACCTCTTTTTAGAGGGGGCTCCTACCCCTCATTGCAATTAATTATTTTTAAGTTAATTTCTTTAGTATTAGATTAGATTTCATTTACTAATAATCCCTGTCAAGAAATACCATGTTACAATCAATTTTTGCAGATTCCTGATCAAAGCACAGGCCCACTAAGAAAGGACAATCCTACTTCAAGAAGAGGCAAGATGTCCCACTGCTAAAACACCACTGTCAACAACCTCACACCATTTTCCCCCATTACTGTTCAACAACTCTTTCCTCTTTCCCCATTGCTGAAACACCACTGTCAGCAACTTTTCATCATCTTCCCCATTACTAAAACACCATTATCAACAACTCTTCACCATTTTCCCATTGCTGAAACACCACTGTCCAACAAACTTCTCGCCATTTTCCCATTGCTGAAACACCACTTTTCAACAGTTCTTTACATTTCCCCATTGATGAAACAACACCGTCCAACAATTGTTTCTCCCTTCTTTCTATTGCTGAAACACCACTTCCTCAGTAGTATTCTACAACATCACTCTTCAACAAACATTTCTCTGTTCTTCCCATGGATGAAACACCAACTTTTCAACGTTCTCTGTCAACAATCTTTTGCACTCTCATATTACATTTTGTCCTTCTAGTCAACAAATCCTTGATACAATTCATCTAACAAATCAGAAGTCTCCACCATGTCCACTGCAAAACTATTACGGACATGCATCATATTTTGTTTAAGTATGAATCCAAAGGTAAAGAAGAGGTATATAAATTCTATGTATTACAGTTAAGCTATAGTTAATGAGAAGATTCCAAATCATTATTACCACTCGTTTAAAATCATTATGAGCTGCACTTAAAAGGGGGGAGGAAATATCGAACTTGTACACCATCATTTCACACGTATCAACCACCGCCATTGCTATTTACCATCCTTTCATTTTATTTCACCACCATTTGCATGCCTTCACTCCAAAAACTCACTCTGCACAGAAGTTGTTACTCAAACTCTTTGACGGTGTATTTTACCGAGATGGTAGCTATGAGAGGCTCTGTTATACGTTACGAACCTACCACGAAAGCCTTGTTACAACACTATCCAAAAGAATATCAAATTTTTCTACAGGCAGGATGGATCGATTATTTTCAGAGACTCTAGTGGTATGATCAACAACAGGTTCTCCAATTTGCTCAAAATCTCCAGGAAGACCATTCCATTGTTCAAGGGGTTTGGATTTCAGTAACAGAAGAGGATATAGCGCAGGTTTCGAGTCTACCTACCAATGGAATTCACATGTTCATCCGCAAACATATCATCCTGAATGCCCAATAGGATTTCCTCTTGCCAGGGGAACAAATTGAACCAAAAGGCTGGGATGTTTGACTCAACTCGTTGCTGCCTCCATGGCCAGAAGTTGCAAAATTTGTCAAACACTACCTTACCTGCGAAGGCCGGTACCAGGTAGTCTACTAGCATGATTTTGTCTTGTTGTCTCATTTGTGACATAATAGATTGGTAAACATTCCATATTATTTTCTCGATTGTCTTAAAAATATGTCGCACTACTATAAAAAGGCTAAAGATCCCACCCTTTCGCTCACCCATCACCGTCTCGTACAACTGCTTATCCAAAAGGGTTTTACCCAACAAAACCCTCCACTAAACAACCCACCTATAGATCCCCAAGAAGTTGCTGAAATTCCTGAAAATCTTCAGGAACAACACCCACAAAACCCTCGAGATTATCCAGAAGTACCTAATAGCCCTCCTACAGACCCAATCAGTTCAATTAACCCCCCTACCATACCAGGCCCTCCCCACACTTTACCAGAATCATCCACTCCTGCCCTTCATATTCTTAGTGATGATTCTGAACCTGACAATTCTCCTTGTCCCATCATTGAGGAAAAACCCCCACGAAAACGAAAGCAAATCCCTTTCTTTCCGCCCCTTTTACAAAGAAAATGAACAAGGGCCTCAACAAGGGAAACCACTACTACCATTTCCCTAGACCCCCAACCCATCCGACTAATACCTCGTACACCCCTAACCTCCCAAATGCCAAAATCTTTACCTATTCCATCCACGGGCACTGAAACACAAGAACCAGATGCCCAGTATGTTGTGACATCATCCGTTTCAAACCTAGTAGCTGAAACACAAGAACCAACTACTATTTTAGTAGTTGAAACACAAGAACCAACTACCCATTTGGTATCTACTCCACAAGAACCAGCTACTCATTCAATGGTTGAAACACAAGAACCAGCCATAGCTGTCACACAAGAACCAGCTACAGCTGAAACACAAAAACCAGTTGTTGATATTGTTATTGAGACACAGGAATTAGATGCTCAGGGAGCTGCAACATTACTTTCCTTACATCAAGAAGTTGAAACACAAAAATCAGCTGCCAATTCGGTAGCTGCTCCACAAGAACCAGCTAGTGAGGCTATGAATACTACACAAGAACCAGTCACTCCTCAATCAGAACCAACAATGGCCTCTTTATTAGAAGAAAATGAGTTCCTAAAGTATGAACTAGAAGCTTACAAGAAAGAGCTAGCCATGGAAAAAGAATCCTATGAGAAGGAACTTAACTTGCACACCCTAGCTCGCATAGAAACCATGTCAGAGGGAACTACAACAGAGAATCCGTGTAGAGAATATATGTGCTGTCAATGTGGGGACATCTACTATCAAGCGGGCTACAAAGTAATTCAAGTCCCAATGCCAGGAGCTTCCCCTGAACCTTCGACTATTGCAGTCAAAGAAGAACACCTTGCTGTTACACAAGAACCAACAAGACCTTCCAAAATTAAGACTGAGCCCTGGCCTGCAACAAATGTCAAAAATGAAACCCCTGCATTTGTTAATAAAGTTGTACAAACATTGCCTATTGATGAACTTGCCCCTCCCAGCTAGATCAACACCCAAACCTTTGTGGAACAAGCCACTCAGACCCTACCACAGCCTATTACTTGCAACGCTAAAACACAAACTCAGCCATGGGATGAGCAGGAAATAATATAGAAATGGAAAAAAGAGTTTGTTGCTACATAGGCCAAAAGCTTGCAGGAACACAGACAAATCTGGATAAATCATACCTACTCAAATTGGGAAGTTTTGGAGAAAACACGCTAGGAAGCCCATGCCCTTAAGAAACAAAACAAAGAGCTAAAAGGCAGATTGCTCTTGATATTTGACTTGGCATAAAAGCTATTGGCTGCAAGGAAACCATCCTGCAATTACTCTATGTTCCTAATGGAACGACTTTCATGGTTTCAGATCAAATTAGTGAAAGAAGGCAGACCCCATGCAGTATTAACCCAGTAGATTTTATTAAAACCTTTGCAGAAGCCTCTGCTATGGATCAACACCTCCTTTGTGAGGCATATTTTCATAATGAGGCCATCCCTGAGAACAAGCAGCTTAACCTTAATCCTCTTGTCGGTGACATCCAGATTCGGGCACTCACCTCCTTTCTTAACAATCAGATTATATGGGAGGATGACTTCCTGGCTGCCAAGCACAATGAAGATAACCGCCTTCTCTAGATAAGGCCAGAGCCACAAAATGGAGCCACCTTTGTTACAGAATATTATCAGTTTTTAAAGAAACCAGGGATGATTGAACACATTCAACAACTACAATCAACAGTTCTTCAGGATTGTCAACACTTCATCAGATCCATAGAGATTGCTGCCCTACAGGAAAATAGCCTGTTTTGGCAACAATCTACTGAGAAAAGGGAGCACAATCCTTTTAGCCCCACTAATCTTGAGATAGAAATCTCTAGGGTACCTAACTACATCAAGTGTGTTCAACAATGTGCTGAAAGCTAGATAGGGTACCAGTTTCATTTTCCTATCCTCTGGATGCTAGCAAGGAAATATCAAGTCCATTATAAGCTTCCCAAGAAGGCCAAAACAACAGCTTGGCAAAGGTTACAACGCGTTCAAGGGTTTAGAGCTCCAACAAACATCACCTTCCATAGCTACTGCTTGAGTAACTTGCACGCTCAAAGTCGATATTCAGATTCTGATTCAGAGTGAAGTTGTCTGAGGACATGCAACATTTTAAGTTGGGGGGGATGTTAGGACCATACAATGTACCTTTTTGCCCACACTTTTTGCCACTATTACACTCTTGTTTCACTCACATTTAAATTCATATTATCACTTTACCCTATCTTCCCAAAGGTATACAACGTCTCTTCTCTTTGCTATATGTTTAATCTATCTTGCATTTAATTTTACATTACTCTCGTACTTGACCATTGATAAAAAATGTATAAGTGCTGAAATAGTTCGAACTGTAGATTAGCATTGAGGCCTGTTGCTGAAACAGTAAGAAGCTGTTACACAGTCCATGGTCAATGATGCTAAAACATAAAAGAAACTGTTACATAGTCCATGGTCAACAATGATGAAACATAGAAGAAGATGCTACACAGTCCATGGTCAACGATGCTAAAACATAGAGGAAGTTGTTACATAGTCCATGGTCAACGATGTTGAACAAAAACTCACACAGATTGACTACAACAGCTGCACCGTGAGCTAGCATCAACCATCGCTGCTGCCTGAGAAGTGCTGAAACAGTCAGAATGCAAATCCCATGGCTGAAACAACCCACAATCTGCGATGCTAAAACAACATACAACAACAATAACAAGAAACAAATAAAGAAGTTGTTACTCCAACCGCAACAACAACACCTCACTCAACACTTGTAATAGCATTCTGTTGCGGGAGACTAGGATATCCTATTCCAGTTTAGAAAGTCAATCTGACTAAGACTAGGACTCAGATGTACACCTGTAATTAGTTGATTAAATTGTATCGAAGGGATCCTCCTCTTTAAATAAGAGGAAATCATCATTCGAGGGGATGCTCTCTATTTTTTTGCTAAGAAGGATTTGCAGAGAAGAACGTACTTCATTCCAGATTGTAATATGATACATTGACAAATGAATAAAATATTGTTCTGAGCATTTCTCTCTAGCCCTTTCGTTTTAGGGGAATCTTGTGAGAAGGGAGGGCCCACCTTCTTCACAAGATTCACCTGTTAGCTTTGTAGTGTGTTAAGTGTGATTTCTGTTTATGCCTTGATTCAATTATGTTTTGCTGAAACACTACTTTACTGAACTCTGTTTTGTTGAAACACTACTTTACTGAACTCTGTCTTGTTGAACTCTGCTTTCCCAATTGTTACATTGTTTTCATACGATTCACGCTTGGGTAACAGTTAATCATTCTAGTTAGCAATCCTTCTTGGTGAATTCATGAAAGCTTGATAGTCAGGGACAGGTGCTGAAGGTTCATGCTTAAGGAATAGGGTCATGTTCTCTGTTAGAGATAGTTAGCCTTCAGTGCATGTCAATTATTTTAATGAGTTCATGAAAGTGTGCAAATCAGAAACAGGTGCTGAAGTTTCCTGCCTAGGAAATAGGGTCCTGTTCTCTGTTAGAGTTAGTTATCCTTCATTGCATGTAAATTATTTTAATGAGTTCATGAAAGTGTGCAAATCAGAAACAGGTGTTGAAGTTTCTTGCCTAGGAAATAGGGTCCCGTTCTCTGTTAAGAGATAGTTAGCCTTCAATGTGTGTGTCAATTATTTCAGTTAAGCAATGAGCTCATGAAGTGTGATGATTGGAAACAGGTGCTGAAGATTCCTTCTTTGGGAATAGGGTCCTGTTCTCTGGTTACAGAATCGTTGGTCTTTCCTATTGCAGTATCTTGTTGTTGTTTTAATGTAATCCAGGATTCTTCAGTTAATCATTTCTTAAACTTTGAGTTCTACAATAGGTAGGTTGCTTTCCTGTAATTCAAGTTAGAACTTCAGTTTGTTCAAGGAAAAGTGTGATTAATATGTTTTTACTACAACTCTAAGTTGCTTTTGGGATTGAACATATATAGTGCGTGGTTACCTTTGAAATAAACAGACTTCCTTGGGTTGACAATTTATGTAGCACTTGATTGTTTAGTTAAATAAGAAATTATAGTGACCAACACTTGGCTGTAACCTTAACCCAAGCATCCATGAAGACTATGGTTATGGATATAGTAGTGGTAGACATACCACCTATATTTCGATGTATGTTATCAAGATCGTGGATGAAGAGGCTAGGTGGCACTCTTCAAATGGATCTCTTCTACGCTACTATCCCTATTTTTTGAGGGGTGAACAAAATGATATATAGGGAATCTCAGTTGGCATATGTAATCAGTAATGAAAAAAATCCATCCAATCATCCTATCTATTATGTCGACACAGGTATGAGATCTTGTATTTTGCAAATTGATGATTCATTATCAGATACATTACTGCTCACAAAGCCCACAGTTTAGCCCACAGAAGCAGCAGAGGACGATCTTTGGACCATGTTCTTTGACGGTGCTTGCACCAAAGAATTAGCAGGAGTAGGAGTGGTATTGATTTCCCCTTCTAAGAAAACTTCTCATTTGTCCTTTAAACATGATTTAAAAGTGACTAATAATATTGTTGAGTATGAGGCACTACTTCTGGGGCTAAATGCAGCCAAAGAGATGGAGATTAAAAGATTGCAGGTGTTCGGAGATGCAGATTTGATCATTCAGCAAGTGAATAAGTCCTTTCAAGCAAAACATGTCAGGTTGAAAGCATACAGAGATGAAATGTTGAGGGCAATTCACGATTTTGAAGATTTTAAAATTTCATATGTACCTAGAGCAATGAATGAATTGGCTGATTCATTAGCTGTGTCGGCTTGTGCTTTCATACCCCCTCTACTTCATAAATTGAATTACGAAATTCAAGTTAAATATAGGCCATCCCTCCCTGATAATGTAAAATTTTGGAAGGTTTTTGAAGACAATGCCAAACTCACTAGATTTCTTGCAGTGATAGATGAGTTTGCAGATTTGCAGATCGATCAGGAGAATGAACATGATAATGAAATTGAGAAGCCAAAATTCAGAGGCAAAATCGCAGCACATGAAATAATCCAGCTGTCTACCAACAAAATTCCTAAAGGTTTGGTCCCTTTGGAAAGGATTTTCGATAATAATGATGTGGCTGTCAAATTGGAAAAAGGGGAAAAAGATTCATAAGTTTTGCAGTATAATGTAGCTAGTGAACAAGATCCTAAATATGTCAATTTAGCTTCACATTTGATTGAAAAACAAAGGGCTGATTATGGAGAATTGCTAAAGGAGTTTGTTGACATATTCACTTGGCAATATGATGACTTGAAGACTTTTGACACATATGTAATTCAACATAAGATTCCCTTGAAGAAAGACACCTAACCATTTAGGCAGAATCTTAGATCCTTTAATCCTTTGTTGCGGCCTACAATGGAAAAGGAAATCAAAAAACTATTGGATGCCCGCATCATCATACCTTTTAGATATTCAGAATGGATTACGAATCTCGTACCGGTCAGGAAGAAGAATGGAGAGATCAGACTCTACATCGACTTCATAAATTTGAATAAGTGCTCTAGGAAGGACAAATACCCTCTGCCCAAAATGGAACATATTTTGCAGAAGGTGTCAGGATCAAAGGTGATGTCTTTTATTGATGGATTTTCTCGATACAACCAGATTGTTGTCCATCCGGACAATAAAGAAAATACTACTTTTACTACTCCATGGGGTACATTTATGTATGATAAGATGCCCTTTGGATTGATGAATGCAGGAACGACATTCCAAAGGGCGATGGACATTGCTTTCATTGGAGAGAAAGATAAATTTGTCCTGATATATCTTGATGATATCACTGTTTTCTCGAGCAGCCATGAACTCCATTTGCAACACTTAAAAAGAACATTTCTAAAATGTCGAAGGTATGGAATTTCTTTTAATCCAAGTCCTAGAAATCCAAAAACCTAACCCTAGGAGATGAAGCGCCAAAAGTCATGTGGGCCCCGTTTGGGTAAGTTGGTGCATCAACTTCCCGGGGTCGTAACTTTTGCATACGATCTCCGTTTTAGGCGTGTGATAGCTTGTTGGAAAGGTATCATCGAGGAGATTCATTTTGGGGGCTCAATCATGACTTCGGCTATCATTGAAAACCTTGATCTAGAAAAACTTCATTTAGGCCCTCAAAATGGCCTCGGAAGTGAAAACCTGCTAAAAATAGTAAATTGCCAAAATGGCCAGAAAACTGTTTTGAGCCATTTGGAAAAGGTGGGTGGCCCTCGATATCCACCTGGATCAATCATCCCTCCTTAGGAAGCAATGGTCTCCATTGCATTGAGTTCCTGGGGGAGAGGGAAAAGCATTTGTTGAATCTGCATCTTGGTGAGCTGCTTGTCTTGCTGGAGAAGTCACGCTGCTCAGTTTGTGGAAATCTGTCACGAACCTGTGGCTGGAAGGTTTGGACATTTTTAACCAGTCTT
>ML782595.1:534323-583963 GCA_009831015.1 Picea engelmannii | reverse complement strand
CGATCTCGAAAAAACTTCATTTAGGCCCTCAAAATGGCCTCGGAAGTGAAAACCTGCTAAAAATAGTAAATTGCCAAAATGGCCAGAAAATTGTTTTGAGCCATTTGGAAAAGGTGGGTGGCCCCCGATATCCACCTGGATCAATCCAGATGATAAAGAAAATACTACTTTTACTACTCCATTGGGTACATTTATGTACGAGAAGATGCCCTTTGGATTGATGAATGCAGGAACGACATTCCAAAGGGCAATGGACATTGCTTTCATTGGAGAGAAAGATAAATTTGTCCTGATATATCTTGATGATATCACTGTTTTATAGAGCAGCCATGAACTCCATTTGTAACACTTAAAAAGGACATTTCTAAAATGTCGAAGGTATGGAATTTCTCTTAATCCAAAAAAATCAAATTTTGCACTTAAGGAAGGGAAACTACTTGGACATATTGTTTCAGCTGACGGGGTGAAAATTGACCCAAAAAGGGTAGAAGTAATTAAAAATCTGTCTCTTCCTAGATCAGAGAAGGACATTCAGTCTTTCCTTGGGACTATAAACTTTATCAGGAGGTTTATAGTAAAATTTGCAGAACTCACAAAGCATATTAAAGCTATGTTAAGAAAGGACTCAGAGGTAAAATGGACTGAAGAAGCCATATGCTCATTCAATGCTATCAAGGAAGCCATCACAACAGCCCCTGTTTTGATAAACCCTGATTTCTCCAAGGTATTTTACATTTTTTCATTTGCTTCAAGAGATACAATTGTAGCAGTACTTTTGTAGAAAAGTGCTGATGATCAGGAGCAGCTGGTTGCCTTCTTTAGTAAGGTCTTGAGGGATGCAGAGGTAAAGTATGAATTGTTGGAGAAACAAGCATATGCACTTATCAAGTCATTGAAATCTTTCAGAGTTTACATCCTTCAGGCCAAGGTAATAGCTTTTGTACCCTCCAGTTCAGTTAAAGATGTGCTTATACAACCCGACATAGATGGAAAAAGGAGTACGTGGATAGAAAAATTGATTGAATTTGATGTTGAAATTAAACCAAAAAAACTTGTGAAGGGTCAGGGCCTTGCCAAACTTCTTGTAGAAGAAAATTGTAGGCTGCTTGAAACAAATTTGGCAAGTATTAATGCAGATAACGTTCAGTCTTCAGAGGGTAAAGAAGGTGAGGAAATGCAGGTCTCAACTCACCTAGTTGATTGCAAATGGTACAGTCACATTGTTCATTTTCTACAAACTTTATCATTCCCTTCAGATTTGACAAAAACACAAGGAAGATCTTTAAAGCTCAAAGTCATGAATTTATGCATCAATGGCAACTTATTGTTCTAGAAAAGTCCAATAGGTTTATTTTTGAGGTGCACAAACCAAGAAGAGGCAGCTAAGGTCATGATTGAGTTCCATAATAGTGAATGCGGAAGACATCACTATTGGAAAACCACTGCACATAAAATCTTAAGATCTGGTTATTATTGGACATCCTTATTTTCAGAGGTGTGTGAGTTTGCGAGAGCATGTGACAAGTGCCAAAGATTTGAAGGAAAACAACAACTGAAGTCTCTTCCCCTCAAACCTATAGTGGTCATAGGTCCTTTCCAGCAATGGGGCCTAGATTTCATAGGTGAGATTCACCCGCCTTCTAGTAGTCAGCATCGGTGGATCCTTGCTGCCACCGATTATTTTACAAAGTGGATTGAGTCTATTCCCACCCGGAATGCCAATCATTCTGTCATCATAAATTTTCTGCAAGAAAACATATTTGTCAGATTTCGCTGCCCTAAGAGAATAGTCACTGATAACGCTGCTGGATTCAAAGATAAGCACTTGGTGAAATTATGTGAAGAGTTGGGAGTTCAGCTAGTACATTCCACTACATACTATCCTCAAGGAAATGGCTTAGCTGAGTCATCAAACAAGAGTTTAGTCAGAATTATAAAGAAGTTGCTTGAACAAAATACCAGATGATGGGATTCCAAGCTGAAATTTGTTTTGTGGGCTGACTGGGTTACATGTAAAAAATCAATTGGTACATATCCTTTCAAGTTGGTATATGGTATTGAAGCCATATTTCCTATTCAACTTGCGCTGCCGGTTGCAAAGTTTTTACAAGAAACTTATTTTGAACCTAGTGATTTGACTCAGAGAATCCATAATTTGGTAGAGTTACAGCAAGATAGAGAGCAGCTTTTGGAAAGAACAGAATTACACCAAGAATAAAACAAGGATATCTTCGACAAGAAAATCAAATCAAACGTCTTCAAAACAAGGGAATTAGTCTTAAAGTGCGATGCAATAAGGCAAGAGAAGGGGAAGCATGTAAAATTCGATGCTCTCTGGATAGGTCCTTTTGTCATAACAGTGATTCAGCAGAACAATACCTTTGTTCTCCAAAATCTTGCAGGCAAGGAAGTAGAAGGTGGCCCTTTCAACAGGCGCTCTCTAAAGACCTATTTTTCATAAGGATTTTTCTTGAAAGCCCTGTTCTACCTGTACATATTATTTTTCAGTTCTATTTTCTTTGTTTCTATCACTTAAATAACTCCATGCCCAATGGTACTAGAAAAACTATTTTTCATATTTCTTTTTTAAATTGTAATAAAGGCTACTGAGTCTAGCTAGGTTATTGGTCACCTCACAAGGAGATGTCCATCCCAGTTGGAGCCAAATGTTAGCTCCCAAAATGAATCAATCACTATGGTTGCATTTTGTGGTTGATAGCATGGCTATTGGTAGTTTTCTCCAATTTGTTTTGAGTTCTTCTAGTAGCAAAACTTAGGTTTTAATTTATGTCTTAGAAATAAGATGATCCATAAAGGTCTTCTCTTTAAAAATTTCATGAAAAACTTTCAACAGCTAATGTGTGTTTTAAAGATGATGATTAGCTAGTGAAAGCGGTGATTTTCAATAGCTAAGGAGCACTTCCCACGGGTCGTTAGCTGGTGAAAGCAGGGATCGCATGTGTTTTCTCCACTTTTAAAAAAAGAAAATGATGACATGCTCAACCCATATCATGCAATCCTTATGATGCACTGGTGAAAGTGGATAATGATGGAGATTTGGGTTTGCACGTCTAAATCGGATTGCAAAGCAGATCTCGTTTAGAAATGCATGCTTCACGATCATGGCGTTGGAAATGGAGAATTCAAATCCATCATCACAGGTGAAAGAGAGGTACTACTTGGATGGTGACATCAAATTGGCCCATCATTTCCCCAACACGCATCATCCACAAGCATATGATAAGATTTCAGTTTTGAAAGACAAAGCCGAGTGTTTTCACCAGCGCAAGACCTCGGCCCAAACAACAAATTGTAGTGTTTTGTGTGCAAAATCGTTTCAGGTTTTGAATTGCAGATGGAAAGGAGATGTAGTGGTTCTTTATTGAGAAAAGAATTGGACAGTCTGTCCTTTCTACAGGCGCATCTAGAGGTGAAAAAACACTTCTCAAACGCAGGTTGTATGGGATATGTCGAGAAGCTACAGAACAACTGTCACCAATCAACAACAGAGGCATTTTCTAAAACATTCGATGGAAATAAAGCCTGTGTTGGGTCTTTAGAAATCATCCTAGATGAAGCTGCCATTGCTGCAGTGACCAATCTACCTCGATCAGGCCATAGTTGGTTCAAAACGACAACAACCAAGAACCTAAATTTCAGAGCATATCTAAAAGAGGAATTCAGAAATAATGCATGGAAGAAGAGCATTTCAGTTTCCCATTTAGACGATGAGTGGTAGGATTTGTTTAAGGGCATCCAACTCTACATAAATTCAGAAGGCAGGTATGACAAACTGATGTTATATCATTTCAATTTATTAGACCATTTTACAGGGAAAAATCTCCTAAATTTACCTTTCTTCCTGCACAAGAGCTTAACTAAAGTCTGTAAAGAGATTAGAGCTGAACCTCTAAGTATGAAGAACACTCTTTGCCACTTTGCCCTTATTAACTAATAATCCTGGGGGAGCGAAGAAAAAAAGGAAGGACTTGGGAACATTTTCTTTTTTGGGAGGGATTGGAAACTCAAACTCAGCCCATGAATGAAGAGAAGAGGGCTGGAAAAAAGCAATTGAATCCTCAAAGAAACTCGAGGAAGAGGAGAACCCTTCCAGGAACCCCAGAAGATAGGATCTCTGGTGTAATATCTCAATGGTCAAAGAAAAAATTGGATTTTGAAACTACTACAGAGAAGCCTACAGAAAAGAAAACAAACATCTTAAATCTGCCATACACAGACTCAGAGCCAGAGCAAGAAGATGAGAGCCCTGCCATTAAAAGCCTTGAACACTCCATTGAATTTTCATAGGATTATGATACTTTCACTCACACCGATGAAGGGGAAACATAAAATATTACTAAGTCGAAGAAAGCACAGAAAATCAAGAAACTTAAAGAAGTGATCACTTAGCAAGAAGTTTTAGAAAGAGTAATAAAGGAAAGATACAAAACCCTGTCTGAGAATTTCGCAAAAACAAATGCTGCATTTGAAAAGATGGCTCGTGAAAGTGTCAAGGACAAGAAGAGGAAAAAGAAAATCACCAAAAACTATAACATTCTATGGTGGTTAGAAAAACACCTTAAGAGGAAGATTAAAAAACTGAAGAAAAAACAAAAGTCACACCGAGATCTGCAAGTGCTAGCTCAGGTTGTTGTGAATATGCAAGGGGATAAAGTAGAGACACATTGAGTTTTTGATAGAACCACAGTTTTGGAGGTGAAAGTTCATTTTGGGCCGAGGCAGAGCTTTCACCAGTGCAAGGGGCAATTTTACCACCAGTTAGCTGGTGAAAGGCAACACTTTCACCAGCTAACCAACAAATCATAAGGTGAGTTAGCTGGTGAAAGAACAAAATGAATTTTTGAAAGATAAGTATGGAGCAAGGCATTTTTCATAGGATTTAAAGAGGTTCCAGAGAATTAAAGGATTAACAACTTGGTCAAGAAATGCTCAGCATAAGATATTCGTGGGAGTTTTGAAAACCATATGCTAAATGGTCTCCTAAAGTGTCGACTATGAGTAACTAAAGGAATCCAGCTGCCAAGACAGGTGCATTTTCCATGTTTCATAACACAATAGATTCCAGATGCTGAAGAGTACAGATGTCAAATTTTGATATGGAAGACAATTCGAATGCTAGTTTAGCCATTAAGTCTTTGTTATCAATTTGCTTAGTTAATTTGGTTGCTATTTTTAGATATAGATCCAAGTTTTCAAGATCTTAAAAACTGATTGTAAAAGGCTATAAATGCCTATCTTTTCTAAGAGATAGGGGTTCAAACTGGGAATATATTTTGTTTTATTGTATAGACTCTTATTTACAAAATAAAATTACAGTCTCCTTTCATTTTCAATATCAGAAATATCCATGTTTCCCTTTCTATACTTTATTTCAATTTATTTTAGCTTATGAAGACTGTTATCTCTTTATTGAGCTCATAGACTTGAAGTAAAGGATTTCTTTCTATCTTGTATTAATCCCTACATTCACTTGTATTTGGAAATCAAGATTACTGTTCTTCATCCCCCCCTTTCAAATTACTTGATCTGATTATTATTTCCTGAAAGCACTGTTTCTTTAGATGTATGATGAGTTGTATATTACATTAATCATTAAAGACCCCCTTGTTCCAAGCATACCTACACATTATTTTTAAGTTACCAAGCATCCTTAGTCTACAACCCTAAGGAGTTTCTTGGAGTGATAACAATTTGGCACCGTTGCCGGGGAGACGAAATTTAAGTTCTTCTTTCCTGGGATACGACACAGAGTTGATCTTTGATGATAAACAAAGATTAGACATTTTTAGTTGGTTGTAATTATCTATCTAGCGACTCCACAAGTTCATCTTGGCTCCTAAGAGGATTAGTACTAGGGCGAATCCTTAAGAATCACCTATCACACCAGTGTCCAATCCAGAACTAATTCTCAGGAAATGAAAGACCATTCAGGGTCAAGCTTCAAAATCAGATACAAAAGGTAATCCTCTTTTCAGTTCTGGAAAATCTACTACAGAAAAATTTGAGTCCTTTTCAAAAATCATTGATGAAAAGACATCTATAAATACTATATAAGAACAATCTCTTTTTGATCAACAGAAAAATACTAATGATGATAAATTGGTAGATTCAAATTTGATTGAAAAAACACCCAAGATTTTAGAAAGAAGCCATAGTTCTTCTTCTCTTGAGTCTTTTCATTCTCAGCAATAAGAAGATCATTGAAACATTTATACTAGCCTCCTTGTTTTTGAACATCTTCTCCAAGAGTTATCTGCTAAAGGTGAAGAAAATTTAGCTGGACAGCTTGCAAATTTTACAGAGCCTCATATCATACCTCTTTCCCACTAGAAGATTCACCTCTTTCGCATTCCTCCAGTGTTGAAGACTTGAAAAATAAACCATCACCTTTCTCACCCCTGATAGTTATGGCTGCACCACCTCCTTTGACAAAGATGCAACAAATCCTAGTTGCTAGGTATGCACCACTTTTATTTCCAAACGCAGTATCAACCATGCCAATGGGAGACTATCCGAAGTATATGCCCAAATTCACAAGCAAAGGCGATGTGTTTGCTGAAGAACATATTGAGGCTTTTTATAGTTATGCTGAAAACCTTAATATTGAAGAAGAAGATGTTTGGACACGAGTCTTTGTCCAAAGCTTAGATGGCCATGCTAGGAAATCGTTCAAAGAACTCCCTGCTGGTTCCATAGCTGGAATCGAGCAATTGGATGAGACCTTTTTGAAACACTGGGGTGATAGAAGAGATTTTCTATACTATATCACAGAATTCAAAAATCTAAGGAAACAAAATAGTGAGCCTCTTCAAATGTATCTCTCCTATGCTACTATCCCTATTTTTTGAGGGGTGAACAAAAGGCTATACAGGGAATCTCAGTTGGCATATGTAATCAGTGACGAAAAAAATCCATCCAATCATCCTATCTATTTTGTCGACACAGGTATGGGATCTTGTATTTTGCAAATTGATGATTCATTATCAGATACATTGTTGCTCAAAAATCCCATAGTTCAGCCCATAGAAGCAGCAGAGGATGATCTAAGGACCATGTTCTTTGACAGTGCTTGCACCAAAGAATCAACAGGAACAAGAGTGGTATTGATTTCCCCATCTAAGAAAACTTCTCATTTGTCCTTTAAACTTGATTTTAAAGTGACCAATAATATTGTTGAGTATGAAGCACTACTTCTGGGGCTAAATGCAGCCAAAGAGATGGAGATTAAAATATTGCAGGAGTTCAAAGATGTAGATTTGATCATTCAACAGGTGAATAAGTCCTTTCAAGCAAAACATGTCAGGCTGAAAGCATACAGAGATGAAGTATTTTACATTTTTTCATTAGCTTCAAGAGATATAATTGGAGCAGTACTCCTGCAGAAAAATGCCGATGATTAGGAGCAACCGGTTGCCTTCCTCAGTAAGGTCTTGAGGGATGCAGAGGTAAAGTATGAATTGTTGGAGAAACAAGCATATGCACTTATCAAGTCATTGAAATCTTTCAGAGTTTACATCCTTCAAGCCAAGGTAATAGCTTTTGTACCCTCCAATTCAGTTAAAGATGTGCTTATAAAGCTTGACATAGATGGAAAAAGGAGTAAGTGGATAGCAAAATTGATTGAATTTGATGTTGAAATTAAACCAACAAAACTTGTGAAGGGTCAGGGCCTTGCCAAACTTCTGGCAGAAGAAAATTGTAGGCTGCTCAACATAAATTTGGTAAGTATTAATGCAGATAACGTTCAGTCTTCAGAGGGTAAATAAGGTGAGGAAATGCATGTCTCAGGTCACCTAGCTGATTGCAAATGGTACAGTCACATTGTTCATTTTATGCAAACTTTATCAGTCCCTTCAGATTTGACAAAAACACAAGGAAGAGCTTTAAAGCTCAAAGCCATGAATTTCTGCATCAATGGAAACTTATTATTATGGAAAAATCCAATAGGTTTATTGTTGAGGTGCATAAACCAAGAAGAGGCAGCTAAGGTCATGATTGAGTTCCATAATAGTGAATGTGGAGGACATCACTATTGGAAAACCATTGCACATAAAATCTTAAGATCTGGTTATTACTGGCCATCCTTATTTTTAGATGTGTGTGAGTTTGTGAGAACATGTGACAAGTGCCAAAGATTTGAAGGCAAACAACAAGTGAAGTCTTTTCCCCTCAAACCTATAGTGGTACGGGTCCTTTCCAGCAATGGGGCCTAGATTTCATAGGTGAGATTCACTCGCCTTCTAGTAGTTAGCATCAGTGGATCCTTGTTGCCACCGATTATTTTACAAAGTGGATTGAGGATATTCCCACCCGGAACACCAATCATACTATCGTCATAAATTTTCTGCAAGCAAACATATTTTCCAGATGTGGTTTCCCTAAGAGAATAGTCACTAATAACGCTACTGCATTCAAAGATAATCACTTGGTAAAATTATGTGAAGAGCCGGGAGTTCAGCTAGTACATTCCACTGCTTACTATCCTCAAGGAAATGGCTTAGCTGAGTCATGAAACAAGAGTTTAGTCAGAATTATAAATAAGTATCTTGAACAAAATACCAGAGGATGGGATTCCAAGATGAAATTTGCTTTGTGGGATGACAGGGTTACATGTAAAAAATCAATTGGTACATATCCTTTCAAGTTGGTATATGGTACTTAAGCCATATTTCCTGTTCAACTTGCACTTCCGGTTGTAAAGTTTTTACAAGAAACTGATTCTGAACCTAGTGATTTGACTCGGAGAATCCATAATTTGGTGGAGTTACAGTAAGATAGAGAGTATCTTTTGGAAAGAATAGAATTACACCAAGAAAAAATCAAGGAGATCTTCGACAAGAAATTCAAATCAAACGTCTTCAAAACAGGGGAATTAGTCTTAAAGTGGGATGAAGGAAGGCCAGAGAAGGGGAAACATGGCAAATTCGATGCTCTCTGGATAGGTCCTTTTGTTATAACAACAGTTCAACAGAGCAATACCTTTGTTCTCCAAAATCTTACAGGCAGGGAAGTAGCAGGTGGCCCTTTCAAATGGCGCTTTCTAAAGACCTATTTTTCATAAGGCTTTTTCTTGAAAGCCCTGTTCTACCTGTACATATTCTTTTTCAGTTCTATTTTCTTTGTTTCTATCACTTAAATAACTCCATGCCCAATGGTACTAGCAAAACTATTTTTCAGATTTATTTTTTAAATTGTAATAAAGGCTATTGAGTCTAGCTAGGTTCTTGGTCACCTCACAGGGAGATGTCCATCCCAGTTGGAGCCAAATGTTAGCTCCCAAAATGAATCAGTCACTATGGTTGCATTTTGTGGTTGATAGCATGGCTATTGGTAGTTTTATCCAATTTGTTTTGAGTTCTTCTAGTAGAAAAAATTAGGTTTTAATTTATGTCTTAGAAATAAGATGATCCACAAAGGTCTTCTCTTTAAAAATTTCATGAAAAAATTTCAACACCTAACGCATGTTTTAAAGATGATGATTAGCTGGTGAAAGCGGTGATTTTCAACAGCTAAGGAGCACTTCCATTGGGCCGTTAGCTGGTGAAAGCGAGGATCACATGTGTTTTCTCCATGTTTTAAAAATTCAAATGATGACATGCTCAGCCCACATCATGCAATCATTATGATTCTCTGGTGAAAGTGGATAATGATGGAGATTCGGGTTTGCATGTCTAAATCGTATTGCAAAGCAGATCTCATTCAGAAATGCATGCTTCACGATCATGGCGTTGGAAATGGAAAATTCAAATCCATCATCATGGGTGAAGGAGTGGTACTACTTGGCTGGTGACATCAAATCGACCCATCATTTCCACAACACGCATCATCCACAAGTGTATGATAAGATTTCAGTTTTGAAAGACAGAGCTGAGTGTTTTCACCAGCGCAAGACCTCGGCCCAAACAACATATTGCAGTGTTTTGTGTGCAAAATCATTTTGGGTTTTGAATTGCAGATGGTAAGGAGATGCAGTGGTTCTTTATTGAGAAAAGAATTGGAGAGTCTGTCCTTTCTACATGTGCATCTAGAGGTGCAAAAACACTTCTCAAATGCAAGCTATATGGGATATGTCAAGAAGCTACAGAACGACTGTCACCAATCAATAGTAGAGGCATTTGCTAAAACATTCGATGGAAATAAAGCCTGTGTTGGGTCTTTAGAAATCATCGTGGATCAAGCTACCATCCCTGCAGCGACCAATCTACCTAGATCAGGCCAGAGCTGGTTCAAAATGACAACAACCAAGAACCTAAATTTCAGAGCATATCTAAAAGAGGAATTCAGAAATAATGCATGGAAGAAGAGCATGCCAGTTTCCCATTTAGAGGATGAGTGGCAGAATTTGTTTAAGTGCATCCAACTCTACATAACTTCAGAAGGTAGGTACGACAAACTAATGTTATATCATTTCAAGCTCTTAGACCATTTTATAGGGAAAACTCTCCTAAATTTACCTTTCTTCCTGCACAAGAGCTTAACTAAAGTATGTAAAAAGATTAGAGTTGAACCTCTAAGTATGAAGAACACTCTTTTCCACTTTGGCCTTATTAAATTGATAATCCTGGAGGAGCTAAGACAAAAAGGAAGGACTTGGCAACATTTTCTTTTTTGGGAGGGCTTTGAAACTCAAACTCAGCCCATGAATGAACAAAAGAGAGCTGGAAAAAAGCAATTGACTCCTCAAAGCGGATCGAGGAAGAGGAGAACCCTTCCAGGACCCCCAGAAGATAGGATCTCTGGTGTAAGATCTCGCAGGTCAAAGAAAAAATTGGATTTTGAAACTACTACAGAGAAGCCTACAAAAAAGAAAACAAACATCTTAAATCTGCCATACACAGACTCAGAGCCAAAGTAAGAAGATGAGAGCCCTGCCATTAAAAGCCCTGAACACTCCATTGAATTTGCACACGATCATGAGACTTTCACTCACACTGATGAAGGGAAAACATCAAAGAGTACTAAGTCAAAGAAAACACAGAAAATCAAACAACTTAAAGAAGTGATCGCTCAGCTGGAAGTTTTAGAAAGAGTAATAAAGGAAAGATACAAAACCCTATCTAAGAATTTCGCAGAAACAAATGATGCATTTGAAAAGATGGCTCGTGAAAGTGTCAAGGACAAGAAGAGGAAAAAGAAAATCACCAAAAACTATAACAGTCTATGGTGGTTAGCAAAACGCCTTAAGAGGAAGATTAAAAAACTGAAGAAAAAACAAAAGTCACACCGAGATCTGCAAGTGCTAGCTCAAGTTGTTGTGAATATGCAAGGGGATAAAGTAGAGACACACTGAGTTTTTGATAGAACCACAATTTTGGAGGTGAAAGTTCATTTTGGGCCAAGGCAGAGCTTTCACCAGCGCAAAGGGCAATTTTACCACCAGTTAGCTGGTGAAAGGCAACGTTTTCACCAGCTAACCAACGAATCATAAGGCGAGTTAGTTGGTGAAAGTACAAAATGAATTTTTGAAAGCTAAGGATGGAGAAGGGATTTTTTCATAGGATTTAAGGAGGTTCCAGATAATTAAAGGGTTAACAACTTGGTCAAGAAATGCTTAGCATCAGAGATTCGTGGGAGTTTTGAAAACCATATGCTAAATGGTCTCCTAAAGTGTCGACTATGAGTAACTGAAGGAATCCAGCTACCAAGACAGGTTCCTTTGCCATGTTTCATAACACAACAGATTCCAGAAGCTGAAGAGTACAGATGTCAAATTTTGAGATGGAAGACAATTCGAATGCTAGTTTAGCCATTAAGTCTTTGTTATCAATTTGCTTAGTTAATTTGGTTGCTATTTTTAGATATAGATCCAAGTTTTCAAGATCTTAAAAACTGATTGTAAAAGGCTATAAATGCCTATATTTTCTAAGAGACATGCATTCAAACTGGGAATATATTTTGTTTTACTGTACAGAATCTTATTTACAAAATAAAATTACAGTCTCCTTTCATTTTCAATATCAGAAATATCCATGTTTCCCTTTCTGTACTTTATTTCAGTTTATTTTAGATTATGAAGACTGTTATCTCTTTATTGAGCTCATAGACTTGAAGTAAAGGATTTCCTTCTATCTTGTATTAAGCCCTACATTAACTGGTATTTGGCAATCAAGATTAGTGTTCTTCATCCCCCCTATCGAATTACTTGATCTGATTATTGTTTCTTTAAATGTATGATGAGTTGTCTATTACATTGATCATTAAAGACCCCATTGTTCCAAGCATACCTACACATTATTTTTAAGTTACCAAGCATCCTTAGTATACAACTCTAAGGAGTTTTTTGGAGTGATAACACATCCTACATAAGGTAGTTGGATCTCAGAAAATGTCGTTGCTAGATGGTTATTCTGGTTGCAACCATATTATGGTGCACCTGGATGACCAGGAGAAGACAACCTTTACAACACCTTGGGGTACGTTCATGTATGAAAAAATTCCTTTTGGGCTTATGAACGCTACAACGAATTTCCAAAGGGCCATGGATATATCCTTTTCCGACAAGAAAGATAAGTGTATCATAATTTACTTGGATGATATCATGATGTTTTCAAATTCTGATGAACAACATCTTGAACATCTAAAGAAGGTTTTCCAGAAATGTTGAGAGTTTGGAATCTCATTAAATCCGAAAAAATCAAACTTTGGGATGCAAGAGGGAAAATTTCTTGGAAACATCATCTCAAAAGAAGGCATAAAGATAGACCCCAACTGAGTGGAATGGATTCTAAAGATTGACACTCCTAGGAGAAAGAAAGAGGTGTAGTCTTTCCTAGGAAAGGTAAATTTTCTGAGAAGGTTCATTCCCAACTTGGATGAGATTATAAAGCACATCACAAACATGCTCAGGAAAGGTAATGAAATAAAATGGACTCTTGAATCTAGGAAGTCATTCAAATATATTAAGGTGGCACTGACCAAATCTCCAGTGTTGGCCAACCCAAATTTTGCGAAGGACTTACTTTGTTCTCCTTTTCCTCAAAATAGACCATCACTGGCATTTTGTTACAAAAGGATGAGAAGAACTTTGAAACTCCCGTATCCTATTTCAGTAGGACATTGAGAGACTCCCGACTAAGGTATGATATCATGGAAAAACAAGCATATTCCTTGGTGAAGGCCTTCAAGGAATTCATAACTTATATATTGCATTCTCGCATCATTGTTTATTGTCCTAGCAATTTCGTTAAGGATATATTGACTCAGTCTGATCCTGAAGGGAGAAGGGGTAAATGGATCATAGTAATGTTGGAATATGACCTCGAAATCAAGCCTAAAAATATCATTAAGGGTCAAGGGCTCACAAAATTAATGGCACAATTGAATTGTGATGTTTTGGGAATAAATTTCATTGACGATCTGTGAGAGAATCCACAATAATAAACAATCCCATAGGTATCTCATAAATTCATCAATTCTCCTTAGTACACTGACATTATTTATGTGTTAAGAAACTTGCAAGCTCCTCCAGGGTTGAGAAAAACCAAAGCCGGGTTTTTGAAGTTGAAAGCAGCTAATTTTTTCATCTTGGAAAATTCTCTATATTGGAAGGATCCAGGTGGGATATTGCTAAATTGTTTAATGGAGGAAGATACAGAAAGGCTTATCAAGGAGTTTCACAAGGTATACTGCGAGAGGAATCATTATTGGAATACCACCATGCACAAAATATTGAGGGCGGGGTTCTATTGGCCCAATACTTTTTGCGGATGTATACAAAGAAGTTTCCAGTTGCCATGAATGCCAAATCTTCAATGGGAAAAGAAAGATGCAACCTCTGACTTTAAAGACTATCTCCATCGAAGCACTGTTTATGAAATGGGGTATAGATTTCATAGGAGAGATTCATCCACCATATTTAGCACAACATATATGGATACTGATGGACACATACTACTTCACCAAATGTATCGAAACGGTCCCCACAAGGCAAGCTACTGACATAGTTATCATTCAATTTTTAGAGACTAATATATTGTCTAGATTTGATTGCCCAATCAAGATTATCACTAACAATGCAGAAACACTCAAGTCTAAGAAGATGAAGAATTTTTGCAGTGACTACAACATAGCTCTAGTAAATTCCACATCTTATTATCCATAGGGTAATGTATTGGCATAGTCATCTAACAAAATTTTAACCAGGATTATTAAGAAACTACTGCATGACGACAATAAGGCTTGGAACAAAAAGATTATCTATGCATTATGGGCTGACAAGATCACCACCAAAAATTCCATCTCCACATCACCTTTCCAAATTGTATATGGTGCAAAGGAGGTTTTTCCCACCTCATTGGGATTTCCAGTAAGAAGACTATTGCAAGAGAAAGAAGTCGAACCAAACAACATTCAAAGGAGAATAAACCAATTGGTCCATGCATAGCAAATGAGAGAACATGTGTTGAACAAATCACAGCTTCACCAAGAAAGAATGAAAATAATTTTCGACAAACACACTAAAGAGGAGGATTTCAAAGTGGATGATTTGGTACTGAAATGGGACACGAGGAATGAAGACAAAGGGAAGCATGGAAAGTTTGATTATGTTTGGATGGGGCCATTCAAGATTGTCGCATATCATAGGAAAAATGCTTATTTTCTACAAGAGATTAATGGAGAGCTCACTGGAGGAGATCCTATGAATGGTAGGTTCCTCAAACATTATATGGTTTAGAATTTTTTTTCAGTCTCTCATTTCATTGTAAATAACCATTTTTATTTTTTCACAGAAAGTGTTTCGAGTCATTAGTTAGCAGAAAATTCAAGCCCTGAGTTTTGTCATAACTGTGTCAAGAAGTTCTGGGATTAGTCTTTTTCGTCATTTTTAGAGTCTATAAATCAAATAAACCCCAATGGTCAGACACCTAGTCTGTTTTTCTTTTCCACCTCACTAAGAGGATAATATCCCCATTGGAGCCAGCTATTGCCACCGTAATTTTTACAGTTAGAGTCAGTCCTAGATGAGTCGTAGTTCATGTGTCAAAGTGTGTGAGGTCTAGAAACGAATAATGAATGGGTTGAAATCAGCAAGTAGCGGGTATGGCCCTTGGAGTTAGGAAAGGGTGTAATGATTAGTTATGTGCGACTTGAAAAGGTCACTTTCCCAAAATATCGAGTCCTGTCAGAAAAGGGGAATTTATGTGCCAGAGATCGAGGCAAGTTGTTGGGATAGAGGTCACATCGATGGATATAATGAACATCATCACCTAATTATGAAGTCAGAAAGGTAAAAATTACGGTGCTCATATCATGTATACTCTGCCACTCTTATCATATATACTTTTCATACTTCAAAGTGTACTCGTCGCAAGCATTTTCTGTGCAAATCTTCAACCTTCTTCTAAACTTCTCATCGCCATGGATTTATCGTCCTATGCCATGATTCTTTCCCTTGCCTATTTGAGTATAAATGTTGGTCACCCTGCATGCCTCTCCATTAATTTTCGGATTTGTGTGTTGTTTATGGTTTTTTCTGCAAATCCTAGAGCCCTCCACTGTGGGAAAGTTGATCTCCATAGTTCATATTGTGAGTCTAATAATTCAAGTTTCCATGCCTCTTTCATCATTTTCAGTGATTGATCAAAGCATGTTGGAGTTCGCTACAAGCTAGCAAGTTGGATGACATTGCTTCTCATGGTCATCCTTCCTTCTTTGGAGATCCTTCATGTCACATTGCATTTCATTCTACGCCTAAATTCTTTATCTTGTGACCAGTCTCCCAGTACTTTGCTACTGCACCAGAATTTTCTGTCGTGCTTTCCTACCATGATGAGACTCCCACTATTGTTTTCCATCATGTCGATCTCCTACTGCGTCAAAATTTTCCATCATGCCTTACTTCTGCATCGTGGACTCCCGTGGCTGATTTTGCTGGTTGTACAAAGTTTTTGTCACCGCCTTTCCGACAGGCCTCTGTGAAGTACATCACTCTCATTTTTCACGCAGAGAGGTTATTACCGTTCATTACTGCGCGCATGAAAAAAATGCATATTGGCATCATGTTAACATCCCAAATCATCATAAATAAGGTGGGAAATGGCATGGCCATGAGGTTTGAGCCTTAATACCTGACATTAATCAACGGAGATTTAAAAATCAGGGAATATTTTTTAGTAGGTCAGATGTATGTGTTATTTTGAAAATATCAAAGGGTACAATGCGAAGCTGGCTGAACAATTTTCTCTCAGTTTTAATGGGTTTTGTGTGACCATCACGGGAATCACCTTCCAAGTGACAAAGGAAACTTTGTCAGCTGCGACGGAGATCCATTCACACGGTGAAAGGTGGATTAAAGGTATGCCTTTAAATGTTTTATGCTATGAAGAATTTATCATGCCCAACTTCCTAAATGGAAAAATCTAATCAGGAATTCCAAGTCAGTACCTCCAGGAGCCTTTCCAAAATATCCTAAAGGTAATTAGAAGGTATTTCACCTGTGAAGGAAGGTTTGAAAAAGTATACCCATATCACATCAGGCTGTTGATGGACTTCATAGGAAGAAAACCTTTGAACCTACCTTTCTTCTTACATCAAAGCCTAGAAAGGATGGAAGACAATGTTCAAGCCAAGGTTGCCCAACCGAGGAAACATTTATTCTATCTATCATTGATCAAGTTATTGGTATTTGAAGAATTGAGATGACAGGATATGGATTGGGATTCATTTCTAATTTTAGCTGACATCCCCAGGGACCCCAAAGGAGACTTTCCTCTATCCGTGAGGGAAACAACATTCTACAGTGTAGGGGCAAGAATGGAAGAAGCCATGGGAAAAGGAAAGGAAATAGAAGATTCGTCATCCCACTAGCTAGCACCCCAGAAAAGAGGCAGACCAAGGTTTATTAAGGATCTCGAGGAGACCCAAGCTCCCAGTGAACCGTGCACCCAGTATACTACCGAGAGGTTACTCATGTGTGTTGTTCAGCTTGAACCTATTGAA
This sequence comes from Picea engelmannii, assembly GCA_009831015.1. Lineage (NCBI taxonomy): Eukaryota > Viridiplantae > Streptophyta > Pinopsida > Pinales > Pinaceae > Picea > Picea engelmannii. The sequence continues at coordinate 567,004 of ML782595.1, read as the reverse complement.
GGTTTAAGAAGGGGAATTGGTGAAATACGGAGAAGGTCCATCACCAAAAATTTGGAGGTTCAAGAGTCATTGCAGTAGTTGAAGCAAACATAACTCAGTATTGTTGAATTGTATCAAGAAAATAAAGAATTAAGAAGAGCATTGGCAGAAAGGACTGTTGAAATGTCAGCGTCACAAAGCCAAGGAGAAAATGCAAATTGGCTCAAAAAAAAACTCAGAGAGGAGCAAGACGTAATCATTCAACTGCGGGAGGAACAAAGAGTGTCAGAGGAAAGAATCGCAGAGCACTTCAAGGAATGTAGATCGATCATGGAATACACCCACACGACTCTCACTAGCACTCAAGTAAAGCTAAAGGGAAATCCAATCTTGTGGAGACAAGTGATGAATATGAACATACAAAACTAGTCTCTTAGGAAAACATTCAGAGTTTTAAGGTTGCAGGTGAGGCCAAAGGCATGAGTGAGACAACCCCATTTTGTCTTTTTGATTGTGGCATGGAACCTTTCTCCCCGCGTGTCCTATTTCCTGCCAGTTAACAAAGAAGTCTGAAGTGACACCCATGTGATGAATATTCATAACGCTTATGTTGTAAACTTACCTATTGAGGAGGACAAGTGTAAGAGAAACACATGCCAATTTTGAAGGAGATGTGTGGCCTCCCAACCTTCGTTTCCACCTGAAGTTGCACGAGCGGCCGCAAATGGACATCTGCTACACCAACTCCCCATATGCATGATACAACTAGTTATCACATAGCAACAACCAGATCCTATTACACAAGGTGGAAAAGTTTCCAACAATATGTTCGATCACTCGGGCACCCCGTAAAATAAAATTTCGATGCATCACAACCTGACAATCGAATCTTACTCATGAATAAATAATTAATATGAAGACATCATTTATGTTATGATTGGGTACAGTCTTGTTTCCAATTTTAGTAAACTCTATTCGAAAAGGAATCTGGGAGGAAGTAATTGAAACCCAAATTCTAGGAGAAGTAGTTTGAGGCATAGTAGCCTGAGGGGGAGGGGTTTTTCTATATATTGTATCTTTGAAATGTAAGCCAGGTTGGAAAAGTAGTGTATACAAAGAACTATTGAATGTAATCATTGACTCTGAATAGAAATAATAATGCAGAAGTCCTGAAGATTTGACAAAAATATTCTAATGGTGGTGGTTTGATGTATTGTGATCCTATCATTGTATGTACTTCTTGGATCTTGTAAATTCATATATGTTCTCTTTGATTAAATTGGAATGTTTGACATGTTTAAAATTCATCGCGTGGTGCCTTAGACTCAGCCATTTAAACTCTATGTTTCTTCTAAGTAAGTTAGAATTCATATTTAATGGTGCTATGATTTGCTTTATGTACCATTTATTCTGCCATAAACGATGACATTTAAACTAAAAGACCATTTCCTATTTAGCTTTTATCCTCTCAAGGTGTCATTTACCAGTCATTGGTTTCTCTTTCTTTCAAGAGGTTGACTCCATAGCCCAAATCTCTATATTTCTTTGCCAGTGAAACCATAAACATTTCCCAAACACATAAATCTAGACGAAAATCCAAAGTCATATCTATCAGAGACTAGGTCTCAGAGACAACCTTCTCTAGATTGGAAAGACTAGTTTCCAGTCTTAAATTTGGTTTGTAGGTGACCTTTGCCATTTTTTTTCTTAGACAAATGAATTTACAGAGTGCTAACAGGCCCATAAAACTATTGGAACTCTTTCATCCCAGTTGTCCCTAATTGTGCAACATAATTTTGTCAATCCTTTATTTGAAATCTTGTTAAATGAATCTACTATGTCATTTTATTCTATATGATACGAGCTAATTTTGTGGTGTTGAATAAGGAACTCACGAGTGAAATTGGTGATGGTTTCACTGATAAAATGTGCACCCTAGTCACTAGTCAAGCTCTAGGGACATCCAGACTGAGTAATGATGCTATCAAATATAAACTTGGTCATTGTGTCTATAGAGAAATCTTAGATTGGATCTCCTTCTGCCCAGTGGGTAAGATAGTCTATAGCAGTGATGATATACCTTTCCTTGGAATGCTTGGTTAGCGGATTGATTGGTCCTATAAAATAAACATCCCACTTTTCAAAATATCGAAGAGCCCAAACATGACGTGATAGAAACTAATATCTACATGACAGCTTACTGACCATATGATAGACATCACATGCCCTGGTGTAATCCTTAGCATCTTTGAAGACAATTAGCCACCATAGTCTTTCTTGAAGTATCTTCTGGGCAGTCACCTTCCCTCCAACATGTCTTCTCACAACTCCATTATGACATTCCCACAATATCTTGGGATTCTCATGGACAAGTACACATATTCTAAGGATGTTTTCCAACACCAACTTGTAAAGTTGTATTGCAATCAATTGATACACTGCAGCCCAAACATCAATGTTCTTTTTCTTAGTTGAGGAGTAACCATCATGAATAGTAACATTAGTGAGAAATTATGCAATATTAGAATGATAATCAGGAATATCCTCAATTTTAAAAATATCAACATCCCAGAGTTAGTGATCTACAACCCCTCCACTCTCCCCTAAATCTAGTCAGGATAAATGATCAGGACCAACAATCAATTTTCCTGGGTTGACGATGACCTCGAAGGAAAATTCCTGAAAGAGAAACGACCACTTACAAATCCTTCCTTCCATCATAGGATTATTGACTAGATATTTTAGAGATGAATGGTCAATAAATAATTTAAAATGATCTCCTAACTTTTAGTGTCTAAATTTTTTCAAATCATAGACCATTTCCAAACCTTCTCGTTCAGTGGTCATGTAGTTGTGCTTGACTTGAGAGAGATTCCTACTAGAAAAATAGATGGGATGATCCAATTTTCCTTCACCATGTGCACAAGGATCACACCCAAAGAAATACCAGAAGCATCGATGTGTACATGGAATTCCACCTTCCAATTTGGATATATCAAAATAGGGGCATGTTGACGGGAGTTTATGACACACCATTAATGGGAAGGGAAGATCCAAATCATGGTTGTCTATTCAACCCAAGACGCTTGGTATAATCTACCCTGATAGGTTTTATGGCTCTGATAGCCAACTAAGATCCTAAAAAAACAAAAAGATGTGGACTAACTAAGTATACAACTCTAACAATCAACACTTTAATTACAAATGATTAACTAACAATGTTTATGTATGATGGTTATATACAATCTACAAGGTTTAAGCAAAGCCTTGTGAAAATAATTGTTTTAAGATAATGGATCTAAACAAAATTAAATATAAACAAAATTATTCTAGTATTCTAACTACCAGACTAATAAACAATGTATGAATAAGATTGTTAATCATATAATGAAAATAGACAAAGTATTTAACGTTTAAATGATGCAATCACTATTCATTCACAAACTAACAAATTAAGTAAATAATATGCTAACTAACCTCTTGTTGATCAGTAGTACTAAGCTAGATTTATCTCTCAGTATTTGTATGAGATCCTCTTAACATGTGTCAAGTGTAAACCTATGACAAAATCAAGCATAATGCTTCCTGAATAAAATCAAAGAAGCATTCTATATTTTGGAACGAGTTTATATTGACAGAAAGACAAATGATTATATATCATGTGACTTTAGAGTGTCCAATAAGTGGAAATGAAAGAAATTTGAATTCTCAGTAATGGTGTTACCAACTGCCTAGCATCAGATATAAACTCAAAATACTTGAATAGATGATCATTCAGAGATATCAACTGAACCAAAAGATAATGAACCACATACGGAAAGATGTGATATAAAATATTATATGTTGAATAGAATAAAGCTAGTTCGATATAGATAAAATTTCACATCTAAAAATTACATGAGAAAACAATGAAAACATTGTGCAGTCTACACAGGATGGATGCCAAGAAGTAAACTGTTTTCCCATATACTTTCAAAAAAATAAGTCCATCATATGGTCCAGGAGGAATTTCCCCTATCACTGGGCAAGCAACGTTATTTAAACAAGTTTCTGATTTGTTCCTCTTATCATGCAAGATAGAGGCAGATCGTTTAAAATAAGTTTTTACTAAAATAAAATAACAAAAAGATAATTCTGTTGAAATCTTTTTAATCCAAAATAGTTACATTAATAAACATTGTTTTTCAACATTAATAAGCATTGATTTTTAAGATCTTCAACCAAATCATATTCTAAAATTGGGGCAACAGAGTTTTTTCTAGTTTCAATTTGCTTTGGCTATTTTGAAACCACATTCATGCTTGTTTTGGGTGACATTGTTTTTTGTGCCTTACTTCGAGTGTTATAAGGATGGAAAATTTCAAAATTTGCTTGAAATATGTTGTCCGAAAAATGCCCAAAAACAAGAGGAGATGATTCCTCCTCATCAAGTGTTTCTTCCTCACTCGTATCATCTTGACTTTCAAGGGGTGCGGAAACAAAGTTATCATGTGCTTCCAGTATCTTTTACAAAGCATATTGTAGTCCTTCAAGGTTTAGACCTTCTGTGGTCGAGTTTGGTCAGTTTGGAGGAAAAGGTTTTATGAAAGGTGGTCTAAAACCTCCTTTACTTGTAGATTCCTCCTCAACGGATATTTTTAAGTCTATGACTTGATTGGATAATTTATGGAAAGATTTCTGCAAATTTTCCAAGTCTAATGTCTCTTGTTGATTTTTATTTTGAGGAGGTCTAGTGAGAATTTCTATTTTCTTTTTAGAAGATGAAGTTGTTTTAGCCTCACTATTTAAACTATATTTTAACCTCATAATGCATTTCTCAATAAGGACTACCTCCTCAAAGGATTCTAATAATGTGTTCTTTTTGGACCTTTTAACCCATATGGCTATATTGTTAAGCAGGGCCTTTGTATAATATGTAACAATCGATTTTTTTGCAGGCACCGAATCTACAGGGATTTTTTTTTTAACGTTAGGAATATCTGGTTGAAGTCCTTAAATTTTTCTTTAGGGTTCATTTTCATACTAGAGAGTTCCATTACTAGGACTTCTGGAGATTTATCATCTCTGAATTTTTCTAGGAACCAGGTTTCAAATTTGTCCCAAGAGACGATGGTTTGAGGTTGTTGCACAAAATAACAGGTTGAGGAATTCCCTTCAAAGGTGTAGGGGAATAACATGCACACGAAATCCTCATGATCGACACTTCGGAGTCTAACAACTAACATAAATTTCTTGATGTGATCCTCAGTTGATTGATTTGAATATAGATACAATTTGGGTAGCCACTTCTTCGAATGTTTGGGCAACGAGTGTTGGGGTCTAGGTACTACCACGAAATCTTAATCAAGCCAAGGTCTGGTGGGATTATTTTTGTTTTCCATGGGAGTTGGTGGATATGAAGGTTGAGATCATTCAGATGAATAATTGCCTTTGTCTGAGGATTACTCTATTAAAGAGGGTGGAGAAGAACCAGGTGGGATGCCAAATCCCCCAGAACCAAAGATCAGTGCTTCGGGAGGATCGATGATATTACTGCCTAATGGGTTTTTGGGAAGACCAGTGTCAAGAGGTTGTTATTGCAGATTGTTGAATTCAAGGGGCTGATTAAGTTGTCTACTAGGTTGTCTGATTCGGGATAAAGCACTTTGAGTTCTTAGAATGGACCAACGAATAATTTCCTAGAGGTAAATCCCTTGAGGAACTGGTGTCACCGGTTCGACGGGAATATCAGGAGTAGTGTTTGAGGTAGTAATTGGATCAAGTGTAATGTTACTATCTGAACAACTACACTTCACGACAAGAGAATGATCTTTTGGGGAAGTATTGTGACCTCCATGTGCCATCAATGATTTTCAAGACCTCCTTCTAGCACCATTTGTTGATGGGAATTTATGACACGCCGTCAATGGGAAGGGAAGATCTGGACTAGGGTTGTCTATTTCACCCAAGCTGTTTGGTATAATCTACCCTGACGGATTTTATGGCTTTTTTAGCCAAATAATATCCTAAAACAACTAAAAGATGTGGACTAACTAAAGATACAACTCTAACAATCAACACTTTAATTACAAATGCTTAGCTAATAGTGTTTATGTATGATGGTTATATACAATCTATAAGGTTTAAGCAAATCCTTGTGAAAATAATTGTTTTAAGATAATGGATATAAACAAGATTAAATATAAGAAAAATTATTCTAGTATTCTAACTACCAAACTCATAAACAATGGATGAATAATATTGTTAATCATATAATGAAAATAGACAAAGTATTTAACGTTTAAATAATGCAATCACTATTCATTCACAAATGAACAAATTAAATAAATAATATGCTAACTAACCTCTCGCTGATCAACAGTAGTAAGCTAGATGTATCTCTTTGTATTTGTATGAGATCCTGTTAACCTAAGTCAAGTGTAAACCTATCACAAAAGAAAGCATAATACTTCTTGAAAATACTCAAAGAAGTATTTTATATTCTGGAATGAGTTTATGATGAAAGAAAGACAAATGATTATATATCATGTGACTTTAGAATGTCCAATAACTGAAAATGAAAGAAATTCCAATTCTTACTAATGGTGTTACCAACTACCTAGCATCAAATGTAAACTCAAAATGCTTGAATATATGATTAGTCACAGATATCAACTGAACCAAAAGATAATGATCCACATAAGGAAAAACATGATATAAAAGATTATATGCAGAACATACTAAAGCTAGTTCGATACAGATAAAATTTCACATCTAAAAATTACATGAGAAAACAATGAAAACATTGCACAATCTACACAGGATGAAAGCCAAGGAGTAAATTGTTTTCCCATGTACTTTCAAAAAAACAAGTCCATAATATGGTCCTTGAGGAATTTCCCCTATCATTGGGAAAGCAACGTTATTTAAACAAGTTTCTGATATGTTCCTCTTATCATGCAAGATAGACGCAGATATTTTAAAATAAGTTTTTACTAAAATAAAATAACAAAAAGATAATTTTGTTGAAGTATTTTTAATCCAAACAGTTACATTAATAAAGATTGTTTTTCAACAAAATAAAATTACAAGTTCGTTGTATGCTCAACCTATGACGCATTCCCTTAATCATAGCACATCAATTTGTTGTTCACCTGAGTCAATGAAAACTAAATCAAAATTAGACAATAATCAAAATAGATAATTCAAAAGACAAGCTACAAAATCTTCCGATCCTATAACTGGTCTAATATAAAAAAAAAAATCAAAACAAATTTATCTATTATACAAACATAATCAAATTGTGAAATACAAAGGAATTATTTACCAATTCAGAAATTCGAAAGAGAGGCATCAGATAGATCTGAGTTTATAATGGTATTGAACTTGGTTGAATTTTTAATAACCAAATTCCTAGATCCTTTATACGCTTATTGGCTTTGTGTGAATTCGATCAAACAAAATCTATGAGTTCATGGTTTTCCCTCTCAAGAGATGAATTTTGAGCAACCACTTGATTCAACTATGCCTATAGGTAAGGAATATCCCAATAATAACTTTCAATCTATTCAAAAAAATTCTCACAGTGCATCGGCTCCATGCTTGGTAAAGGTCGAGCTTGCACTGTAGTGGGTAACTTACCTTGTTCCATGATTATTTTGAGATCATGTTGAATGCCTGGAAAAACTTGTTGTTTCTTTAAGAAAGGAGGGAGATTTGATACAAAATCAAATTGTGGTGCATAGGCATTGGTATCATCCTCAGAAATCTGGTCATTGACATCAATAATAGGGATAAGTTTTTCATGATTGTGATGTCGATTCCTTAGCATTCTGAATATGAGTCGACCATGTCTATTGTTCTTAAAATCAATGTCCAGAATTCTCTCTGTCTTTATCCTACCATGTTTCTTGATTTTAACTTCATTTAAATCAACCATAACTGGCTCAGAACTAGGAACAACAAGGACCTTATCCTTTAGATTATCCAATACACCTTCTAAGGATTTCTTGGGAATAAAATCATGCCTCGGGTTTTTTCGTTTGGATAATTTATGGAAAACAACAACGGTTTTAGTTATAGACACAGGGATTTCTTGCAATTCAACATGTAGGTTTTCCAGAGAAGGGGTTGATAGGCAAGGGTTGGAGGGCTCATCAAAATGCATAGGTGAGTCTATCATGATTTCAGGTGGAGCGAACCCATTCCTAGTCACAAAGTCTTGCCAATTATCCCCAACATTAGACAATTGTGAAATTACTAGAATTTGAATCAGGCCGTGATGGAATAAACTAGATTGTGCATTCACGTTTTGACTTTTGTAAAATTTGGCCATTTTTTGCAGGCTCTTATGCAAGTAGAATGGCATATTTAAATCAAACCCTAAAAATACCATCATCAAATGGACATGATATAGGAAAACTAGTCTGTATCTACCCTCACAAGTGACAAACTGCTTAAGTATCAACAGTAAGCCATGCCATCGTGGTTTAAATAAAACAATTGGTGTACCTTTTACATTGTAATGCAACCTCTTGGAATCCATTAGTAGGTGCCATAGGATGCCTTCGAATTAGAGGTTTTTTAACCAGTGAGCTCCCTTTTGAGGAAATCCCATGGATTCTGCAATGAAATCTTCAGTCACCTCCAACTGTAAATCTCCAATCTTGGACTTAACACCATCAAAGCTTTGGGAAAAGGCTTGAGAAAACTCAATGTTAAAACCCTCGAATAGTTTTATGAACCTGTCCCAACCATAAGCCATGAGATTGTCCACAAATTCGTCATGTGAAAGGAGATCCTATGAGCCATTCAACTCCATCCTCACCACAGGTGCCATCACTTTGGTCATGAAAAAACAATAGGAGTAGAAAATGGAGGTGCATGTTTGAAACCACATGAAATAGAGGGTAAGCTTTTCATTTTTGGAGGAGACTCGATACCTAAGTCTTTGGGAGAAAGAAAACCTAGCGACCAATCATACTTTTGAGTGGATGCTAAACCAGAGGACATGAAAAAATGACAACCTCCTTCTCTAATGACCACCAAACCCAAAACGAAGACTTACCACCTAAGGAAATGAATGCAAACTTAAGGTAGAAGGACAAAGGAGTAATTATTTGAAGGCATCACTGTCAGTCCTATACCAAAACGATGAGACAGGGATATGACTTCAAGGGATAACATTCATATTTCAAATTAAACCAAATTTATTGTTTGATGTGCGATCGTAGATGTGGTAACGTGATAATCAAAACATCAAAAGAATAAAATGCCTAAGGCATACCTCCAAGGTGAACGAATCATGTGCTAATGGTAAGAAATTAACTCAGAACATGATAAATTCAAAAATCTTTAAGGTTATTAGGATCATTCGGTGCCTTTAGTTATTCACCCAATTTCATAAAGGGAAACTCTAGAATTTGTACAATGTGCTCAAACAAAGATCTTGTTTCAATTTCATGCTTATAGTCATGAAAGTGAACAAGAAAAACGAGATATTAAAAGAAATGAAATCACAACACAACTAATCAAATGAATTCTTTAAAACAACAAGATGATAGAAATATTTGCATACATAAAGAGGTAGCTACAGAAAATTTTGTCCCATTAAGATGATATTTTACAATGATAAAATCGACATAAATATTTGGTTGTCAATAGGGAAGTACTCAAATTTTCTTTGAGAGTGTATAAGGCTTGATCACACTCTGGTTTCGAATTGAAGGCTTCAAATTTCTTCAACAACTTCTCTAGAAAGGTAGTTATGGTTGTGTAATTTATGATAAATCTATAATAATACCCATTGTGACCCAAAGTTGACTATAGTTGCTTAGCAGTCATGGGAGAAGGGATATTAAGAATCACCAAAACCTTTGTAACATCAACCAAAACTCCTTCCTTTCATAGTATATGTCCTAGAAAAATTCCAAAAGGCAGATAAAAGATGCACTTCTTCAGGCTCAAAGAGATTTGTAGCTACCTACAACGGTCTAACATCAACCATAGTAAACCTATGTGCTCCTTCAATAAAATATATATCGTCTGGTCGATCATATACACCTAAACGAACTTGTGATCAAAATCCTAAAAGGTAACAATTAAAATTAAAGAGAAAATAGTAGGAGAATTTTTCATCCCAAAGGACATGATGTTATAATAAAATCAACCCCTCTCCATAGTGAAATTAGTATTTCTCTTATCCTCTTTCGCAATTTTGACTTGATGATAACTTGAGAACCCATCTATAAAATAATAAGTTGTGTTTCCTGCCACCTGATCAAGGACTTCATCACTAAAGTAGGTAGGAAAAGTGGCATGGACATAGGTGAAATTCAAACTTATATAATCTACACAGAATATTATATCATCAATACCCTTATTACTCTGTATGACCATAGGACTAATCCACTCATCCACATCTGCATGGAAAATTAACCCAATTGCAAGCTTTCTATCAATCTCTTTCTTAACCTTTTCCTAGACTCTCAAATTCAGATGGTATGGTCTATATTTGATTGGATTATAATTAGGATTCAATTCTATCTTCATCTCTCCTAAGTCTCCTTTAATCCCTTTCAGTTCTAGATTTGTTTTAGGAAATAGATCTTCATACTCTCGCAACAAATATTGTATCTATGTCTTAGTTTTTTCATCCCAATAGTCTCCAATAGATTCCATCTTAGGATGTTCTTCACTTCCGATATTCACTTTCTACAACTTCAGAGGATGAACATATGAGATGTTGGTATCACCTAATAGGATATCCTTAACTTCCCTTATTCATGTGGATTCTTTAAAGGTTAAATTTCTAAGTTCCTCCAAATCCTCAGGGCCCTCAAGATCCTTGTCAACCTTGCCACAAGCCATGGGTGTTCTCACAAGAGATGGGTAAAAACTATACTCAAATAAATTTTCATGCTTGGGATAGATTGTAAGTGGATTTTTAGGATTATATTCATTACTAAAAAATAGTTTCTTGATTTGTTGGAACACAATTGTGATTTCAGAAGTCTTACTAGAAAATGAGAAGTCATGGAAGAATTGGCTCTATAATATCTTCCAACATGTTGTTGTTATTCTTGTCTCCTTTTTCACATACGAGACCTTGAGAATGATTTCCAAAGAATGGGAGAATTGATGTGGCCATAGATAAGAGGGAAGTTGTGCATATTTTCATACTTTTAAAAAATATTCAATGTGCTCAATTGGGTCATACATGTCATCATATATCTCTAAGGATAGCAGTTGACTCTTCTTCTTTTGATATTTACCCAACTGGTCAACTTGCGTTAGCAGAGAAATTTGTAACATCCCGCTCTGGCGCACTGAAAAAACTTATTCTTTAAGGACACTTGCTCGCAAGTGATCTGGATTTTTATGATGATAAAACACTTATCCTTGATGATTATGCGTTATGATTGTTGAACAAGATGTTTTACTATTGTTGTATATAGGTGCTATTGACTCAGTTTATTTGAGTGTGCAGGGTCTTGACCATGAGGATGCTAAGGCATCGGTGGAACTCCCTTGGACTTCGGATTGAGTCAGGGAGTGGGCTATTTGGGTTGTTTCAATTACGGTGATATTGTTTTGTTTTGATGATATGCTATTGATTTTATGATATGTTGTTGACATGATCTGATATGATGGTTGATGATGCAGGCTGACGATAGCTTGCCGACCAGACTCACATATGGAGTAAAGGGACCACACACGAGTTCCAGAGAGATTGAGGGAGATGTGTGGACAGCAGCCCTGCCACAGCCTACTACCACTCCCGTCGTGGCTCGAACTGTAGGTTAACAATTACCTAGTTCGAGAAGGATCCACGATGACGTGAGGGAATACTGCGACAGTCGCTCACGATGATTCTAAGGGGCGCGCAATAAGGCGGGGGATTTATTCCTTAGAGCCCTTAGTCTTCCACAAGTTCACATGGCGGAGTGTTGACTCCAGGGGTTATAGAGTCTACCAATCCCTCAAGTCAGCGAGTGACACCCTTGGAGCATGTGGTGCATCCTGAAGGGCACGTTGCGTAAAGAAATACAAGTCAGCGAGTGGCACCCTTGGAGCACATGGTGCATCCTGAAGGGCACGTTGCGCAACAAAAGAAAACGATGCGAGTGGCACCCTTGGAGCACGTAGTGCGTCCTGAAGGGCACGTCGCAGGGATGATGATGATAAGACAACCTAGATGACCCTAAGACCTTAACGCCTGATAAAATTCTTAAAACGACTCCTCTAATTAAATTGTCGCCCTGTTCAAATCAAAACCTAAATTAAAACATCTCTAAGATAAATTTGACCATCCCTAAGAAAAGATCCTACAAAAATAAACCTAGGGCGTAAACTAAAACCCACCAAGGTGTTAATTAAAGTCTTCTTAAAAGTAAAAGGGGGTAAAGTAATGAGGGAAATAAATTAAGTGAAACCCATGGCTTTTAAATGATAAATAAGAAATAAAACTTATTGAAGTGTGGGAGTATAAAATCTAGGAATTTAAAAAATATTTTGAAAAGATTAAAAACCGCAATTATCATTTGGGTTTAAAAATAAAAATAACAAGAGAGAATTAAATAATAGAATTAAAGAAACTAGAAATAAAGGAAACTTAATATTGGAAAGTAGGGGACATAGGGTAAAAAGCAAAAAGGAATCAACATTTAAGGAGTTACTAAAATTCAGAAACATCATTTTAGGAAAGTGATTAAAAGCATGAGAGGGGATCTAGGAACCCTAGGAGTAATTTAGGAAGCGATTTTTGGGGGACTGAGGAAATTGAGTCTTTTAATTATTAAAAAGAAATTAATTTTTGGAAAACCATAGGGATGAGCGACACTTGGACGACAGAGAATGTTCTGAGGTTGTCATTAAAAATTAATTAAATAATAATTTAAGAAAGTAGGTGGGTCTGAAATTTCTATAAGAGAAAGGGAAATTGGAGGAAGAGGGATGAACGGTTAGCGTAACGTTACACTGCCGAATTGTGGCTTGACGGATTTCTTGTGAGGAGTTGGGTTTATCTCAGTTGTGTTGGAGTGGTAGCTCAGTTGTGGAGGAAAGCTGAGAAGCTAGTCTTATCTCTAGTTCTTGTGTGGCCCCTTTGCGGCTCGGGGGGCTAAGGGGGAAGCAGAGTACCCCTAGCATTTGGCTGGGAGGTACCGGTGAGATTTTTGCGGTCGGCGAGCGGGAGAGGCAAGGAGCATAGGACACAGCGCGGAGCGAGGGACGTCTTCCGAAGTCGGCGAGAGGCAACGGTATGAATTTTATATTCTGGTAGAACAGATTGTCTAATTTATTCTCTTAGGCAATTATGATGCATTATATGTATTCTGTGGCTTCAGTTGTTGTGGTTCGTTTTCGTATGCTACAGCGATATCATTATGGAATCTTTGTTGGGTTAAAATTGTTACTGAATGTGGATTTCTGGTAGTTCATTTTTATATTTCGTTGCTGTTGATAATGATAGAACATGTTTGGGGGAGAAGATTTACTGTGGGCGTTTTACATTTTGTGTTGGGCGTTTTAATGGAACTCACGGTAAAAAATTAGGGCGTTTGACCTGCGTTTTAATGTTTAAATGATCTGCGTTTTACTGAAATATATCTGGGCATTTTCGATCTGCGATTTAAAGGTTTAATGGTCAGAATTCACTGTCTTGTGCATGCCGAAGTTGTCTGCATTAGTCATCCTTGCATTCTGGAATTTATCTGAAATGGTATTCGTTCTGTTAAATGTTCAGGGAGGTTTTAAAATCGTTTGGGCATTTCGTATCCCTTATTGCTCCAAATTTTGTTTTCCATTACTGCGTGCCTGTGTAATCGTATTGCTTATCGTTTGGATTGTTGCGCTCCTGTGAACTCGCGTGGCCCTTCTCAGAAAATTCTTATTAAGATTTTACTAATGAAAAACGTTTCATTTCTGTCAATAGATTTAATTTTACTTCGACTGAGATTGCTATGCCTCATGTTGTCGGAACACTGTAATGATCCCTGTCCGCATAAAATTTGGGACAGTAAATTTTCTCTTGCCTGCACTTTAAACCCAGTTAGTTCATTCCTGCAGTTAAAGTTTTACTGAATGGATAACCATTGATGCTATGTTGCGAATATTTTTATGTTGGCCCTTCTCGGCGATTTCTTATTAAGATGGTACTTTTTCCCTTGTCGTCATCGCTCAATTGGTGAAGTTTATCCTTGTTTATCTTGCGTAACGACCGTAGGGTCCTTCCCTCTGCCAATAGCGCCCCTGAATCGACGGTGTTAACCTCGCCACGGTGGATTGTTTCCAGGGATGACTGCGTAACCTTTCCCTTGCTAAATACGTATCTGGTAGGTTGAATCGCTCCTTCACCTCTACAAATCGCACCTTATAGGACGGCTTCAGTTTTTACCTCTTGCGAGTGTTTCATGCGTGGGTAGTGGGTTGTGTTCGTTCTCCTTTTCCGTCCTTAAATTTTATAGAGTCTTGGCGGTGCCTTGTTTTCTGGTTGTCCGCGACTTGTATGTTCCCTTGCAGAAACAATGGAACACATCCATTCAATTATGACGGTGTTCTTGAAGCGTTACATTCTGGACGTGCTGGCTTCAGCTCTAGAAGTGGATGGTAATAATGGATGACAGGGGAAGCGATTATTAAGGGCATGACGGGTGGTAATTTTTGTGGCAGGTTGATGGCTGACACGAAATTTGATGACCGTTTTGGAAACCATGGTTTAGCGTTTATAACGGTTACAGAAATTTGTAAGGAGCATTAAATTACTACATTAAGCCATCGTGTTGATCCCTTGACACCACTATTATCCTTCGGTTGTCCTTCGGTCACATTATTCTTATCCCTTCTGCAAAGCCACTAGGTAGCGATGAATTAACCCGTAAGTCATTTCCTTATCCAGATGACAGTTATCAATTCTTTATCCGCGTTATGATTATTTTAAATCGGTAAACGGGTAACTTGACAGCCAAAACCTGGTACCTTTGAGAGCCTGTCAGCTACAACTACCTTCCCTTAATGTTATTGCCAAGCAAACCCTTGTAGTTAAGTAAATAATTAAGACGATACCCTTTTTCTTCAGGGTAGTCGAACGTTGGGAGTTGTATGCAATTTTATGCCGAATAATATTTAATATCTAGAGGAGATGCCCTTGGAAAGGCTCAGACTTATGCGTGTTGGTCATTTTTCTTTCTCTACACATAAACCTTGATCCTAACTATCCTTAAGAGTTGTCTCCCTTAAGGTGATGGTGTTAAACTAGATCTTGGAAGAATAAGGGAGTCTTAGTGTCATTCCTGCTAAGTTAACAAGTAATCTTTAAGAGAGGTTTTTATGTTGGGTATTGGATAATCCTTCTTTAGTTGAGAGCATTAATTTTATCGATAGTGATGGTAGCATATATTTAACCCTGTAATAGACCTACCTTTAATTAAATGATTACCTAATAGGAGCTACACTATATATATAACTTGTAGGTTTTAATGTCACCCATAATACGTGAGATGATGTTATTTCAAATTATTGACCCTTCTAATTATGGTTATTTATAAGTATGGTCATTTTTAATATTGTTATTTTGACATTTTCAATCTTGTCCCTTTAAATAATGTCATTTAAATATTGATATTTTATATATTGCCCTTTTTAAATTTTATGTTATTGTTATTTCATTATGTTGTTACTTATAAATATGATATTATGGCATTATTGTTGGAAACTATGATCATAGAAGACATCGAATAGCGAGCTCCTCATGTTTATCTTGAAATGTTTTTATCCTGTAAAGTCATTGTAATTTTGTGGATGTAGCATATACGAGGTATTGTAATTGTAAAATCATGGCTCAGATATGTGAGATAAATGAAAGGTGTTTAATAATTCATGGTAGTGTTAATGTAATTTTCATGGTTATTAATAACATATATGGTGTAATAACCTTGATTCAAGTACAACAGGTTACTCGGAGCTAGTAAATGAGGGTTGTTATTCATTTAAATAATGTTGAATTTTGGGTTTTGTTGTCGGAGTCCTCTTGTCACACGCCTTCCGTAAGGGAGGTATTTGTTCTTCTTATTTATGTTGTAATTGATTGTCTTTAGTTAGTTGCTTGGTCTGTTATTTTGGGTGGGATGTAGACACCTCCATGTTCCTTAGAACAGTCGCCAGCCCTGAGACCTTAAATGGTTAAAATCGATGGGAACCTGAGCTTGAGCGTTGATTATGTGTCTTGGAGGTCCTAACCTTGCAGGGTAGGACGGGCAGGTGGTCAGTTTTACTTTGTTGTGGATGCATCTTGTTGGTCATCCAGTGGCGACGTAGAGTTAGGTGTGTTGTTACTTCTACCCGCGCGCACACACCTTACACACACAAAAAGAAAAAAAAAATTGCACTTGTTATTAGAATGGTTGTCGTAACGAGGAGGGTGTTACATATGGTATCAGAGCCAGGTTCGACCCGTGACTTGGGATTCGCTACAGCTTCCATTGACATGATAGTATTTGATTATTCTGTTGCTGATTGAGCTGATTGTCTGTGTGCAGGTTATCATGGTTAGAGGACGCCGTGGAGGCAGACGACGGGGTGCTAAGGGAGGCGGCGTGATGCCTCCAGCAACATCCACGCCTGAGGGGTCTAACCCCCAGGGAGGCGAACAGGTCCTTGGACAAGAGCAGATCGCAGTTGCCGATGTTGTGGGGATGATGAGATCTTTCCAGCGCATGTCCAAGGCGTTGATCAGTATATTGGATAGAGATGAGGCCAGGGCACCGGCACCTGCTGAGGTTCCGCCGTGCACACCGGCACCTGCTGAGGTTCCACCGCGTGCATCGGCCGTTACGGGTAGCATTCACCATGAACTCGAGAAGGTGAAATTTCCTGAATTCTTGGGTGCCCCAGACAGCGCAGCCGCTGAGGCATGGTTGGAGAATATGGCGATGTGCTTCGCACTTCATGATTATACCTCCAACATGAAGGTATGCATGGCGGTATTTCAACTAAAGTGGAGTGCTCTTCTATGGTGGAAGACGCTCCTATCGCAGCTGAACATGCCCGTCGAAGACGTGTCATGGGAACTGTTCGAGGAACGGTTCCAGGAGAGGTATCTCTCAGAGGAATTCATTGAGCACCAGCTCAATGAGTTCAATGCATTACGACAGGGAGGTCGTATAGTGCCTGAGTATGAGGCCCATTTTATGGAGCTGCTCCGGTATGCTCCGCATCTGAACACTGAGAAGCTCAAGGTCAACAGGTTTGTGTTTGGCCTTAACGGCAGCCTGCGTGCAAAGGTTAGGATTCTGATGCCTCAAACCTTGCACGACGCTATCTAAAAGGCCCTCATAGCAGAGGAGGAGCTTATCAGCGGGGTTCAGACCAGGACTCCATCGAGACCAGTAGGGCAGGGTTCCGCTGGTACACCGCACCATCAGACACCGGCGAGACATACGCCGGGATATTGTGGCTTCCAGAGGGGATCCATGTTCACTACACCTCGATGACCACCACCTCAACAGCGGACTCCTTACCGAGGACCACAGCAGCAGCAGCAGCAGCAGCGTTGCCCGCAGCAGTAGCAGTTTAGGCCTGTTCTACAAAATAGTCTAGGGTTTCAGGCCGGTGGGCAGTCATCTTCTACTTCGGGTACCAGGACTACTAGGCCGAAGAAGGGGTGTTGGACGTGTGGGGAGCCACACTACCAGCGTGATTTTCCTATGGAGAGGACCAGGGCATCCAGATCAGTCGGACCTACTGTAGTGGGAGATATGGGCAAGGCCCATCGGATTCACGCAGCGGTGAATAACCGCCAGGAAGAGCACCAGTCAACAGTGCTCGAGACGACATGTACTGTTGTTGACCAGACCCTTAGTATTTTGATAGACCCAGGTGCTACTGAGAGTTTCATTTCTGGTGCAGTTCTAAAAAGGATTAAGGTAAAGGCAGTCGAACAGGATGAGTTTAGCTTCGTAGAGATGGCTTCTAATGCCAAACAAAAGGTTGGAGGAAAGGTTACGGGTTGTTCCCTTAACCTAGGAAAGTTCGTCATGAGGGTCAACTTGTACGTCAGGATCTTAGGGTCTTATGACGTTGTGATCGGCATGGATTGGTTGGAATCGCATGAGGCGATACTCAACTGTAAGACAAAATAGTTGAGCTTAGTCAATGATGAAGGATAGAGACGTGTGGTAGTAGGACGGAACCAGAGAGTATCCCTGAGGTTCATCTCTTCCTTACAGTTATGGAAGAGTATGCGCAAGGGGTGAAAGCTTTATGTGATCCTTGCACTAAACGAAAAGGGAGTAGCAGAAGGTCTAGAACACCTTCCGGTAGTGAAGGAGTTTGTGGGCGTATTTCCAGAGGAGTTGCCTGGGATGCCGCCAGAAAGAGAATTGGAGTTTACCATAGACCTGAAACCGCTGACTGAACTGATAGAGAGAACGCCTTATCGGATGTCGACCCCAGAGTTGCAAGAGTTAAAAATGCAACTGAAGGAGTTGCTGGACCTGGGACTGATACGTCCTAGTGTGTCACCGTGGGGTGCACCCGTTATTTTCATTCGGAAGAAGGATGGATCGTGGAGGCTTTGCATTGACTATCGTCAACTAAACAAGGCTACGATCAAGAATCAATACCCCTTACCAAGAATTGACGATCTGTTTGATCAAATGAAGGGTGCGACGATGTTCTCCAAGATTGATTTGCGATCAGGGTATCACCAGTTACGGATCAAGGAGGATGACGTACCTAAGACTGCTTTTAAGACGAGATTTGGACATTACGAGTTTACTGTTTTACCTTTTGGACTGACAAATGCCCCAGGGGTATTCATGAGTTTGATGAATGGGGTGTTCTGTGAGTACTTGTACAAGTTCATCCAAGTGTTCATTGATGATATTTTGATCTACTCTCGGACGACGGAGGAGCATGACAAACACTTGCACTTGGTACTACAGTGTTTGCGAGAGCACAAATTGTATGGGAAATTGTCCAAATGCTCTTTTTATCAATCCAAGATTCACTACTTAGGGCATGTCATCTCCGACGAAGGTATCACTGTGGATCCAACCAAGGTTGAGGCTATTATGGAATGGCCTACGCTGACGAATGTCACAGAAGTGCGTAGTTTTATGGGTTTAGCCGGATACTATCGACGGTTTGTCGAGGGATTTTTGAAGATAGCAAGTCTGATCACAGAATTGCAGAAGAAAAACAAGAAGTTTGTTTGGACTGAGAAATGTGCGGAATCATTTTGAAGGCTCCAAACAATTGGAAATGGGCTTGGGCAGTATATCGATAGAGCCGATTTCAAATATCACTACTCTTGTGCATGCATCTACGTGGAAGTAGACCTAGAGGTATGCCTCCTAGAGGCATTCAAGCTAAAGGTTGGAGATTGGAAACACTTCCAGAAACTTGACTATGAACAACTCCCTTTCAAATGCCAGGGATGCCATGAATATGGCCACTTTCAAAGAAACTATCCAAAAATCCCTAATGAGGAGAAAGAAGAAGGGGAAGGCTAGAAATAATCCAAAAAGTGGAAAACAATGGTCAAACCTAAAGAAAAAAGACATGCAAAAGCAATCACAATCTCACCCAAGGAGCCAAAAGTTTAGGCATTTGCATCCTCATTAGGAAACCATTTCTCTATGTTAGGAGAGAAGGAACAAACAAAGAAAGAACCAGGAGAGAAATCAAAGGACGCAAGAAAAAACTACCCCTGGAACAAAAAGCACCAAACAGATCAGTCAGGGCATGAAATGAAAAAAGTACAGGGGAAGCCCACAGAAGAACAAGAAGAAAATCTAGACGAGGAACCAGGAGAGGTGTCTATAGAAAGTGACTCTATGGATGCAAGTGGTTCCATTGCCACACCCAAAAAAGAAGGAAGAGGAAGGAACTACAAAAAAGAAGAAAGGGAAAAGGAAACTTACAAAGAGGTCCTCAATGGATCATAGAAAACAATCAAGCAATTGATTAATTTAAGAAAGACAAGAAATAATGTTAAGGCTCATAAAGGAGCCAACACCCCCCCCCGCAAGTAAATGATGAAACTAGCCTCCTGGAACTGTAGAGGTTTCAGTAGCAGAATAAAGGAAGAATCTCTCAAAGACTTAATCAGAATGTCAAATCTCGAGATCCTACTAATCCAGGAGACCAATATGGAGGAACAAGACTTCCTCCAAGCAAGTAAATCCTTTTGGAGAAAAGGCCAGGGAATAACAGTTAGTGCAAGAGGGGCCTTAGGAGGTCCGAGACCTTCTGGGAAACCTCTAAATATTATCTAATATCTTTTGAAGCATGCATGCATTGGGTTTTCACCAGCCTGTTACACAAAGATATGGGTCGGCTGGTAAGTCTTTTCAACCTTTATGTCCTTGTCTTGTTTTTGAAAAAATGAAACTGTTGGGACTTGGTTAAATCTTTCCTAAACCTAAACAAGATGGAAAATATCATTATTAGGGGGGATCTTAATGTAACCCTCATCGTGGAAGATAAAAAAGGTGGGTCCATTGTGAGATACCTCGCTAGGGAATGGGTATAGGATATTATGTTAGATTGGTATATGGAGGATATCAAACCCTCCAGAGAAAATTTCAGATGGAAAAACAAGAGAGTGGGTCTAGGTCATATTGTTGCCCAACTAGATAGGTGTTTAGTTCAAAGCTCCTTCCTTCTCCTGGATCTAATTTTCTCGTCTAAAATCCTTCCGCACAGTGTATTCGATCACAAACCAATATTGTTAGAGCTCAAGCAGGACAAAAATCTAGGACCTATCCCATTCAGATTAAGTCTTGCCTAGATTCAATATGAGGGTTTCCATGACCTTATTTCCAAAGTCTAGAATGAGAAGGTGTGTGGATCCTCCTTTTTTGTTTGGGAATAAAATATTAGGAAGCCCAAAAAAGTGCTAAAAGACTGGGCCAAAACCCAAAAACTCCCAACTATCAAAAGGCAGGAAGCACAAAAAAATCTTGAAGATCACCAATTAGAGATGGAAGGGAAAGATATAACTCAAGAAAGCCTCGCTAAAGAGCATCATCTTCAAAGGACAATGAACCAAGCCTGCAAAGAGGAGGAAGGGTATTGGTAGCAAAAATCAAGAAACCTCTGGTTAGAAGCTAGAGACAAAAACACCAGCTACCTCCACAAGCAAGCAGAAGCAAGAAAACAATTCAAGGTAGTCAAATAAATCCATGATCAGGATCAGGTTATAACAGATTCTGAAGGTATAAAAAATGAATCTTT
The DNA here is from genome assembly GCA_009831015.1 of Picea engelmannii. Taxonomy (NCBI): domain Eukaryota; kingdom Viridiplantae; phylum Streptophyta; class Pinopsida; order Pinales; family Pinaceae; genus Picea; species Picea engelmannii. Next base: position 545,809 of record ML782595.1, on the reverse strand, counting down.
CGAAACATTCAAAGATCTCTACACGGAGGCTCAATCAACCTTCCTCTATACAAATACCTATCCTCTCTCCTTGGTTCCATCTTATATCCACGAAGCAACCAATGTAAATATTTTAGCGCAATTTAAGATGCAAGAAATCAAAGAGGCCCTAGATCAGATGAACCCAGATAAAGATTCAAGCCTCGATGGCTTCATGACCAGATTCTACCAAAATTGCTGGGAAATAATAAAATCATACCTGCTAAAAATGGTTCTGAAATCTCAGAGATGCAACAAAATAGGAGGGGGAACAAACTCTTCATTCTTATCCCTAATTCCAAAAGAAAAGGAGCGGTAATTTTTGGATTATTCCGACCAATCTCTCTTTGCAACACGAGATACAAGTTAATCACAAAAATAATAGCCAATAAGATAAAAAATATCCTTCCTTTTATCATTCCAGAAAATCAGGGCGGGTTCATCAAAGGAAGGAAAATAGTGGATAACATCACTTTGGTTTAGGAAGCGTTGCACTCAAGAAATCAAAGAAAATACAAAGGTATGATTATAAAGCTTGACCTTGCAAATGATTTTGACAAAGTTAGGCATAATTTTTTGTTTAAAGTCATGGAAAACTTCATTTTTTCTCCAACCTTTATAAACTGGATAAAATCTTGCATTAGATTCCCCTAGATTGCCCCTCTAGTAAATGACCGAGCAACAAAGTTATTTCAAGCGTCTAGGGGCTTCAGACAAGGTTTCCCCCTCTCCCCACTTCTCTATGTTATACAAGCCTCTATGCTAAGCTTTCAACTAGATTATGGCCAACAACGTAACAATCTTCTTGGCTGAGAATAGACCCGGGGGTAAAATACATTAATCACGCCCAATTCGCAGATGATACTCTATTTCTGGGAGGAACAAGTTTGCAGACAGCTAGAAAATTTAAAATAGAACTGGACATTTATAATGAGATCTCAGGAAGTGAAATAATCTTGTCCAAAAGAAATATCTATGGGTGGTACACCTCTCCAAGGGAAATGTTGGAGATTTCAAGAGTCCTAGGGATGGAAGGTTTCACCAATTGGGATTCCTTTAAATATCTGGGAGTGCCAACTTTTAGGACCAAACCAAAGGCTTCCCAGTGGCTCCCTGTTATAGACAAGCTAAAGGGAATAATTAACTCTTGGGGAGCACAATGGTTAAACCTTGTAGGTAAATTTGTTCTCATAAATATGGTTTTAGCAAGCATCTTGATCTACCAAAGCTCGTTGCTGCTAGCCCCAACCACCGTGATTCAAAAAATTGATGCTCTTTTTAGACGGTTCCCTTGGGAGGGAGGAAATAAAAATGAGAGGAAGTTGCATCTTATAAGTTGGGGGAAAGTCACCAAACCAATCTCAGAAGGCGGGCTCCATCTCAGAGATATTAACTTTCCAAATCTTGCTCTCAAAGCCAAGATTCTCTGGAATCTTGTAACGGGGAAGTCCACTTGGAGAAAAAAATAAATATGGAAGAAGTAATTCCATGGTCAGAGAACAAAATGCCTGGATTAGTCTTCAAACAGGGTAAAAGGATCTCCAATATTCACCCTGTGTTTAAAAGAAATGAGACTCTTCAAGCCCAATCTTACCTGGATACCAGGGAATGGAAAGAATATCAAAATATGGGATGAATCAGTGTTGGGAGACCCACCCTTAAGCTCTATTGAAGGAAAATCTCATCTAAAATCCTGTATGTGGTCCCAAGACCTAGTCAATCTTTGGGACATCTTGATTTGGAGCGACAATGAGGACAAAACCTGGATCAAGTGGGAAGTCAACAGTAGACCTCAAGAGCTTGATGGGGAATGGAAAACCTTGATGGACTCCCTGCAAGGGAAATCCCTAATAAAAGAAAGGAAAAAAGACAAGAGGGGATGGGGTTCACATTCAAGAACATACACAATAGTAGCAGGGTATAAAAGATTCACAACAGTTCCTCATGTTCCCCCGGACCCTACAATTTGGAAATTCATTTGGACTTCCAAGTCCATTATGAAGATAGACATGTTTGTCTGGACCTTGTCTTGTAGAAGAATTTTAACTGGAGAAAATTTGAAGAAGATAGGGTGGGAAGTCCCCTCGAGATGTCCCCTATCCCAACTCAACATCCTCTAGAGAACTCTTCCAAAATTCATTCTCTGGAAAATTTGGTTGGAGCGAAACAAGAGGCTTTTCAGGGGGATCACTAGCAACCCTGCACAAGTGTCAAGTAAGATAAAGGCCCTCTTTGGAGAAAGTGCCCCCTACTTTAGCAATGTAAAGAATTTGAGAGGCCTAGAAGTGGAAAAGGAGAAGTGGATCAAAAGTTTAAATCTCAAGGAATAGCCAGAGAAAACAAGCATCGAAACAAGACATGAAAAATGGGAAATCCGACTGAAGGAGGAGGTATTCGGGGAGTGGAAGAGGCAAAGAAGTAAGCATCTATTGTTCTTTGACAGGGCTTCCAAAGGAAACCACGGGGTGGCAGGAGGAGGAGGGATCCTCTTGGACCCAAACGAAAAGCTAGAACTAACTTATGATTGGGGGTTAGGAGTAGATACCAACAATCGAGAAAAAGCACTCGCTCTCTAGAAAGGGTTGAACCAGGCCATTAGCAAGAAAGTCAAATATTTAGTGATAATAGGGGACTCCAGACTGATAATCCAAGCACTGATTATTCATAATCCAGTTAAGCAAACAAAGCTCCAACATATCGTGAAGAAAATTCACCTCCTTTTGAAAAGGTTGAGAACCTTTAATTTGTTCCATGTTCTTTGAGATTTGAATGAATAAGCAGACAAAGAAGCAAACAGAGGCACCATTTTGAGCATAGGGGAACTCCAAATCAATGGAATCACATCATATTTTGCAATCCCGTAAGACTCAGGTAGGCAAGGGGGGGCTACTAATGGTCAACAGGGAACTTGAGTTTGCAAGAATGATCACTGAGAAAGCAAAGAAGAAAGGGAGATGCTGATTGAAGGGAAGACATACAAATCCAGGTACAAGATGTGCAACGACAAGACATGCAGCAGGAATGAGGGGAGAGGAAATCAATTGGGTGATGAAGGCTCAGAGAAGGACAAAGATCTGTCATGAGCGTCATGACCTATTTAAGGTCAATCTAATCGTCTTGATCCTTCAGATTACTCAGGAGACAACCAAGCCCAATAGGGAAGGTATCAAGACCATGGTTAAAAACATAGGCCCTGAAGGAATCAAGCCAACTCATGTGCAGAACGATGAGAGTCCAAGAAGTGAAAGTAAGGGGAAAACTATCAAGTAGAGGAAGCTCGGCAAGCAAAAGAAATAAATCATGGTGTCTAGCTCAAGGAGCAAGCCGACGATGGAGGAAAGGATCAAGACTATGGAGGAGGAAATGAAGAGGATTAAAAATATTGTGCAAAATCAAGACAACATCCTTCAGAGTTTCGATGTTGAGGCAGGTCGAAGGCTCGCCATGCTCGATGTAGACATCACAAAGACCAAAAAAATCTTTGCTGAAGCCATGGACCAGGTTCGTCATGAACAAAAAGACCCAAAGGAGGATCTTGAAACACGAGTCCTCAAGCTAGAGATCCAACTGGAAAAATTGACCCTGGACTAGCAAATCGAGCACGAACTACCCGAGAAGGAGGTTCCAAGGAAGTTCAGATTGTAAATATGCAACCAAGCAAGATTTCTTCAAATAACTTTGTGATGTTGGCATTTTGTATAAAATCCACCACATACAACGAGTTCAAAGCTTTATCTGGTTTACAAGTTTTAGGATATTGTAATAAGAAAGGTTGGTTAGAGCCTCATGAATTCAAACCAGTTGTAACAGCTCCAGTGATTTTGTCATTGCCTATTTAACTAAATATCCATTATTCGTTTTCGTAAAAAAAAAAACAATAATAAAAAAACAGATAACACATATTAGCATATATATTGTAACTAAATATTAAATAAACAATAATAAACAATAACATACCCAACCATATTTAAGCAGATTTAAGATAGTTACTCTCCAATTAAACATACATGATTTAAACAATTTGTAAATCTTATCTAAAATCTTTTAAAAATTTAAAGAGAAAAATCATGTTCTTGGTAAAAACAATTGTGAGTTAGAGTTAGATAATAATCTGAAAATAAATATAGAATTGTGTATGAAGAAAGTTCACAAATCTCCATATTAAGTCATTCTTTCAATGAAATACTTATCTCCTTGTGGATAAACTCCCAAATCCTTCAGGTGAAATTTTCCTTGTGGATAAGGTCCCAAATCCTTCAGGTCAAATTCTCATCCCATGTGATGTTATTGTGTTCTTGGTAAAACAAATTGTGAGATAGAGTTAGATAATAATATGAAAATAAATATAGAACCGTGTATGAAGAAAATTCACAAATCTCCATATTAAGTCATTCTTCCAATGAAATACTTATCTCCTTATGGATAAAGTCTCAAGCCCTTCAGGTGAAATTATCCTTGTGGATAAGGTCCCAAATCCTTGAGAAATTCTCATCCCAGGTGATGTTACTTGATCATATTTACACAACAATAAAATGCTAATCTCCTCAACAAAGACAAAACATTCAGCCATGAATCAATCAACTCAAAGATAAGCAAGGGATAAAAAACAGGAAAAATTCTTATCCTTCACTCATCATCCATGCATAGAAAAGCAAGGTATTTGAATCTATAGGTATTTAAACACCAAAGTGATGACCATCGATTCGGCTCCTGACCGATTGCTCAAGCACCAGGGATGATTTTAAGGATGGAAATTTATTTTAAAATGTAGAAACCTTAGCGAATCTTACTAATCCTTCATATGCCAACTATAAATGATTGGCAATATTTTTGTAAAAATATTCAAATTTCTAAGGATTTTATATAGTTTTTATAAAGTTTTAGCGATTTTTAAGGTAAAATAATTTTATCCTATAGATTTTGGGCGAATCATTTTTAAAATAGTGAATCTCGTTTTTGGAAAAAACATGGAAAATTAGCCCATGAGCGAAATTTATCCCCTAAAATCATCCCTATCAAGCACGGACTGATGACTAAAGGGATAAGGAACATAATATAAAACCACAATCTTTACATAATAATCAATAAAACCCACACATATAATTCATTGAAATCAGAATTTGGGTTCCCAAGGGAAATCAATTCATAAAAACAACAAGGGGATTCATTAAAAGTTCCCTATGGTTGGATCCACTAAAAAAACATATTAGAAAATTTCTTTAACATTCCTTAAAAGTTCCATATGGTTGGATCCACAAAGACCACATATAATGCAATGCATTAGAATCCCCAAAACAAAGAGTTTAATCTTCATAACCTCACACACCCACTAATAACATCAACATGTTTTAATCATCACGAGGTGAAGGTCTTGCATGAACATGGATTATATGCCATTGTTTTAAACTTCCCATTAGTATTGTTTAAATTTCATTGAGTTTTTATACTAATTCTTTTATGGTCATGTTACATGGGATGGGTTTGAGGGTTGTTCGTATTCCTAATATAAATTAAGATGAGGTGGAGAAAATGTAATATTTGTGAGGCTTAGTTGGAGTTAGAAATCTAAATAAAATACTCTTGGAGCCAACCCACACTCTTTCTTTTCTTCCACTTTTATCACCTTCCCTACCACCTTTTTCAAATACTCCTCCTTTCCACTTCATAAGCATCCTTGGAAAAAGGGAAGTTATCCCTTTCTATCCCATATGGCTAACACCATTATCATAGGGAGGTAAAATATAATAAAAAATTAATGGAAGTTGGCACCTACATATGCTAACCCTTTAGGATACATGCCAATAACAACTCAGAGGAAGTTTCTTCATATAAATGTCTTGGAGTTTACCTTAATCACAATTTTAATTGAAATTATAGCATTGAGAAAAGGATAAATGAAGGATAGAAAACATATTTTGACCTTGAAAACAATTGTAAATCGTATGAGTTTTGGCTCTGGGAAAAAAATAAACCCCTTTTGAGACACTCATCAATCTTGTTATATTATATATAGATTTGAATATTTGGGTTGTAGCATTTCTATATAATCATGGAGAAATACTGAGAAAATTCAAAAGTGTTTATAATTTATAATCTTAAAATTAATACCATACAACCTATTATATCCTCATATAATTAGTTATTTCCACATTAAGAGAATGACTAAAACTAGGTACCTAATGTACAGGCATAAGCGACTACTAACATGAAATAAAATATGCTACCTATGATTTCTTCAAACTCTAGTCAAAGCCACCTATGGATTAATAGGGGTTGGCATAAAGATGTCAATTCTTGGCTAAATCATTTGGGACTGGAGAAGGGGATCACTCTACAAAACATTTGATCTACCATTAAAAATACTATTAAATCGAAATTCAATGAAATATCAATACTTATGAAGAGTTTTGTTAACTAGAAGGTAGGGATAAAATGTTATTTCTATCATAAAAACTCTCATGTGATATGGGTTTTCATTAGAAAATGTTTCTACTATGAGTGGATATATCACTAGTGTTAGGTCACATGGCCCTCATAACATTATGAAGGTATATTACTCTATCTCATAGCATTATGAACATGTATTACTCTATCTCATAACATTATGAAGGTGTATTATTCGATCTCATGAATACAACAAAAATCACATGTATGTCATAACACACACACATGTAATTAATATCTTGCTACAAAATTGAAAATTTTAAGACATAATTTTAGAAAACATGAGTATCCTCTATTGTTATCTTCTCAATTTTAGTGATATTTAGGAAACCATTCCCATAATCATCACTAATGAACAATAAAGTAACATAATCATTCTCCCTCATGGCTACTTAACACACTAGTAAGCAAAGTCAAATGACAAATTGACTATTTATTTGATCAGGTGACTAGCCTTTAATTTAATTTCCTGAATCAAATTGACTTGGTGTTATACTAGTTGTCTACTAGAGATGTTAGGTAGAAAGGTTTGATTCTTTCACATTTGGATTATATCTAGAGTTAAATCAATATAGTCAAAACTCCAACATATTTCAACAAAGGAAGGGATGGGAGATGCAAGATGGAATTTATGGTTTAAAAGGAGGGGTGATTCTAAGTCAATTGAGGATCACATTTGGGATTCAATATGTGATTCCTTGTTTCCTCACATAGTTCCTACCATGTTTAAATTATAATAATTCAATTTTAAATATGGATGAATGTTGAATTATTATTCTTTCTTTAATGAGGATTATTTGAAGTTTTATTTACTTTATTTATTTGTATGCATGATTAGTTGTGAACATTTTAAAAATATGCATAAGGAACATCGCTTGTTATTATCGTCTATGTGTGGGATATGTGTGTGATAGCTATGCCTACATATCCAACACAAATACAATATTATGGTTTAATAAACACATTAGTTACTAATGTCTAGGTTATTAATGAATTAATTAATAAGTTGTCAATTTGAAGTTATATTATATGAATATAAAAATCATCAAGTCAAAGGGTCACTACAATTGGAAAAGACCACCAAAGAGGGAGACTGGTTCCTTTTTGAGCAGTTTACTATGATAAGAGTCTATGGTTTGGAAGAGAAGCCATATCAAAAGTGAGTGTTGAATTTGGTTGTTCTAGAGACTGAAAAAAGTGAATTTCAATCAGTGAATGTTGATCAGATGAATTTCAAGGAAAAACCAAATCTACACAAGTAGGTCACTCATGTGTTACATAGAGATGTGACCAAGACTCATGAAAATATGTAGGACATGTGAAGCATAGGGGGAGATTTACTTACCCGTTATCATTAGGTATCACTAGAGGGTTTCAAGATGTGTTTTGTCAATCTAGTCCAAATATAAAGGACTCTTGGCAATGAATATTTCTTTCTCTTGTTATGAAATGAAGAACATGGAAAAATTCAGGCCTTATGCTTCCATATCCTTCATTGATGATATTTTGGAGCCGAAAATATTCCAAATTGGGGAAGTGTGATCTAGAAAAGGATCATGAAAAATAAAATGACTTATTAAATGGCTTAGTACATTCTCATATTACAAAGTTTAATGGTAAGTTTGTAACGTGGAGGAAGGACATGGCCCTACACTCTACACTAGTGTTGAATGTGGTGGAAATATAAGAGAAGAGTCTACATAATTCCTATTCCACACATCTACACGATATACACTCCACTCAACATATGAATACAAAGGATATATGAGTGTGGTATGTGGAGCATCCACCTCACTTGTTTTTGCTCCACACCTCTGCATAGCCTATGCTTTTCACAATAGATCAATGTGAAGGAGATATGAATGTGGCATGTGGATCACTTGCCCCATTTCCCCTCACTCTAAACTTCCATATAGCCAATTCCTCCATACTCCTTGCTTTACATTTGTACATAGTCTTCCACCTTCAAGAAAGGTAATTTCCAGTAGTTGAAACAACCACCACATGGTTGTTATAGCTTTAATCTCCACCCTATTGATCTAGGTGGATATTGGTGGCCACCCGCCTATTCCACTTGGACCCACACAATTGTTTCTTTTAGTTTTTGAGTTTCCTTAATTGTAGCACAATTTACTATTTTTAGCAGTTCTTCGGGTCCTGAACTTCCAAAGCTGTTTTGAGGCCCTAAACGATGTTTTTTGGGCATGAATGCTCTGGAAAATAAGAGTCCATTTCAGACTTGATATTCGTTGTCAGCAATGTAGTCCTCAGATGGATCTTTCTAATGATGTATCATGTGCATCAAATGGAGATAGTATGCCAAAGTTACGACCCTGGGAAATTGATGTACCAATTTACCCCAACGGGGCCCATATTCTGGCGTTTCATCTCCTAGGGTTAGGTTTTTGGATGTTTAGGCTTTTCTGTTGTTTCGCAGTAATATATAGGACTTTGAGCCTCATTGTAAGAGACAATTCAGAGGCCAGTAGCCACCACATCTCTTCTCAGAGATAAGCTACCAGTGCCCTAGCTAGTTTATTTCCATTATGTCTGTAAGCATTTTTCAGTCATTTGTTATTAATGAAATGAAGTCTTATTTCCACTGCATCTCTACGTTTATGTGTATTTATGTATTTCATTATGTTCCTACATAAATCTGGATCAATGGTATCAGAGAGGTCTTCTCATTCTCGATCTTTCTTTGCATGTCCCCAACGAGGTCGGGGTATAAGGAGTTGGGGCTTGATCTGGTTGAACCTTTGTAAGATCAGTCTCGCAAACCCCGACGACTGCCCATGGGGAAAGAAAAGAAAGATGAGGGAGCAGGAGATCCTATCAAAAATTTTCTCTAGGAGGCCCTCGAGAAACAAAGGAACGCGATGATGGACAACTTTGCCCAGATTCTTCAACGGATTCCCACTAGCGATGCATCGACATCCAACAGCCACTCCGGAGGCGCCACTCCTTTTAAGGTACAAGTAAACTTTGACATTCCCATATTTGAGGGACAAATAGATGCAGATTCCATAGATAGATGGTTGAATCTGTCAGAAGGATATTTCTCGGTTCATGAATTTTCCGACCAAGAAAGGATTATTTTCGCACTCCTCAAAGCCACCCCCCATGTCAAGGACTGGTGGGAAACCTACTCGGAGAAACAGGGAGAGGGGGAACCCTATCTGTTCTCGGCCACACCCACTTGGAATTATTTTTGAGATGCCATCAAGGAACAATATTATCCCGTGGGGAGCTATGAGGACAAATACATATAATGGACTACGCTGCGACAGCAAAGGGACCAAGATGTGCACGAGATGACGAATCTGTTTCATACCCTATGCACAAAGTTGGGTATCAAAGATTCAGAGAAAAATTTGGTGTTAAAGTACCACAGTTGTATGCACCGATACATTCAGGAGGAAATGGAGTTCCTCAACATCTCCTCGCTTGGTGTGGCATACCGATATGCTGCCAAGATTGAGCAGAAGTTCAAACAGAAAAAGCAAGACTTTGGGTCTGTGAATCAGAAGCAAGGGAAAGGTACCACCAAACTGTATAACAAAGTACCAAGCCAAGGCGGAGTGACCCAGGATAACCCACTAAAGCCACAAGCAAAGAACAACACCACGAAGCCAAAAAAGGACATGGGGAAGTGGTGTGAGTTCCATAAGAGCTCCACTCACAACACAAGTGAGTGTCGGGCCAAGCAGTCACTGGTAGCCGAGTTGAAGGCTTCTGAATCGGATGCATGCTATGACTTTGAATCAGAACCCGACAAGGGGAATGACAGGTGGAAGCCGATTATTGATGTGGAGCCCAACGCCACCGTTGCCACCACGAAGATCTAGAAGGAGGAACCAGAATATCTAGAGGAGGTGGAGTGTCTCTTCCATTCCAAGATGTGGGTAAAGGGTTCCCCGTTGGAGTTCATTATCGATAGTGGGAGACAGAAGAACCTCATCTTGGTAGAGGTCGTGAAGCATCTAGGCTTGCTGACCACGGCACACCCACAACCATACACCATCGGGTGGTTGCACCAAGGACGGGACCTCCGTGTCAGCCAACAATGTCGCCTTCCCTATAGCATCAAGCCCTTCACGGATGAGGTATTATGTGACATTGCTCCTCTTGATGTTTCTGATGTATTATTAGGCCAACTGTACTTGTGGAAGTGACATGTTGTGTATGAGTCCAGGCCTCGTGTTGTTATTATCACCTTGGGAAATAAGCTGCACAGGATACCCGAGATAGCACTGCCTACCACTATCTCTTTGGTTACTGCAAAACAATGCAGTAAGCTCATTTCCAAAACCAGGAAGTTTGTTTTCCTGATGATCCGCCCTTAGGGAAAGAGGAAGACTATGGCCATGACCTTCAAACAGGGCCCCGCTACATGAAAACAACAGATGGATAAGGTCGTGGAGGAGTACGAGGACATCTTCACCTCCCCCGCAGGGGTGCCTCTACACTGCTAGGTCAAGCACCCCATTGATCTGACCCTAGGTGCGTTGCTGCCCAATGGACCCATCTATTGGTGCTCTGTTCTGGAGAATGACGAAATCAAGAAGCAAATTCAGGAGCTATTGCAGAAAGGTCACATCTAGCCAAGTTCATCACCCTGTGGGAGCCCGATCGTGTTGGTGCAGAAGAAGGATGTGCATTGGAGACTTTGCATTGACTATCGGGCACTAAACAAGATCACTGTTCGGAATAGGTACCCGATCCCACGGATTGATGACCTTCTGGACCAACTCAAGGGGGTGAAATATTTCAGCAAGATCGACTTGAAGTCGGGGTATCACCAGGTACCAACCGAACCCTCTGATGTGTGGAACACTGCCTTCAAATCCAAGGAGGGCCTTTTCGAATGGTTGGTCATGTCATTCGGGTTGACGAATGCCCCTGCAACCTTCATGAGGCTAATGGATGACATCCTACGACCATTCACCAACTCATTTGTAGTGGTGTACTTGGATGACATTCTGATCTTCAGCCAGACTTGGGAAGAGCACCTCCACCACATC
>ML782595.1:496817-534252 GCA_009831015.1 Picea engelmannii | reverse complement strand
GCCAGACTTGGGAAGAGCACCTCCACCACATCTGACAGGTCCTCCAAACATTGCGACAACACAAGTTGTGTGCCAATTTGGAGAAATGCACTTTTGGCATGACCCAGGTTTAGTATCTGGGATACATTATTGATGAGAGGGGGGTGCATGTGGATCCAGCAAAGATCCAAGTCATTCGGGATTGGCTAGCCCCAACCACCCTAACAGAGCTCCGCATCTTTTTAGGTCTTGCCAATTTCTACCATAGGTTTGTGTTGGGATTCTCTCATATCACTTGGCCCTTGATTCAGGTCACCAAGGGAGGAGCTAAAGAAAAATTATTTTGGTCCGAATCTCAACAGAAGGTGTTCTGGGAGTTGAAGAATCGCCTCTACTCTACACCAGTGCTCACATTACCAGACTTGCAACAAACATTTGAGATCGAGACAGATGCCTCTGACTATGCCATTGGGGCAGTCCTTACTCAACATGGGCATCCAGTGGCATATCACAGTGAGACACTTTCTGACATAGTCTGGAAGTATCCCACTTATGACAAATAAATGTATTCCATTGTGAAGGCTTGTCGTCAATGAAAGCCTTGCATTTTGGGAAAGGAAATGGTCATCCACACAGACCACCGACCCTTGCAGTTCATACAAACACAAGGGAAGTTGCAGAACAATCGCCATCAGAAGTGGTCCACATACCTGCAACAGTTTCATTTGAACATTAAATACAAGAAAGGCAACACCAATAATGTTGTAGACTGCCTCAGTCGACCACCCATCGTGGTGCTAACCACTGTGCTAAACTCTTGTGGGAACAAGACTTCTGATTGGCCACTTCTCTACATAAGTGATCCAAAATTCGGCCACACATATAATACACTCTTGGAGGGTAAGAAAGTTCCCAATTTTCACCTCTAGGATGCCCTACTTTGTCACCTGGGACACCTTTGCGTTCCTTCATACGAGCATGCCAAGATGATTTGGGAGGCACACTACAGTCGGGTCGTTGGGCATTTCGGAGTCGAGAAAACCTTGGCAGTACTGCAAAAGTATTTCTATTGGTCGAACCTTCGATAGGATGTCGGGAAGTACATCAAGTCCTGCACTTCTTGTGCCATTTCCAAACCAACCATCAAGAAGCAAGGCCTCTATACTCTGATTCCTACCCCAAGTCAACCTTGGGAATCCATATCTATGGATTACATGTTGGTCCTTCCTTCTACTAAGCATGGCAATGATTATGTTTTTTTGGTCATCGACTGATTCTCAAAGATGTCCATTATGATGGCCTGCAAGAAGAATATCACAACAGAAGCCACTGCTAAACTCTTCTTTGAACGAGTGTGGGTACACTTTAGGATCCCACAGTCTATCATCTCAGATCGGGACAACAGGTTCCTCAGTACATTTTGGTCTAGCCTTTGGTCGATGTTGGACACCAAGCTCACCAAGTCCACAACTTTCCATCTGCAAACTGATGGCCAAACAGAGGTCATCAACCAGATGATTGTAAACATTCTGTGCATGTACAAATCAAGGCATCCATGCACATGGGATGAGATCCTCCCCTATGTACAACATAGCTACAACCGGGTTGTCCATAGCTCAACTAGCCATAACCCCTTTCAAGTGGGCTTGGGATTCCATCCACTATGTCCCATTGACGTAGCCATACCATTTGCGGCTACTCGGGCAGATTTAGCCCATGTCCAATCTGAGGCTAACAAGGCAAACAAATTCATTGATTGCATTCATCACATCCGCCAACAAGTTCATGACATCTTGGATAGAGCCAATGATAAATACAAGCAAAGACATGATCAACATCGGGTGCCACACAACTTCCAGGTGGGCGACAAAGTGTGGCTACATTTGAAAAAGGAGTGCCTCACTGCACCTTATCGCAAGATTCGCCTGCTTCGATATGGGCCATACACCATCAGCAAGGCTGTAGGAGACAATGCCTTTGAGCTCGATATGCCACCATTCCTTGGTTTTCACCCAGTATTCAATGTGGACTACCTTCGACCCTACTTTCCACCTCTACTAGACACATCCGACATGGCAGAACAACTCACACAAACAGAGTTAAACCAAGATTGCATGGAACAAGCCACAACTGATCGAATTATGGACACATAGATCAAGAACACCCACCAACAGAGGATCCATCTATATCGAGTTGTCAAAGCAAGCCAACTCCTTCACCAGGGCAAGTGGCTCACCAGGGACCAAGTTCAGCAGAAGTTTCCTCATCTCATGGAGGAACTCAACGCAATGGGGACCATTACTTCCTATGGGGGGAGGACTGATCCAGGTGGATATTGGTGGCCACCTGCCTATTCCACCTGAACCCACACCATTGTTTCTTTCAGTTTTCCATTTTCCTTAATTGTATCACAATTTACTATTTTTAGCAATTCTTCGGGTCCTGAACTTCCGGAGCTGTTTTGAGGCCCTAAACGACGTTTTTTGGGCATGAATGCTTCAACGAATATGAGTCTAGTTCAGACTCGATATTCGCTGTCAGCAATGCTGTCCTCGGATAGATATTTCTAACGATGTATCATGTGCGTCAAACGAAGATAGTATGCCAAAGTTACAACCCCCAAAAATTGATGTACCAATTTACCCCAACGGGGCCCATATTCTGGCGTTTCATCTCCTAGGGTTAGGTTTTTGTATGTTTAGGGTTTTCCGTTGTTTCTCAGTAATATATAGGCCTTCGAGCCTCATTGTAAGAGGTAGTTTAGAGGCCAGTAGCCACCACATCTCTTCTCAGAGATAAGTTACCAGTGCCATAGCTAGTTTATTTCCATTCTGTCTATAAGCATTTTTCAGTCATTTGTTATTAATGAAATGAAGTCTTATTTCCACTGCATCTCTACTTTTATGTGTATTTTTGTATTTCATTGTGTTCCTACATAAATCCGGATCACCTATAGACCAAAGAGGAATCCATCAGAGAATAGAATCTCAAATACATCTTTTTCCTAAGGATTAAACCCTTTTTGAGCCCTTATTGACATCCTCACAGATCAGCTAGTGGAAAACAAGCAAGGCCCTCACTGGACACTAGTGGCTCATCAAGTGAGGCACTATCAGAATTCTAGAATTGAGGAGTTACGAGGTGATATATGAAGGATGATTTGGATCTTCATGTCAAAGGCCTAGGAACTCACATCAATTCAGTCTCTAGTGGCCTCTAGAAGATCTAGAAGTCTCTCCCAAGCCTCCTCCAAGAGCTATATAACAAAGGTAAGCCTTTGGAAAGGGGAGGAATAATTGAATGGTAATGTTACGTTGCTCAACTATAGAGGTGTCCATCAAAACAACCAAGAGTCAGTGAGCCTATCCTGACCAAGGAGATGCTAGGAGAGGAAAGTAGCAAGGAGACTAAAGGTTCAATAAACACATTAGTTACTAATGTCTAGGTTATTAATGAATTAATTAATAAGTTTTCAATTTGAAGTTATATTATATAAATATAAATATCATCAATAAGATTAGCATTCAATAACTTTGGTCAATATGTGTGAAGTAATAAATGAGTATAATAATTAATTCCCATCTAAGACTCTTTTATTTCTATAAATTAGACTTTATTATCCAAAATAAAGTATTCATTATAATTATTTTGTTAGTCAAAGGGTCACTACAATTGGAAAAGACCACCAAAGTGGGAGACTAGTTATTTTTTGAGCAGTTTACTATGATAAGAGTCTATGGTTTGGAAGAGAATCCATATCAAAAGTGAGTGTTGAATTTGGTTGTTCTAGAGACTGAAAAAAGTGAATTTCAATCAATGAATGTTGATCGAATGAATTTCAAGGAAAAACGAAATCTACACAAGTAGGTCACTCATGTCTTACACAAAGATGTGACCAAGACTCATGACAATATGTAGGACATGTGAAGCATAAGGGGAGATTTACTTACCCATTATCATTAGGTCTCACTAGATGGTTTCAAGATGTGTTATGAAATATTTGGCAATGAATATTTGTTTCTCTTGTTATGAAATGAAAAACACAGAAAAATGCAAAACTTGGTGTGAATTACATAATCATCTTAATCATTGAGTTTTTAAATGAAATTTTTGTTTGAGACCTTAACTAAGGGAGCATATATCTGGGAATCAAATCCAATATAGGGCCATCAATGCCCAAAGTAGTGTGGTTGGATGAAATACATTCCATGTTATTTTCCTTGCATCAACAATCAAAGGAATTGTCTCCTTGGGAAAATTGACATTCGTAAATGCAAGGTGTCTAAGGGATTGAGGGAATTTTATCCTTGTACACGCAACAAACATACCATATGCATTCACTTGTTGAGAAGTGGTGCAATGGTATTCAAGGTGTTATAGATCAAGGGATCCCATGGATTTTATTTATAATATGAGAATCTCATCTAATAAGGACATCATTTCATGTGTAGGACTCCTTCAATATCCTCAATATTTTGAATAAAATTTATAATCTAATTACTTTATTAAAACCATACAACCTTGATATTTTATATCATCATAATATTTTGAATACATTTTATAATCTAGATTCACATTATTAAAAACCTACAAACCAATGTTTTGTAGCATCAAGTGCAAAAAAGACTGAAAACAACATAACTTAAAAGATTGAAAACAACATAACTTACGAAATAGTTAATATAATTTAACAGTAAACAAGGCATTGTAAAAAACTTATGATACTCTAATATTACATATGTAAAAATGGATTTATAAATTGAATTCCTAAAGATTTGAAATTTTTATAAAATACAAAACATTTGAAATAAAAAGTTGTCCACAGTTTGAAACTTTTATGAAATTGGTTGTGAGTTGGCCGCTGGGAGCCAACCATGTGGCCAAGCCATGGGCATGCCCATGGCTTGGCCACAGGGATGACCCCCCACATCCAACTCATAGCCAATTTTAATAGGATATTATCTATGCACAGAAAAACAGGGCATTTGAATCTAAGTCTTTAACACTGGAGTGAAAGACAGTAGTTTCGGCTCCTGGCTGACTGCTCAGGCACAGACTAATCACTTAAATGCTTAGTCTATTTTTTTTATTGTTAAATGTCTATAACAAATTTAAAAACTTAATATTTGATTGTTAAATGTATATATCAACTTAACTAAATCCATATTGTGACTTGGTTGCAAGGGGCCAACCATGTGGCCAAGCCATGGGCGTACCCATGGCTGGCCCCCGCGGCCAAGTCATAACCAATTTTAATAAGATATTATTTATGCACATAAAATCATGGCATTTGAATCTATTTCTTTAACATCGGAGTGAAAGACAGTAGATTCGGCTCATGCCCGACTGCTCAGGCACAGACTAATCACTTAAATTCTTACTCTTAATATTTTATTGTTAAATGTGTATATGGAATTCAAAAACTTAATATTTGATTGTGAAATGTCTACATCAAATTAACTAAATCCACATTGTTTGTAAATTAATTATTAATGTCTATATCAAATTCCCATTTTCAAGTAATTCCATATTGTTTATAAATTTATTGTTTGTGCACGTATAATTTGAACATATAAACATGTAATTTTTAAATTGTCTTCCTATTTTATTTTTAAATTTATTAAAAATAAATTTAAAAATATATGTCTTAAAAATTTGCCATTATATATATATATATATATATAGAGAGAGAGAGAGAGAGAGAGAGTTATTTGTAAATATAAGAACAGATTTATATTTACAAGAAATATAATTTATTAAAAATATTAAAATGATGTTCATCGGATAATATTTGAATATAACCGAAAGAACGATAAATATTTCTATGCAATAAATTTATTTGAATTAAACCACTTAATAAATTATGTGGTCAATTAATAGACCGGAACTATTACCAGCCAGTAAAATATTGTCTTTAAATCTAAATTGGACAAAAACAAATGTGCACATATCAATTCTAAAATCTGAATACTAATTTTAACAAATTGAAAATAAACATAAATATAAACATAAAGATTTCTTCTACCTGTACCAAACTATATAAAAAATTTATGCACAAAAGTTTATAACACTTATATTCAGAATGTATAAATATTAACAAATTTGAAATAAGCATAAAGATTTATTCTACCTGTACCAAACTATAGAACACATTTATGCACATAATTTTATAACTTTTTTATAATCAGAATGTAATCTTTTGAACAATTACACAAACTAATCACAAGTTCATCAAACAGTTTGAAAATTGATCAACCGTTACTCATATCTATATCTATTTTTAGTTGATTTAGTTCAACTAACTGCAGATTAATAATAAATTAAGAAATTAGTTGAAACATTTCAAATTAGTCAGATTAAGTGGAAAACTGCTAATATACAAGGCATAATTAATTTGTACAGGTGATATCAAGATTTGAAAACATTTCTGACATTTCAAATAAGCTAGCCACAAAATGGCCTTGGTCACCTATCATTTTTTCCTAGTTTTAGGACAGCACACAACCCAAATGACATTTGAAAATTTTTGTTGTTAAATCGGTTTACAAGGGTGTACAATAACACACTATTCATCCTTGGTGTGCCCACGGCTTGGCCATAGGGCTAGACCCACGGCCAAGTCACTGTCTAGTGGACTGTGACTTGGCCAAAGGGGCCTAGCCCTGTGGCCAAGCTATTGGCGTGCCCACAACTTGGCTAGCCATATAATTTAAAATTAAAATTAAAAATTAAAATTAAAATTTACAATTGAAATTAAAAATTACAATTAAAATTGCAGACTGCATATTAATTAAATTTTAAATTTAAAAATTATAGTTAAAAATAAATTATAAATAAAATGAAATTTAAAGGTTTTGGGCACACTATTCAACCTTGGCGTGCCCATTGCTTGGCCACAGGGTTGGCCCCCGCAGCCAAGTCATAGTCCAGTGATTTGGCCGTGAGGGCCCAGCCTTGTGGCCAAGCAGTATCACACAAAATGAATAGATTAACATAGAAGTAGAACATCATCTAAAACTTTGTTATGTGCTTTCCTAATGGTACAATAATGCAGGCTTAAATAGACTTATTTTTCCTTCTATACACAGGTTCTTTCTTAAATAGAATTCTTTCCTAATGGTTAACAGGTTTTTGCTTATAGTTGAATGCGGGCTTAAATACGCATGTTTTTGCTTATAGTTGAATATTCTGGAGTCATATAGAGGGCTTGGTTATTATTTCTTCATTTCTGATTTTAACACTAATTTTGATTTTTTTATCTTCTTATACTACAAATTAATGCTGGAAGACTCAAACTCTTTTAAGACTGGTTTGATCTGTAAACCGAGAAGACTCTGCCAAAGAGAAAAAAATACTCTATGAATGATATGGCGATTTTCAGAGGAGTCTGTTGAATGGAGAGTATAACTGAAGAGTCTCTAGGGGTGACTATTTTCAATGGGGGCTTG
This sequence comes from Picea engelmannii, assembly GCA_009831015.1. Taxonomy (NCBI): domain Eukaryota; kingdom Viridiplantae; phylum Streptophyta; class Pinopsida; order Pinales; family Pinaceae; genus Picea; species Picea engelmannii. The sequence goes on along the minus strand of ML782595.1, from coordinate 526,825 downwards.
ACTAGACTCGGGTATTAAACTGGAACTAAACTAGGGTACTTAACTAGAAAAACAGAAACAACATATAAAAACAAAACACATCAGTATAGTAATAAAATTAGCATTATAAAGAAACAACATTATAGTAATAAAAACACAACATTACAGAAATATAAACAACATAACATAATCTAAACACTAACATAATCATAATCTAAACAACAAAACATAATCAAAACTAATCTAAAAAACTTACCTGTATATCGGCCCACCAAGAGAACAACTCAACTGCCCACATCCGCCAACACAACCTTCGTGCCACCAACACATCCAACACAAAGACCGCGCACACAACCAACACAAATACCGCGCCGACCAACACAACCAACATAAAGACCGCTCACAATCACTCACAATCAATCACTCGGGAAGAGGTGGGAAAAACATTTCAATAACATTGTGCAGGTGATATATAAACAATTTTTCGGCTGAAAACTTATTTCAACTGAAAATTTCTTTTGGCAGAAAGAATAGTTCGGCTGAATAGTTCTTTCGGCCAAAAGAAATTTTCGGCCTGAATATCTTTCAGCCAAAAGAAATTTTTAGCATGAATATCTTTCAGCTGAAAACATATTGCCGAATGGAAAAAATCCCTCTGACTAAATTTCTACATGAAAAACGAGGGTGTTGTCATTGTACCGTTCGATTTGACGTTCCAGTGTTCGGCCGAAAAAAACACCTTTCGACTGAAAAAGTATATTAGTTCAGCCAAAACAATGTTTTTCGGATTTTTGGAGATCAGATTGTCACGAAAGTGTTACCTACCTCTGTGATTTCACCCCGTACCAAGCTCATCTAAGAAGTACACAGTATCTCACCAAGTGTCCTTTCTCATCACAATTGTAGTAGTGAATTGGTCCTCTTCCTCCAGCTCATCCACCTTGGTATCCTCCTCCACCTCCCCGACCCCTTCCAGGTCCGAGAGATCCTTCATTAACCTTGAACACAGACTGATCCAATCTGTTTGCAAGTGCATTCATAGCTCATCAATGATTGGTGTTGTGGTAAGGTGGACCACATAACTCACAATAAATGGTTTTTCATCATAGGTTTTTACTTTTGTAAAGTTGGAGAATGCCCATGACTTATGCAAATCTCGCAATACTTGGCACTATGACTTCCTTGATTATTTGGGAAGACATGGTATTAGACAAGCCCATGAAATGGTGCTACAAAAAAAACTTTAGCAACTCCTCCCGTTGGCCCAACCAATGGAGGAGCCATATTAGAGGGCCCCATACCCCTTAATCTGATACATTCACTAGCTACATGTCCTTCTATGTAACAACATGTACACTAGATTTGCAGCCGACCTACTTTAGGAAGGGTCAACTCTTGGATTTTTTCAGTTAACGGAAAGGTTTATCCCTACAATTTCACAATATTAGCACCTTTCGGTGGCCTCGTGACTCTTAAGTTCCCTGGATAACTTGTCATAGCCTCAATATTCATAGCTTGCTCCAATGCTTCACCCAATGTAGTTATCCTTTGTTTGTTAAAGGGATATGGGTTAAAGGTAATAATCCTTGAATAAACCATTCTATTTGATGATCCTTATGGATAAGGTTTGCTTATTTCCCTGTCGCATTCTTAAACCTATGGTTGTATTCCCAGATGGACTTTACATATCTCTATTTTATCTCCCACAACTTAGAGAGTGTTTATTGTTATGACTAAGGTAACCAAAATTTTGCTATAAATATCTACTTCACCTAAGCAAGCATGAAGGCTTACCCCTGAGCCCCTGACTTTATTACCTTCATGTACCACTTAAGATCCTAACCTCTCAGGGTAGTCTAAAACTCAACTAAATTATTTTTATATAGAGTTCCATGAGACCTCCATATGGATTCACATAGAAACTAGTGTTGCTCCATATCCTCATCCCCTTTAACTAAAAATTCAGGGTATCGAGCGAGGGATCCTGTGTATTGATTTTTCATCGAGGGATTTGGAAACCCTACTAAAATTAACCTAGAAGGTCCTAGTTTCCACACTTCCACCACTACATTACTCAAACTTCTTAGAATTATGTTAGGAATTGAGGAACACTTCCACGCTAAACCTAGCAAAAGAGAGGAATAAATATTTAATCAAGAAAGTAAATGACAAAGAAAACACACAGTACATGGAGATTTTACCCTGGAAACCCAAACCGGGAAAACTATAATTCCTTGAGTGTTATTCTCTCTTGTTTTCTTATTCATTTAGAATAAAAGTTTACATGTCTAACCTTGGTCCACACCTAAGACAAGATTGGCATCATAACTTCTTGCTTTACACAATAACAACCCTGTAGCTAATTCAACTTACATATACATGATCAACAACCTCTATGATTATTGACTCTTGGCGATTATCCATTCATCATCTATTAAATAATTAAAACATGCCTTCTTTTAAGGTTTATAGTAGGTAAAACCCTAAATAAATCGTGACCAAAAATGGTTACAGATCCACTCAGATCATTGGCTGCAAATCTTGTGAATCTCAGGATTCTGTTACAGTCGACTATCAAGTCGGCTTACCAGTCGACTACCATTCAACCTTCATTCAATATTTAGTCAGTTGTCACATGCCTACCTCTCAACCACTTATCAGCTGACCTCTTCAACTTGATATCGATGTCTTCGTCCTTCAACTTCAACTTTATCTGGTTGAACCACCTCGACCTTTGACTTTGACACTACCTTGTCAAGCCACCTCGACCTTTGACTTTGACACTACCCGGTCAAGCCACCTCCACCTTTGAATTCAACTATTAGTCGATCCACCTTGACTAGATTTTCACTACAAAGAATATAACAACCTAACATTCTCCCAATTTTGTTTTCCTTTATCGAAACCGTGAGACCTATGAACTCTCATTCATAGACCTAGGGAAACAATTCCCATTACCTCTCTGCACCAAGAGAACTTCACAAAACTCATAGACTTGGTCCAAGAGTCTGCTATGTTTTCCAACTTGTCTACTTTGTCCAATAGAACCTTGTTTCTTTCCACCATGTCTCTCACGAAATGGTATTGTACATCAATGTGCTTAGTCTTAGAATGATAAGTTGGGTTCTTTGCTAGAAATATTTCACTTTTACTATTGAAACTTATCTTCAAAGCTCTCTACTTAAACTTGATTCCTCAACATGGCCTTTGTATCCATTCTGCTTCTTTTCTTCCATGAGTGGCTTCCATGTATTCAACTTTTGTTGTTGAGAGGGGTACAACTTCCTATCGCTTACTCATCTAGCTGATTTCTACATCGAACATTTTGAACACATATCCATTGGTCGACCTCCATCGATATAGATCTCTAGCCCAGTCGGCGTCAATAAATCGATGTACATTTAATTCACTATCACCTCTAGGTTTTCCTTGGTAGAATATAGCATAATATTTTGCACCACATAAATACCTAAATACTCTCTTGACAGTTGTCCAGTTCTTCTTCCCAGGTGTCGACATGTATCTACTCAACACTCTCACTACATCGACAATGTCTGGTCAAGTGTAAACCATCACATACATTAGACTACAACCAACACTTGCATAGGGAACATGTGTTATGTCCTCAATTTCCTCTTATGTCCTTGCATACTTTTCATCAATTATCCTTGTTCCCATAGGAATTGGCACCTTCACAGGTTTTCAATACTACATGTTGAAACATTTCAAGATTTTTTCAATATACTTCGTCTGGTTCAACAAGATATTTCTAGTTGCTTGATCTCTATTAATATCCATTCCAGAAATGAAGTTTGTTGCACTGAGATCCTTCATGTCGAACTTGGAGGATAACTACTTCTTTACCTCCTTTATTGCATTCATGTTGTTTCCAATCAACAACATGTCATCGACATGCAATGCTAGATATATTAAACACACACCTTCTTCTTTGGAATATATGAAATGATCAACTTTTCTTCTCACAAACCCCAAAATAAGGATGTATGTGTCAAAAATTTTGTACCACATCCTTGGTGATTGCTTTAGACCATAAATGGATATTTTCAGTTTGCACACCAAATCTTTCTTTCCCTTTACTACAAATAGTTCAGGTTGTTTCATGTAGATTTCCTCTTCTAGGTCCCCATGTAGGAATGTGGTCTTCACATATGTATGTTCTATTTATAGATCAAATGTTGCAGCCATAGACATTAGTAATCTATTGGAAGTTAATTTTGTGATAGGGAAAAAAATCTCACCGAAGTTAACTCCTTCGACTTGGGAATATCCTTTTGCTACCAGTCAATATTTGAATTTCTCAACTTGACCTGTTACGTTCATATTCTTCTTGAATACTCATTTTCTACCAACAAGATTTCTTCCACTAGGTAATTTGACTAAGTCCCATGTCTCATTCTTGTGCAAGGATTCCATCTCTTCAACCATGGCCTCCTTCCATAGTTTTCCTTCTGCTAAGTCAACTTCCTCTCTTACTAACTTGGGCTCATCGTTGGTGGAAACTAACATAAATGTGAAAGATAAGTTGGTTGGACTATACCTTTTGACTAGTTTTATTACTCGTTCAAACCTCCTTACAATCAAGGTCAGTTGTTCCACCTCTCCTTCTGATTCAATCGACTCATCTGAATCATCTTCTTCGTTCCTCAGTTCAAACCGAACCTTCTCTATATTATTCTCGTTCTAAAGAATTTCTTCAGGATCGAACTTACTTCCAACTTCTCTAAAGATCACATCTCAAATGTACATTGTTTTCCTTGATGCAGGATCCCATAGCTTATATCCTTTCATTCCTTCTTTGTATCCAATGAAAATACAGCTGACTTCCTTCTCGTCCATCTTGCTCCTCTTTTCCTTGGGAACATGAACAAATGCATCACATACAAATACTTTGATACATGAAAACGAAGGATTCTTGCCTAATCATACCTCATGTGGCTTCGTGTTGACTAATGTCGATGAAGGAGACATATTCAATAGATATTTTGCAGTGTGGACTTCCTCCACCCAGAATTCTTGTGTGAACCCAGTATAATTAAGCATGCTACTTTCCTTTTTCATTAATTTTATCTTCATTCTCTCGACAACTCCATTATGTTGTGGGATATATGGTGTGGTATTTTTCCATTCTATGCCACACTACTTGTAGAACTAACCAAATTATTTTTCACATAATTCACTACTATTGTTAGTTCTCAACACCTTAATCTTCTTATATGTCTGGTTTTCTACAAGAGATTTAAACTCTTTGAATTTCTTGAAAACCTCTGATTTCTTCCTCAGGAAATATATCCATGTCTTCCTAGAATAATCATCTATGAAGGAGAGATAATACAGGGATCCACCAAGTGAAGGTACTGAAACAGGACCAAACACATCACTATTAACCAACTCTAGAATCCCATTTTCCCTTGTCACTCCAGATGGGAACCTCACTCGACTTTGCTTTCCATATATACAATTTTCACAAAATTTGACTTCTAAATTACATTCAAGAAATTATTCAACCATACCTTTATTATGCATAGATTGAATTCCTTTTTCTCCTATGTGTCCCATCCTCTCGTTCCATAGCATGGTCGGGTTGAGTTTATCATGACTTGTCAAGTCAGTTTGAATTGACTCATCCCGAGTCGAGTCGACTTCATTAACAATGATGTTGTTTCATCCAGTTGAGTCGACACTCCCTAGTAACATGTATAGGGTTCCAATCTAGAATCCTTTCATTAAGACCATCACACCTCCGACCATATTGCACGAATCCTTCTAAAATAGAGTGTGCACCCCTACATCACTCATCTTGTTGACATATATCAGGTTTCTTTCCAAAACCAAAATGTGTAGCACACTTGGAAGGGTTCTAATCCTCCCATCCTATAACATCAGTCGAACTCTTTCTCGTCCAACAATTTTGGTTTTCGAATCATCCCCCAAGAACACATATCGTCCTACATATTGTTCATATTCATAGAACCATTCTGTATGTGGTGTCATGTGATAGTATGCTCCAGATTCAATCAACCAAACATCTTGATCCGACTGTGTATTGGTTAAGGCCAGGTACACATCACCCCCCTTATTTGGAGTCATATTTATCTAAATTGAATGCTTCTCATTTGATCCTGTATTGACTTCCATTTCCTTTGACTTGAAGTCCCTTTTGTAATTCCCATCTTTACCACATTTCCAACATCTTCTTGTTGACTGGCCAGGGGATTTATATCTACCCTTCTACTTAGAATTTCTACTGTACAATTTTCCTTTATCTCTGTCAATCGATTGACCTCTCACCACTAAATCATCTTTGGTGGATCCTTCCATGTTCTTCCTTATCATTTCTTCTGACAATAGAGATGCAACCATGTCTTCTAGCACTAATGTGATTGTATTACTTTGTATATCCACAACCAAGCTATCTTAGGAGTCTGGAAAAGAACATAATAGGCTAATAAATTTCTCCTCCTCGGTGATTTTAATATCCACATAAGATAATTGGCTTATAATGGTATTAAATGCATTTAAATGCTTAGTCACTGAACTATCAACACTCATCCTCAAAGGAAATAGTTTCTTTTTATGAAACAACTTATTTACTAGGGATTTCGGTTGGTACAAGCTCCCCAACTTCTCCCACAATTCTTGGTCGAATCTTCACCTGAGACATTTAGTAGTACTGAATCTGCAAAACAAAGTCAAATCATACTCCTTGCTATTCTCTCAAGTTTCTCCCATTATTCTATCAACATACTTGTCGGCATGGTACCTGGACATACTATTTCCAATTGTTCTCAATCGACAAGGAGATGTTCAATTTCAAGCTTCCAAAACTCAAAATTTCGGACATTGAATTTTTCAATCTCTATTCTCGAGTTGCTCGCCATTCTTTATCACAATCTTTAAATATTTCTATCTTGCGACTCTTACTGAACCTAGGGTTTAGCTCAGATCCAAGGTTGTTAAACCAAGCTCTGATACCACATGTTATAAAATGAGTAACACTTCCACACTAAACCTATCAAAACAGAGGATGAAAGATTTAATCAAGAAAGTAAATGACAAAGAAAACACACAGTACACAGATCTTTTACCTTGGAAACCCAAACTGGGAAAACCAACATTCCTTGAGCATTCTACTGTCTTGTTGTCTTATTTATTCAAAATAAAAGGTTACATGTATAACCTTGGTCCACACCTAAGACACAATAGTCATCATACCTTGTTTCTTTACACAAGAACAACCTGGTAGCCAATTCGGATGACATCTACATGACTAACAACCTCTACAAAAATTGATTCTTGGTAATCATCCATTCCTTACATACTACAAAATTACAACACACCTTATTTATAGGATTTACATTAGGAAAAAACCTAAAGAAAAGGAACCCAAAAATGGTTATATATCCACGCAGATCATTGGCTACAAATCTCAGGATTTTGTTATAGTCAACTACCAAGTTGGATTACCATTCGACTACTAGCCATCCTTCTTTAAGTCTTCATTTAGTTTCTACATGCCTGCTTGTTGACCTCTTCAACTTGCTATCAATGTCTTCGTCCTTTAACTTCAAATTTACCCGATTGAACCACCTCGAACTTTGACTTTGAATATCAGTTAATCCACCTTGACTAGACTTTCACTACAAAGAATATAACAACCCAATAACTTGAAGGGTTAGAAGTAACAGAAATTACAGAAGGATTTATTATAGAAATTACCATATTTGAAGATGAATGGGTGATCAAGGGATGGTTCCTTTACCTCTAGAAAGAAATTCTTTGATTTGGAGGGTTTAATTTGGTTTTATTGTTTCCTTTATATTATGATGCAATCCATAATATCCTTTTGTTGCATTTCTTACTATCCCACAACTTCCTTAGGGGTTTTGGCTGAGTATTCTTCTTCAATGGTGGCATCAATCCTTATTCTTCCATCTGTCTCGTATGAACTTCCTTCTTCTTGTATGCTCCTTCTAGAACCTTCACCTCTTTCACCAAATCTCTCCTTCAACCATCGGATGACCATCCTTCCTCGTCTCTGTAACTCCCAAAATTTTTCTAACTCCCTTCTATGACTACTCTCAAAGTTGATCTCCTTCTATGGTTGATCTAGCCTCTTCATTACTTTTCTCATATATTTATGCTACCTCATTTCAAGAACAACAAACCTCTTCTGATCTCACTTATCCCTTGCACTTTTCTTTTGAAGACCTTCCATATGTTCTAGAAAATATTCCTTGAAATAACTCATGAACCCTCTCATAAATCACCCTCCCCCGAGCATAGGGGTTTACACTTCCATATCACCTGAAGGAACAAGAAACATTCCTTCTTCCACTAGTAAAACCTTGATCCACAAGGGGATTTTCTGTAAAACTATTCATCTAGATCCTTCTCTAAATATTTCTTTGTATTTTGAGAAGGCTTGATGATTCTTTGCAACAAAATCGATAATATAACCCTCTAGAACAGTCTGCACCCAAAAATCCATGGCACATGAGACCTGATGATTTAAATAGCGAAGAGTCGCTAAACCCTCAACAGTCAAGTTATATCTCTTTTTGACTTTATATTTATACTCAGGAGCTTCTTGCAGTAGATATAACCACGAAAACACTTCTTCAGGGAATCTAATCCAAAATATCTCTTACTAGTTGCTAGCAGGCTCTGATTAGAAAACATTTATTTTTACAGCCCTAAATATTTTGTGCCACAACTCCACTTCCTACCGTATGAATGTGTTGCGCCTTCTTTCCCACCAGTTATCAACAACATACTTATATATCCAATGAGGCGTCCTCTAAAATCTCACTTTAAAGATCAGGTCTTGACAACATAACCATTTGTTGGCACAAAATCGAGAGCAGGGTTCTCAGAGGTTACCAACAAAGGCATTGTTGTAGTCTAGGTATGTTGGCATATTCAACCTTCCACAAGGGAAGGAGGTCTCACCAGAAGCATAGCTGATATGTGTGTGTGGTGAAGTGAGTTAATGGGAACACAACATCAATTCTAACTTAACACTTTGTAGATTCATATATTGATGCTCAAAGATGCACAGAGATAGTAATCAAATACAGACTAGACATAAAGTAAATAAGTTATGTGACAAAGTAATGGATCCATGTACATCATAGAAGACTCTTGAAAAGAATTTTTAGGTCCCAAAACATTTTATTGTATTCACTATATCACCATCAACCATCATACAATAAGTATATATCTCATACAATAGCTTGCGCAACAAAATCTAGGCCCAAAACCCATTACAAACTTAAAAACCTATTGTGCAAACGAAGAAGGCCCCAACAAACCCATTACAATAAGACATCATGACTATGGCCTCATAATCCTATTGAACCTCATAAGTCCTTTCCTTTTCATCACTCTGCACTTATATTTTTTCTAAGTATGTTTCCCTCCCATAATTTTCATTGTCATGTCTTACCTCCATGACTTATGTTTTTTTCCATATGTCATTTTTTTATATTTGTGGGTTGGAGGACTCAGAGACTCACGTTCTATCACTTTTTTTCCTTGAAACTCTTCCCAACACTTACTTTATTTTTCATACATGGACTTGCGAACTCATATACCCACAATTTATTTTCTTTGTATCTCCCTGCCTTCACAAGTTCATCCGACAAGTATCAATAATTATCCATTTTTCTTATCACAATAGACTCACATTCTCATTTCAAATATTCCACTCTGGCACCTTGTCGTGACATTTACTTTATCTTTCACAATTCTCGAGTCATATTAAATGCTAATTCTACAAACTCAACTGCTAAATTCAGTTATGAAAATGTTGTTATTAATGATGTTTCTATCGAGGAAAAATCACATTTATTTTAGGTTAATTCTTTCATCAAGGATCTAACTTAAAGATTATTTCACTATTTTGAGTGGCATTAGGGAGAATCCTGACAACCTTTTGAAGATGGCCGAAAGAAAAAAAAAAATTGTCATCATACTTTGAATCTATCTTCCATAGAAGATCACAATTAAGATTGGTCGAGGGCATATTGGTATTATTCAACGTTGCGAGTTAAAGATAATAATAATTTTTCGACATCATGTATAGATCTTGTTGGTTATGTCCATGAGGTTTTCGAGTGCAAAGATATTGTCACCTGGTGCATTGATAAATTTGTCTAGAATAGAAAAACGATTCCACTACAAAGCGACTCCCATGTTTCATTGGCGCCTTCAGTTTTCAAAAAAATGTTAAAACTACCAAATATGAACTTAACATACAAAGGAGAAGAAGCTAGAAATTTTCTTAAAGGGAAAAATAATAGAATGGAGCTCCCGTAGGAATATTTACAAGACCCTACTGCAATGTCAAAAGGCCTATCCAGAATCCAGGTTAGTTCTTTAAAGGACCCTTATCGAGAAATTGCTTTCTTATTTACGAGAGTTATTGGTCAGGATTTTATAGCAACTATTCCCCAGCTGGCACTAAATATTTTACATTTTACAGTTCATGAGAATGCCATCTTCAAATGGGAAAAATGATATCAAATGAAATTTCCGCACAGTTAATGAATTTCATAAGTGAGAAAAAATTCTATATGGCATCTTATCTGATATTTTCTATCACACACTACCATATGTTTAAAGATTTGAGTGTTGGAAAAAGGGTAAACTCAAAAATCGACCTCGTGACTATGTGGTATCAAGCTCTATGGAGGTAGAAAGTTATCCATTATTTTTATAAATTTTACAATGATTTTATGTTTGAATTTAATAAATTTCTTTTTGGAGAAGACGCTTCTAGGCTTTCATCGGAAGCATCCACCTTTTTGAATAAAAAAGGAATTCTAGAAAAAATGGATAATTATAACATCATTAGGATTTTCTTTTCTCATGAAAATCCTATATTTCTCCCTTATTATGTGTCAGATGAGTTATTTATCATAGAGGTGGTCAGGAATAATACGTTTTGGTTTCATGCTTTTTATGAAAGAAGGAAAAAACAGTTTATTAGGATCTACCCTTGGAAAGTTGGTGAAATTCTCTTGAGTGGAATTTCCAAAATTGATGAATATGCCTCTTATTTCAACCAATTTAATTTGAATTGTGTAGAAAAAATCAAAGGGTTTGACCCTAATCATATTTTTTATAAGCACACAGTATCAGTTGGGATCAACCCCACATTGATCAATACACTCATATTTGGAGAAAAAGAGGGCGATAGTCATGACCCCCTTGTTCAAGGTGCTGATAAAATTTCTGGTGAAATATATACAATTGTGAGCTCTACTGAAGGTCATAATCAAAGAGGGAAACCCTCAAGTGAAAGAAACACTCAGTCACATGCTATTTCTCACAAAATTATTTTTCCTAAAGTAAATGCTCAGTCTGCAATGAACAACAAAGAAAACCCTCAAGTAACAATTTAGGTGATGATGGAGAAAGAAATCCTCCTCAAGGAAGTTTAGAAAACCCCCATAAAATAATAGTGAAAAGGAAAAGGGTTAATTCTCACAAAGAGGAAGAAGAACAAAACACACCTAAAAATGATATTTTTCTTGATGATATGGATTTAGATGTTGACACTGAAAATATTCGATTTCTAGAAGAAGAATAACACGCCCAAGAAAATGTACAATTCATTGCATAGGTTGTTGTAGATGAAGTTTTCTCTGACGAAGAGACTTTTTTGTACAAAATGTTTTATTTGATAAGTCTTCAAATAAATTTACCTTTGAAAGAACCTCGAAGAATGAGAAGGGAAAGTCACGGTCCACAATTGATACTAAAATCATGTTGCCATCCAAATTATCCTCAATTCATAGAGTCACGGGTGATGCATTGGATGTTTCAATAATTAATATGGAAGAGAAAAATCCCAGGCTTAAGGAGAGTCAAAGAATTGGAGGAAACTCTCATGCCCCCACCCATATTGACTACCCGAGTCGCCATGATACAACTTGGCAGAACTCTTCAAGGAACTCGAGAGTCAATTTTGAGAGTAAAAGTAATTTCAAGCTTAATAATTCCTACTCGACACTTTGTTGAAGATAATATAAAGAAAATAATGTCGCTTATTCTAGATTTATGGGACTTGGCAAAAAGATTTTCTGCTCCCAAGCTCATAAATTCAAAACACTAAAGAATACTTAAATGTAGATTTGAAGAATGATGAAGAATTCTTCATAGATGAAGTTGCTATGTTTGTAGAAAAAGTCTTGGCAATGATGGTTCATAGGAAAAAACATGAACATTTTCCCTCCCATATCCGAATGAATCAATTAAAGGCATGTTGGATTGAAAGAATTGATACATTAAAGGGGTTGTTAAATCAATTAAAAGAAATATCATGGAAAAAGACTAAGGCATACTCAAATATTATTGGTTTGGATATTACGGTCACCACTATTGAAATTTCAGATCCAAGCTTAATATCAAATTCAATGATCATGCACAGAGAGTAATTTGAAGAGAAAGTCGAAAATTTGAATAAATCCCCCAAAATTTGATAGTATGGTTGAGTATACTTATGATGACATTGATAATTGGCTTGTTGAGTACATAAATAAAAATGAGGACATTGAAACTGTATTGAAAATTTTATCTATTGACCATAGAGAGATTGAAAGTGAATTATTAAATATCAAATTAAAGCAAGAAGTGATTGTTTCCCCATTAAGGGAATATATTCAAGAATGGTTAAACAAGTCTATAATCAAGATTTTTGAATTTCCAATGGAAGTGGTTACAACCGACCACTTAACCGCAACAGGAAAACATATAAAGAGCACATCAACAAGAAAATGAAAGAGAGATATCCCATCATAGTAATTCCATATTGATTACATACCTTCTTTCTTATGAGATTTCATGCAGTTATATTTATTTTTTCATTAGAAAAGTATAACCGAATTCTAATAACTTCCTTCGTGTCTTCTTTCCATATATTGTTTCTCGTGCTACTCCATGTTCTTCTCTTCACCATATTTCTTGTAATATTTTTACGACCCACGGGAGTCCCAATGCCAGTCCATTAATGGAAAAACACCTTTAAATTTCAAGTATTGTAACAAACATTATCATTTTTGAGAAATTCCAGAGAACTAAGTCGGGATCGGTTTTGATTGTATTTTATAACTTTGATTTATGAGTATAAGATATTTGAAGTCGATCTATCAAAATATTCTTTTGAACTTAATAAGTAGTACTCTTTCAAAGTTCTCTTGTGCCATTGGACCATTTATTTTATTTGAATGTGATCAGAATTTTCATTAAACTGTGATGGATGTGAGGATTTTATCATTTTCTATATTATGTGGTGTTTGAGGTTCCTAGTTCATTTTTGAGGAATTATCCATATATATACTTTTATTTTTCATTATCTTCAATTTTATTGAGCCATAAAGAGTTGGATTTAGTCATTTGACAGTATCGTATATTATTTTTTATTCAAAGAAAATCATAAGCCAAAGAGGAGTACCACCTCTTTAAAAATGCAGGGTGATTCATATCCTCCTAAGGTTTTCGTTTTGATCCTGAAATTTTCAAATGTCAACAAATCCCAACCCTAAAAATAGCAATGACAATCTATCTCTCATGTGCGCTCAGTCATTAACTCGTTAACCTCTTCTTCGATGGACTTCCTTCTGGTTTATATGTTTCCTTTTACTTCTTCTTGGAGTCTTTCTTCCACTATCTTCTCATATTTTCAGTGACATCTGCTACTTTTCCAATTGTTGCATGGCTCTTTTGACTGATTCTTCTGCTTTACACTCTAAGTTAGCTCGTAGTCAATTTCCGCCAATTGTAATTTGCTAGCTAGCACGTGATTCTTTTGACTCCATTTTTTGCTTATCATCTTTCAGTTAGGCTACAATACATTTCCCAAAAATTAAGCATTCCCAAAAACAAAGGGCCCAACAAAAAGAAAAATGAAAAGCTATTGTTAAGGATAGAGATAAAAATGCTAATAATAAATGGGAATTTGAAACGCATAAATAAAATTCTAAAGAATTTTAAGTAATCCCTTACCTTCTTAAGATCCAATAAACCAATTTGATCTCAATGAACATTAATCATCATCATTATCATCATCATAATAATAAAAATAAATATATTATTTAAGATAAAAAACATCAAAATATACATATATAATTCTTAATTCTATAAATTTAACCAAGTGTACAATATGTAATTCTTAAATCTATAAATTTAACAAAGTGTACAATAACAAATAATACAAGTAGAATTAAAGCCACGAAAAACATATTTTGTATTGGGAAAGAAAATATTAAAAAAATTAAAAATTAAATTAATGTGCTCATGTGTATTTAAATAAATAATCATTTATTTATTCGATTTCGGTAAATTAGTGTTTTTCACATTTACACACAACTACAATTATATAATTAAATCTAAAATAAATATACTATTAGTATTTTCAAATCATTTTATTAATTTTTTTAATATATTTTTTTATTATTAATATTACTTTCAAATCATTTTATTAAATTTTTTAATACATTTATTTATTATCAAAGTGTAATTAAAGATTACAAAATTATTGAAAAAAAAAACTAATTTATTTAATAAATTTAGTAACAAAGTGTAGTTCAAAGATTAAATTATTGAATAATTTTTTTTATGAAATATCTCTATATGACTACAAAACAAGTACATATTAAATTACAAAATTATTGATATTTTTGTTTATATTCATTTAACATTTTAAATATCTTAAAATCCTAAACATCTTAACATCACAAAATTTATTACCTTTCAAGAGCGTTATTACATGACAATTTGGAAAATAACGTCATCCTGCATGTGATATTTAATTGAAACCTTAGTTGTGATTACATGCATAAATTCAAAAATTATAAATTGTAATCACACAATAATACAAAAACCCTCCATAACAAAACACAACAACATCATAACATAATACTACAACAACAACATGCGATATAATCTTTGATGAATGTCGCAATGAAACATAACCATTGAAAATGTATAATTTGACATTAGTAAAAAAATATGAACATTGCAATGCAACATAACCATTGGGAACATCATAATCAAACATAACCCTTCTAGAATGTCTCAATGCAACTAAATCCTTGATGGACGTTGCAATGTGATGCAACCATTGAAGAACATAGTGATTCGATATAAGTCAACCAATATGGATGTACAATGTAACATGATCATAGTCAACCATGGTCAACAATGGCCATTCATGCCGTACCATGGTCAACCCATGTCATCCACGATTATGTTGATATATTCCACCCAACCCTTCATGAATGTCACAATGAAAAATAACCAATGAGCAACATAGCATTTCCTTATAAGTCGACCAAGATGAATATCACACTACATCATGACCATTCAGGAACATTTCACTAAAACATAACCCTTAAGTAAATTTACAAGGTGTCAAAACCCCTAATGAACGTAGCAATTAGACATATCACAACAAATATGAGTATCACAATGCAATGAAATCATTGGGGAACATCACAATCCAACATAACCCTTCATGAACATCACCATGAGACATAACCCTTGACAAACATTTTAATGTGACAAATGTCAAACATAATCCCTTGATGAATTTCACAATCAAACATAACCCTTGACAAGCATTGGATTGTGACGCAATCCAATAACCTTTCATAAACGTCACAATGTGAASAACATAACCCTAAGTTGCAATGTGCCAAACATAACTTAATGTCRKAATTYGAAAAACATAACCYGTTKTTGTAAAGTGACAAATAGAACKTGACATCACAATCCAACATAACACAACCCTTCATGAATGTCGTGCATTGTGACATAACCAATGAGCAACAAAACATTTATGAAATAAGGCTTATAAGCCGACCAAGATGAATATCACAATGCATCATGACCATTCAGGAACATCTCATTGGAAGATAATCCTTAAGAAAATTTTCAAAGTGTCATAACCCTTAATGAGTGTCACAATGTGACGTAACCATAGATAAACGTAGAAATTTGACATATCACAACAAATATGAGAGTCACAATGCAACAAAGTCATTAAGGAACATCAAAATCCAATGTAACCCTTGACTAACATCAAAATGTGACATAACTCTTAACAAACATCACAATGTGAAGAAATTCAATGATAATCCCTTGATGAACATCACAAGTGAACATAACCCGTGACAAGCATTGCAATGTGGCTTAATCCAACATAACCTTTCAAGAACATCGTAATGTTATTAACATAACCCAATGTTGCAATGTCTTGAACATAACCCAACGCTGCAATGTCTTGAACATAACCCAACGTCACAATGTGACAAACATGACCTTTTTTCATAATGTGACGAATAGAGCCCAGTGTCACAATCCAACACAACTTATCGTCATAATGTATCGAATAGAACCACAATCATTTTGTCTATTGACTCAAGTCCCCAAAGACATACCATCATCAACCAAAGTGAATTATAGTCAACTTAAGTCATTCATGTTCAACCACAGTCAAACACGGTCAATTGTGATCAACCATAATAAATGCAAGTCTACCATAGAAAATCCATAGTAAACAAAAGTCAACCAAGGTCAACCATGGTAAACCAAAGTCAACCATAAGTCGACCATAGTAAATCAAACATAAAACAAGGTCAACCATGGTCAACCAAAGTTAACCTTGGTCAATTGCAGTCCACCATGGTCAGTGATAAACAACAATGGTCAATCAAAGATAACGATAGAAAATCATGGTCAACCATGTCATCCATAGTCAAGCACAGTCAACATGATTATCCATAGTCAACATGGTCACCTATGGCCAACAATAGGCTAGCATGGTCAACCAAATTCAACCAAGGTCACTAATAGTTTAACATAGTCAACCATGGTCAACCATAGTCAAACATAGTAAATCATATTCAAACGTGGTCAACCAAATTGAACCATGGCAATAATAGTTTAACATAGTCAACCGTAGTTCACCAAATTCAACCATGGTCCACCATGTTCAACCATAGAAAACCATGACTAGAAAAAGATAACTATAGTAAAACATGGTCAACCATGTCATCTATAGTGAACCACAGTCAACATTGTCAACCATAGTGAACCAAATTAAAATGTGGTCAACGAAACTCAACCATGGAAAATATAGTTTAACATAGTCAATCATAGTGAACCAAGGTCAACCAAGGTCAACTAAATTCAACCATGGTCCACTATGTTCAACCATAGACAACCATGGTCAACCAAAGATAACCATTTTAAAACATGGTCAACCAACTTCAACCATAGACAAATGTGGTCAACCAAAGTCAACCATAGAAAAATGTGCTCAACCAAATTCAACCATAGTTTTTCATGGTTCACTAAAGTTAATCACAGTCAAACATAGTAAAATATGGTGAACCAAGTCATCCATAGTTAACATGGTCACCCATAGTGAACCAAATTCAACTATGGCCAATAATAGTTTAGCATAGTCAACGATGGTCAAACATGGTCAACAAAAATCATACCATGTTCAACTATAGATAACCATGGTCAACCAAAGTCAAATGTGGTCAACAAAATTCAACCATATTCAAACATAATCAACCAAAGTCAAACATGGTCAACCAAATTCAACGATCGTAAACCATGGTGTTAACCATCCTTTGTTTAGTTCACAAATCTATAATCCTCCAACATTATAAACTAATACAACCTAATGATTAAAATTAATTAATATACATACATCAACAACATTAACTAAAAAAAGAACATAACTCATATATATATATATATATATATATATATAAACAATTAGCACATGTACTTGTAACATTATATACATTAACATATATCCTCTGTGAGCCATAACAACCTATATTCTTTTTTATTGCTCATGTTAATCACCATTTGAGTTTAAAAGTTTAGCTTTAACCTTTGTTGGACATCGGTCTTGATAAAAGCATGGAATTTAAAGGGTTCGTCGTGGGAAACCCAATGTGAACCCCAATTTAGCCAGGATTCGAAGTAAAAAGAAAAACGATGGGTTGTTTGTTTAAAATTTTTTTTATTCAAATTCAACAATCTCAACATCAATCATAGCAATTTATAAAGCTAAATTATTTTAATTTATAATTTATAATGATAACTTAAAGTGTGAAATTTTCTATTCTTAATAAATATTAGAATAACCGCAAAGTTGTGATTGGTGAATGCTCAAAGATTTCGGCTGACCCAAACCTTTGAGCATTTACTCAAACTAGGACTACTAAAAATATTCCATAAAAAATATGATCTTCTTTCTTTTCCTTTCTGTACGCGCATTAAATAGAACCTATTTGCAATCAAAGTGGCCACTTACATCCATATGTACTCACTCTTTGATTTGTTAAACAAAACAAAATATAATCAGTTTACAACATGAACTCCGTCGAATGAGCATTACCTCGGTACCAATTGAGTAATAGAATTATAGGCGCCAGATGGAGGAGCTAGAGGAGTGGTGGAAGAGGCGGATGAGTGGTAGAAGAGGCGGATGTCGTGGAAGCAGACGCATGTGACGATCCAGAGCCAGAGCCAGAACCGGTGGGATTGATGATTTGTGTAATAGAACTCACAAATACAGGCTTTGTCATGGAAGATGAGGTGGATGTCATGGAAGCAGACGCATGTGATGATCTAGAGCCAGAGCCAGAACTGGTGGGATTAGTGATTTGTGTAATAGAACTCACAAATACAGACTTTGTCGGATTTAGTAATGTCGCAGAATCAGATGAAAGAATCTGAGTGGCTGCAGACATCAATGGACGAAGTGATGCCTCGGCTTGAGTACACAAAATCCCAACATGAATGCATCTCGATGCTTGCTCCTCATCGCAAGTTTCGATTATCGTCGGATCAATCATTCGCACAATATTTCCTCATTTTTATGATTTCCATGATGGAGGGATACTTAACATAGGCTTTAATTTATTCAATGGTAAACTATTACAAAAGTCAATAGATGAGGAATTCACACTAAAATAGATCAGCGGTGAAACCTTCAGTCATACTTTGTTAAGTGGTTTATAGATGCATTAAGTAACATGGTCTAGCAAACGTAGATCTGCTTAGTCTGAAATGCAACGGAAATAGTATCTTACCCATCCTAAAAGAATCCGCATTTCAGGTGGCAAACTATAATCCGTGTTCTTTCTTCCTGTGATAATTTCTAGGAGAAGCACACCAAAACTATAGACATCATCTTTCACAGATAATTGTCCCTGCATAGCATACTCTGGTGCGATATACCCTCTACATATCCACATTATAATGTCAAACATTATATAGTGATGGAAAATTTGGGAAACGTGTAATGATAAGTTAATTACAAACGAAATTGTAGGCCTAAATCCTAGAAAGTAATAGGCTAACTGAGAATGTGAATTCCCCAAAACAAAAGCAAAACAAAGATGTTACCATTACAATACTATCAATCTTCTTGAAATCAAATAAACATAGAGTAAAACATTTGCATCCCTAATTGTTAATTGTACGTGAGAGTGATGATTGCCTTAAAATCTTACAAAGTTCCAGCAGGTCTCGTGCTGACGTGACTCTCATCGTCAGGAAAATGCTTTGCTAAGCTGGAATCTGCTATCTTAGGATTCAGTTTCTCGTCCAACAAAACATTTCTCGCTTTAATATCCCGATGGATAATCCGCAGTAGAGAATCCTGGTGAAGATAAAGAAGCCCACAAGCTACTCCCAGTATGATATTGTAACGCTTCTGCCAATCGAGCTGGTTGCGATTGTTTGGATCTATATGTCGAAACATGATCAAGGCTCTTATTCGGTAAGTACTCATAAACAAGCACCGTTTCTGATCCCTCTGCACAGTAGCCGAGTAGCTTCACTAGATTTCGATGTTGAATTTTAGCCACAAGGTTAACTTCATTCAGAAA
Organism: Picea engelmannii; assembly: GCA_009831015.1. NCBI lineage: Eukaryota > Viridiplantae > Streptophyta > Pinopsida > Pinales > Pinaceae > Picea > Picea engelmannii. The sequence goes on along the minus strand of ML782595.1, from coordinate 506,903 downwards.
TTCTTTGTTTCCTTGCACAGAATTTAAGGACATCTTCTTCACGGCTATTTCTTTTCCATCTGGAGTAGTTCCCTGAGACATTTCAAACAAAAGATCCGTATGAGGATTTTGTTTTTCAGCTCAATTGTCTTTGTACTATATATTTCTTTTCAAGCTGGAAATCTACTGCCAAGGGTCAAGGGTGTGGTGAGACCAGCCCGCTGATTAATATAATTAAAAAGAATTTAAAAACAAGTAGAARCTTTCTTGGTCCATATTACCTTGTATACAGGGCCAAATCCTCCCTCRCCGAGCTTGTTATSAGCATGGAAATTTTCCGTAGCGGCTACCAATGTTTCCATCTTAAACATTATTATTTGTCTGTCCTCACTAATTAGTGTGTCTTCCTCGACTTGCCTGCGACCTTCCGAATGAACTATACAATAAAAAAGCACAGTTACATCAGAAAATATTGGGGTAAAAATTAAAGATCTCTAACTTGGTTTAAGCAATCATTTCGTAGTTCTTTTGAAAAATATATGGGAAAATTGTGTTCTCGATCACAGTCCTGCAAGTTTATTGTAATGTGTTGTTACTGTGATGACTTATCATATCATATTTTCACGCCCAGATTAGCGAGATCCAACAACTCTGTTTGTGCACGCCTATCTATGTAATACTGTACTATATCTACATGTTGCAATATGGGCATAGTACATACACGTCTAAACCGAGGTCTGATCAGATGCACCACTGGCTTTGGGTTTGATGTGCATATGATCAGAACCCCGTTTAGATGGGTATGTGCTAGTCAGGATACAATTCAAAGATTGGCTACTTTACCGTCTCACCAGCTCATATCATCAAATGAAAATACCTTCATATCCCCTTCGTTTTATGGCAGYCTTCAWTCTTCTCCCGGTTGCAAACAGGCAWACCAATAGCRYCAGGAGAAAGCCGCCAACAACACCTAAAATTATKGGCGTTTTGTTTAAAGACTTGTTGATCTGCTTGGCCGGATCATTAGCTGGCGCTTCTGTGGAGGGTGGTGGAGGTGCAGTCGAATTAAAGAAAGGATATACTTCATAACGAACTATGCAGCTTCTCGTCAAACCCTGAGCTCCTTGCCTTCCAGGATAATCTGCGAAAATAGACTTAATTGTATTTGAGAGACACGTTGTGCAGTCGTCATTAGATATATCTCTCCAGCACTGGACCAGACCGTAAATATTTCGAAAGAAAGAGTCTGTAGCTGTTCCGGAGGCATATCTATTCCAGCTTGCAGATCCATTCGCTGCTTCATCTGTCAAATTGTCGAATAGGCTACTAAGAGCTATGTTAAAGGGTTCACTGAAGGAAGCATTCTGTTGATTCTGTAGACCGGAAATATTAATTCGAGAAGTGCTTGGATGTCCGATGAAACTATAGTTTTCATAACGGACGAAGCAGAGGTCAAGCCAAATACTAGCGCCGACAGCATTCCCGCATTTTTCTCGAACGATAGACATTGCATTTGCTGAACATTTCTATGTAGCTGTACATTAATCAGTAAAGAAACATAACCTAGTGTAGAGGTATGCCTATGTTGGTACCTCTTCTTGATACAAATTGTGGGGATACACTATAATGTAAAAATAACTATAGAAGCAGTTCTAGTATGTGTACATAGAACTTGTTCGCTAAGTCTATGGTTAATTAAGAACACTCACCTTAGTAACATGAAAAGAAATCATGCTCACTTTCCAAAAGGTTTATGGATATATAATGGTGCAATTACTAGAATGCATGGTGATTCTAAAGTGTTGATCATATATATATATATATATGGATGTACAAAAGGATTTACAAGATGCAATGAAGTCTTTCATTTATGAAAACAATGTGATTTTGACATAGGTCAGATTCAATGATGTTGTACCATCAAAATATTTTACTAAGAAATAGAATTTGAACTAAAAGAAATACAAGATATTAAAATCTAAATGTTTCATTTAAAGTATCGAGGGCAATGAATTTTGGATGAAGGAACCCAACTATAAGTTGTAGTTGGATATCAATAGAGGATTGTTGGCTATTGTTGAGCACATAACTATGGTTGGATTATATTAATTGTTATCTAACAATTTTTCATAGCTAATGTTTTTGACTAGGTTGGATGATAGATGAAGCCTTCTTTTTCTTTGTTATACTATTTTTCATGCATATTGAAAAATTTATACATAAAGTGATGCAATATCTCAAAATTTGTAGTTTGATTGAAATTTGATATATGATGGAAAAATAAATTGGCACTACTAGAGCATGATGAGTCCATAATCCATAGGTCCCAATATAAAAATATTTGTTTAATACATTTAGTTGTTGTGTATACTTTGTTGAAGTGATATTTATGGTTTAACCTATAAAATATTGCATGATTATATGAAACTTTAACTTCAACACACCATATCAATTTCAACAATGAGTAACACAGAATGAATTTGATATAGAAGAAGTTTATCATTCATTGAAACACATATATAAAAAATATATCACCAAACATAATGAACTTCAATTCTAATGCAAGTGAATTTTCAAGTGAAGGACAAATTTGAAATACTAAATCCTATCTACATAAAACTTTCCATGATTATTATTTTTCATAATGGATGACTTATTACGTGAGTAAAAAGTTTGTTTCATAATTAATTTCTAATGGTTTCCAATTTTGATTTAATGTTATAATGAATGATCTTAATGATGGGATAATGTGATCAATTCATAATATGCATGTCAAACTAAGGGTGAAAACAAAAAGATGGGTAACACTTTTTGGAGTGAAGTGTGGGGAGGGATTGTAAAATGTTTTTTCTCGGCCAAGAATTTTACAATTTCTTGATTGAGAGATTATATATATCTCATCCGAGTTTTTGCCTTATTTTTCCTTGGGCTAATGATATTGGCTACGAGTTTTGATGGATACATAATTTTTTCAACTGAAAGTTTGTTTTTTGGATGACACATTAAAACTTTGAGAACTCACAAAGACATCTCTCGGTCAAGAGTTTAGATTCTCTACCTAATTTCTTGGATGAGAGTTTAGATTATCCTCCAATTTCTCGACTGAGAAGTTGTCAATCTCTTAGTCGAGAAATTTTATGTTTTAAGAAAAATTCATTTGAGCCTTCTTTTCATTTTCTCGAATAAAAAACAAGCTACATTCCTTACCTCCACATTGGCTCCATGACTGTAGTTACCCTTCACATGGTTTCACGGATAAGGCAAGTACTTTTTTTATGTCTGTATTGAATAAAACATTTTAAGGTGAAACCTAGGGTTCATTTCACTCGTTCATGCTATGCTTGACCACTTCATTTTCCCACCCACAACCCATTACATTTTCATGAACCTCCTCACAGATAAACACAAAACTCCTCGCATCTCTGCCTCATGAGAAGAGATCGATTCAACAATGATGGATTTCCTTGCAAACTATGAGAATTAGAAGGTAGTATTAGACACATGTACATTTTCAAATAGTGAAGAGCCCATTGGATTTCAAATTCAAGCATAAGACGTTATTCCCAAAAAAATTTCAAATGAGATGTTGTGTCATTGAATGAAATCATTTTTGGTTATTACCAAAATGGCTACTCCCATGAAGCCTTAGAATTCCTCTACAAAATGTAATTCAATGGAATAAAACATGACTCAATTGCCATGGTTAGTGTTATGCTATACCATTTTCCCAATCATTTCATCTAAGTTTGTTACATGGTCCTCTTTTCAATAATTACATTCCACATGGGGTGCGTGCAAGGAAATTTCATATCCATATGGAGCCAGAGTTGATCCAAAGCTAAAGTCATCTTCAAGTAACAAGATAAGAACCTCACTCAAACTCCCAAAGGAATAAAAAATGACAGAACATTGCCTCTACAAATATAGGAGCACACAAACTGCATTCTGGGTAGCTATGGTGGATGACCAAAGGCGCAATGACTAACAATCTACCAAAGAAAAGAACACTAAATATTTGGCCATATTTTCCAGCTCTGTGTCTCTTCTTACTACCTTCAAGTAATACTTTATTGCCATCCTTTCTATGTTTCTCCTACACAAAACTGGATGGGCGTGAATATTTTTATATTATTATTATTTATACTATACTAACCTTACTAACTTGCATTATTGATACGTATAAACTTGTGGATACGAATATAAATAGTTCTTGTAACTATTTGGAGGTGATAATGCATATATCTTAACTACAGGCTTATGCATAGCTAGGTGGTTATTTTGTCATGAGAGAAGTGCTGAATCCTTTCAGTGCCTTCCTTTTCTAGTCCCCATTCTTGGTCACATGAGGTGGTCAGTAGTTTTCATACCTATCGATGAAACCTCTAAACTTTAAGATTAAACAGTTGAAGAAAACATTCTTTCTTGATTCCTAATTGTATCTATCTTTGTATATATTATCAAAGTCAAAATAAAACATTATTTACTTACTCATCTACATTATGTTGAGAAGGTTTTCAAGCACCTCAAGTAGATGGGTGATCCGGATTTATGAGCGGAATGAAATAAAACCATAGATTCATAATGTTAACACAGAGACACAGTGAACAATAACATAGATACATTAAAACTTGACTTCTACTAAATAACAAAATATGTTGAAAACTATAAAATGCAGACTGAAAAAAAGCTTACTAGAATGGTGGTAACTTATCTCCGAGAAAAGAGGTGACAACTACTCTCATTCGCAAGAAGATGAGTACAATGAGGCTTAAAAAGCCTTTTTTATATCAAGCATGAATTCCAAAACCCTAGACATCCAAAAACCTAACCCTAGGAGATGAAGCGCCAAAAGTCATGTGGGCCCCATTGGGGTAGGTTGGTACATCAACTTCCCAAGGTCGTAACTTTCTCATATGATATTTGTTCAGGGAATTCGATATATCATCAGAAAGGTCTATCTGAGAAGTAAAAATTTATTAGGGGTTCAGGGTAATTCATTAAGAACCCATGGCCCACAAAAAGTCCAAAAAAGTCATTTAGGGCCTAAAAAAGGCCCCAAAAGTTTGAGACTCAAAATTATAGAAAAAACTGCCAAGATGAAAATTGTAACTACCAAGATGAAATTTGTATGTGAGCCAGTTGGAAGAGGTGGGTGGCCACTGATATCCACCTGGATCAATGGGTTCCCTTCTTCTCATGCAAGGCCTCGCCCAGGGCTCTCTATTGACATCTCTAGTAACAAGAAACAACCCCCTAACCTAGGATTGCTAAATGTGTTTCTCATTGTCCTTGATCTTGGTGGTAACAATCACTTTATTTTCCATGAGGTAGGACAAGTAGAGACCCACACTATATCCATATATAGAATTATAACACGCTCGACCCCTAAGTACCCTTTTTAGGGATGGGGCATCAAATGTTTTCTTAATTTGATCGTCTCAGATCCTCTTTCCTAGGTCTCCATCCTCTTCTACTCAATTATGGCTTTCTAACGACTATCACCAGGCTCAAATCCAAGCTCTAGATTGCAAGTTATGACCTCCTGAAGCTCTTTGGGCATTATTATCAAGGGCCACATGACACTCACGTGGGTCCATCTCATTTGTATCATCCCCAAGTTCCTACATCCATGGTGGAAGCCCATCCACTGTCCAATCCAATGACGAAACCTGATCCTCATTTAAAATATAAGCTAAAGGGGAATTCTTCGTTCGACACTTCGGTGTTGAATGCCCCTTTTTCTTTCTACACACATATCCTCCGAAGTCCCGAAGTATCAAACTCCAGAAGGAGCTCGAAATATCACCATGTGGCTCCGACCTTTGGTCCCTTCGACTTATCTACGACAATAGACCCAAAAACTCTAGAGTTGCAAAGTCCCAGACTCCCCAAGGGTCCACCCTTGCACATGGTGGCGTATTAAATGAAGAGGCAAGGACAGGTGGGTCTCGAGCACTCCACCCACCAATAGGCCAAGAAAATATGTGCCAATGGGGGGTGACACGCGGTAAGGAAAATATGACATGTGGCCCCATCAGTGGGTGACACTTGTCACATTCTAATGGGTGCATAGGGTCTATGAAAATTATGAATGAAGGTGACATGTGGCACATCAAACATGGGTCCACGTCACCCTGGGTGATGTTAGCATGCCCTGTCACTCCAGATTGATATCTTTTCAATGCCCTTAGATCTCATGGTTAATATGCGTCCACATAGATCCATTGATCTACGACCTCCGTTACTTGGTAACTTCGATGTTCGGGGGATTAACCATGTGAGTTATTCCTTGCTCTTGGAGTGGTCTACGTCGGGCTTACCATGGTCTATATCTAACGGTCATGGGATATCTCAAAAATTCCTTAGATCTACGGGTCTTATCATTTCATGAATTCAACATTCGGGTGTTCCACTCGCTTACCACCCCCTTTCTCTCAGAGTGGTCAACATCGGACTAACCTTGGCATAGATATAATGGCCAAGGAAGATCTCGAAGTGTCCCTATATCTATGGTTCTCATTATTTTGCAGCTTCGACATTCAGGGGTTTTGGCGTTATGACAACTCCACTCTCCCAAAGTAGGACTTCGTCAAAGTGCTATACATGAGTCCCTCCACTGGTTGATCGGTCGATTAAGAGGGGTTCTCAATGGAATCCCCATATCCATGATTCACATTAATTCAACACTCCGACATTTGGGGAATTTGGCACTATGAAACCTCCATTCTCCTAAAGTAGTCAATGTCAGACTGACCTTGGCATAGATCCAATGGCCAAGGAGGCTCCCAAATACCCTAGGATCTACGGCTCACATTACTCTACAATTGGTAAGTGGGTCATGGTTTAAAGGTGGGATAGGTCCATTTGTCACGGTTTAGGGAAACCTCTAGATTTCATTCAATGTCGTTGGTAACCAAACCAACATGTTTCCTTCATCTGGTTTAAGAGTGGTAAGGCCATAACACATTGGAGCTCTGAACTCCCAGAGTTCTAAAGCTAGAAAGAGCTTATCTCCTTTCGGTCCTAGCACAAGGTTCCCAGACCTTGGTCATATGGAATCTCGAACAAGCCTCGAGGATACATGCTCAACACTTAGCCACGGTTTGGCTAGAACCATGGACATAAACCCTCTATCAAATATGTGAAGGGTTTGAAGGAGGCATCCTCCTTCCATAGAGTTCGAACTTAGTATTCCTGTGAAGATAAATTCAAGAGGTTGATACGACTGAGGTATCCGAGCAAAGTTTTCCTAGACTCCTATATCATGAAATCATTCCTTGGGAATATTTCCCTAAGGGCTTCTCAACAAATAAAAAAATCACAGATTTGTTCTTAAATTATTTTAAAGACTCATGTCTAATAGTTCTCCTTATTTTAAGTAGAAGTAAACAAGAATAATGTAAATAGATAAGTTTACAGAAGAATAATAAGCATTTCTAATTATTCATTGAACACTTGCAAAATTTAACTATAAGCATAGGAATTTCAACCATTACTTCCATTCCAACACACAGAGTATGAAAATGATTATCATAAACTAGAAACATGAAGCAACTGCTGAGAGGGGTGTCTGTTTCCACCCAACCATAGGCACAACCAATCCTGAACATATTTACCGTAGGCACAAGCAATCCTAGGAGACTCTTTCTTATTGCTCAGCGATAGTCATGGACGAAGGTTACTCTCCTCCTTCCATAGGAACTTAGTAAACAATTTTTCTCTATACCAAGCAAGGGGTCCTGCAACGAGTAATTCCACAGTCACTCATCTTCTCTGTAGCCTAGTTTATTAGCTTGGACTGAAAATTATGCCAACAATTTCTTTCACCAAAAATAATCTTGTTTTCCAGTTCTCTTTAGAACCCTCAAGTTGCACACACTCTCATCTCTATGGGATATTGGTCTCTCGACTCTCCTTTCTCACATATCTGCCTCTATCCATGAATTCCCTTCCTTTATTTCCTTCCTCATCAATATTGTGTGGGTCTGAATCCCTAGATCATGGTCAAGTCTGGAAGACTTGTAGGTGGGTACTCTGCCCCATCTCTTCATTATATCTCGAGGAGGGATTTTCCAACTACCAGCCTGAATGGTAATTCATTTATGGGTTAGAGGATTGTTCTAGGTCTGAACAATTAAATCCAGTAAGGCACTGGTTTAGTGGGGGTCATATTAACCATTTCTGGATCCCCTCATCATCTCTCTCATAACATCATGATCTATCTTGGAAAACCCTCTTTTCAGCAGTTATGCAACACCATCCATTTTAATTTATAACATAAATACATACATTAGCTTTTATAACAAAAGGTTCATCAAATCCAACATTCACACACATTCAGTCTACCACAATATTTTGGAAAGTTATATTTATATTTACAATCTAGGGGAAACATGGGTATTACAATACCCTCCCCCTTAAAGGAGCATCATCCTTGACGTTCTACCTATCAATTTGCTTTGTATCTACATAAGTAAACAAAAATGGTTATGCATGTTTCATGGCATCTTCCATTTCCCATGTAGCTTCATATGGACCAAAGTGTTTCTAATCCACCTTGACATGTGAAATGATTATGTCTGTGAGTGAGATTTCCTTCCTATATATTATGCATTGTGGTTCTAGAAGGAATTCCCCCTCTGGTTCCACTTGAATCACAAACTAGTCAATTATATGATTAGAATCATGTTGATCCAAGTGGATATCGGGGGCCACCCACATTTTCCAAATGGCTCAAAACAATTTTCTGGCCATTTTGGCAAATTACTATTTTTAGTAGGTTTTCACTTCCGGGGCCATTTTGAGGGCCTAAATGAAGATTTTTCGATATAAAGGTTCTCAATGATAGCCAAAGGCATGATTGAGCCCCCAAAATGAATCTCCTCGATGATACCTTTCCAACGAGCTATCACACACCTAAAACGGAGATCGTATGCAAAAGTTACGACCCCGGGAAGTTGATGCACCAACTTACCCAAGCGGGGCCCACATGACTTTTGGCGCTTCATCTCCTAGGGTTAGGTTTTTGGATGTCTAGGACTTTTGGCATTCCCAATTATTGTAAAAAGGCCTCCAGAGCCTCATTGTAACCATCTTCTTGCGAATGCGAGTAGCCATCACATCTCTTCTCAGAGATAAGCTGCCACCATTCTAGCAAGTCTTTCACTCTGTATTTTTACAGTCTCTGTACATTTCTTTCATTAATAGAAATTGTGTATTATTGTATCTCTGTGTTTATGGTTGCATCTCTGATATATTTCTGTTATATTACTGGATATACGCGATATCTTTGTGCATTTCTTTATTATATCTCCGCTCTCATTTCTTGCCGAAAATAATTCGGATCAGTGGTATCAGAGTAGGCTGCTCTTGATCGTTTTTCAGTGCATGTCCCCGACGAGGTCCGAGTATAGCAAGTTGGGTCTCGAGCTTGTCTCTCTTGAAGATAATCACTCTCGCACACCCAAGAAACCCTCAATGGCGAAAGAAAAGAAAAACGACAGAGCAGACGATTCTATCAGTCTGTTGCTTGAGCAAGCTCTCACGCAATAGAGGGACGAAATGATGGAGAATTTTTCCCACATCCTTCAATGCCTGCCGATAGCATCAGGCGCATATTCATCAATCGACCACATTGGAGGCACCTCGCCTTTCAAGGTACAGGTTAATTTTGATATTCCCGTATTTGAAGGTCAAATAGATGCAGATGCCCTAGATAAATGGTTAAATCTGCTAGAAGGTTATTTCTTTGTTAAATTTTCAAACAAGGAAAAGATCACCTTCGCACTCCTTAAGGCTCTCCCCCATGTCAAACATTGGTGGGAAAATTACTGGGAGCATATTTCCACAGAGGAATCTGGAATATATGGGGCTGAGCCCACTTGGGATTTTTTTGTGGATGCGGTAAAGGAACAGTACTACCCTGTTGGAAACTATGAGGAACAATACATGAGATGGACCACATTGCGGAAAGAGAGGGGCCAAGCAGTTCCAGAGTTCACCAATACCTTCCATACCTTGCGCACCAAGCTAGGTATCAAAGACTCTGAACGACATTTGGTTCTGAAATACCGTGGGGCTCTACACAGATACATCCAAACTGAAATG
>ML782595.1:459513-484552 GCA_009831015.1 Picea engelmannii | reverse complement strand
TAGAAATCATGTATTACTGTATATCTGTGTTTATGGTTGCATCTCTGATACATTTCTATTATATTATTGAATATCTGCAATATCTATGTGCATTTCTTTATTATATCTCCGCTCTCATTTCGTGCCGAAAATAATCCGGATCAGTTGCTTAGCTTGTTGAAGGTTGCCACGAACTTGTGGCTAGAAGGGTTGGACCTTTTTAACTAGTTTGGATACATGAGATGCCTGTGTGCAGAAGGAATCTTTACACTTTTCTTCAATCTTGTCGACCTTATTCTGTTAGATAGAAGGTGCTTGGACTAAAGTTGTAATGGTGTTCATTTGTTCATACTTTGAACAGACTGTCAAGAAGTTGAATTTTGTAGTATGAGATACTACCTTGCGGCATTGTTTAGGTTGGGAAATAGTTGAAATTACCTCTGGTATTATATAGAGATGACCTTCCAAAGTAACAATGACACTACGGGGTCAATACTGATAAACATCATGGCGCTTCCACATATATGTCTAGCCCAAGAGAACATCACATAAATCCAGTGGGGCAACATCACATAATACCTCATCCTTGAAGGGTTGGATGTTGTATGACAATCGGTACTATTGGCTGACATGAATATCTCATCCTTGGAGAAGCCACCCGATGTTGTATGGTTGTAGGTGTTGTATTGTCGACAATCCCAAATTTTTTATGACCTCTCCTAATATGAGGTTCTTCTAGCTTCCGCTATCAACAATAAAATGCAGCGGAGTCCCTTTCACCCACATCTGTGAATGAAAAAGGTGATCCCCCTCTTTAGGATCTGTTGGTTCTTCTTGTTGAATTATTGCAATCATGACAATAGAAGTGGGGTCTGCATCGATGATATGTCTTTTACCAGTATTTTCAGAATCAAATTCTAAATTAGGGTTTGGCTCCTTGATCTCGGCCACCAATGATTTTTTTGAGTGACATTCATCAGTGTTGTGCCAGGGGATTTTGTGGAAATCGCACCATTTTCCAGTGTCCTTCTTCGTCTTCCTGTGACCCTTCTTTTCCTGTGGCTTAGAATGGTTTTCAGGAAGCTATTTTTTAGGGACATCTTTCTCATACTTTGGTTGTTGTGGATTTGTAGATCTGAACTCCTGTTTGTTCAGGTGCCTAAATTTTTGCTCGATTTTAATAGCATATTGATACACATCACCGAGTGATGAGATATCCAAAAAATCCATTTCAATTTGGATGTATCTGTGTAGAGCCCTATGGTATTTCAGAACCAAATGTCACTTGGAGTCTTTGATAACGAGCTTGGTGCATAAGGTATGGAATGTATTGGTGAAATTCAACACTGCTTGGCCCCTCTCTTACCGCAGTGTGGTCCATCTCATGTATTGGTCCTCATAGTTACCAACAAGGTAATATTGTTCCTTGACCGCATCCACAAAAAAATCTCAAGTGGGCTCAGCCCCATATATTCTAGATTCCTTTGTGGAAATTTTCTCCCAGTAAGTTTCCCACCAATGTTTGACATGGGGGAGAGACTTAAGGAGTGTGAAGGTGATCTTTTCCCTGTCAGAAAAATGGTGAACAGAGAAATAACCTTCTAGCAAATTTAACCATTTGTCTAGGGAATATGCATCTATCTGACCTTCAAATAAGGGAATATCAAAATTAACATGTATATTGAAAGGAGAGGTGCCTCCAAAGTGGTCGCGCAATGAAGACGTGTCTGTTGTTATCGGTAGGCATTGAAGAATGTGGGAAAAATTCCCCATCATTTCGTCCCTCTGTCGCGTGAGAGCTTGCTCAAGCAACAGATTAATAGAATCTTTTGCTTCATCATTTTTCTTTTCTTCCACCATGGAGGGTTTCTTGGCGTGTGAGAGTGATTTTCCTCAAGAGAGACAAGCTCAAGATCCAACTTTCTATAATCGTACCTCATTGGGGACATGCACTGAAAAACGATCAAGAGCAGCCTACTCTAATACCACTGATCCAGATTATTTTCGGCACGAAATGAGAGCAGAGATATAATAAATAAATGTACAGAGATATCTCAGATATCAAATAATATAACATAAATGTATCAGATATGAAACCATAAACACAAAGATACAGTAATACACAATTTTTTATTAATGAGCGAAAATGTACAAAGACTGTAAAAATATAGAGTGAAAGACTCGCTAGAATGGTGGCAGCATATCTCTGAGAAGAGATGTGATGGCTACCTGCATTCAAAAGAAGATGATTTTACAATGAGGCTCCAAAGGTATTTTTATCATAAAGAAAATCCAAAACCCCAACCCCAGAAGATGAAAATCCAATAGTTTTGTGGACCCCGTTTTGGGTAGTTTGGTGTATCAACTTCCTGGGGGCATAACTTTGGCATACGATCTTTGTTTGGGGTGCACGATAGATCGTTGGAAAGGTATCGTCAAGGATATTAATTTTGGGGGATCAATCAGAGTCTTCATCTATCATTGAGAACCTCAATCTTGAAAAAACTTCATTTCGGCCCTCAAAATGGCCCCGAAAGTTTAAAACTGCTAAAAATAGTAAATTACCAAAATTACCAGAAAACTGTTTTGAGCCAGATGGAAAAGGTGGGTGGCCATCAATATCCACCTGGATCAGGTTAGGTTTTTGGATGTATAGGGTTTTCTCACTCATGTTTGATGTAAAAAGGAATTTGGAGCCTCATTGTACTCATGTTCTTGCGAATGAGTGTAGTCGTCACATCTCTTCTCAGAGATAATTTGCCACTATTCTAGAAAGCTTGTTTCAATCTACATTTTTATAATTTCAACATATTCTATTTATTAACAGAAGTCAATTTTTACTTTATCTATGCATATTTCTTTGGTATACATCTATATTTAATTTCATTCCATTTATAAATATGGATCAACGGTATCAGAGTGATTTTCTCTCTATTTTGTTTCTCTATGCATGTCCCTAATGCAGTCAAGGTACAAGGAGTTGGGACTCGAAATAGTTGATCCATTGCAAGTTTTTCCTTGCGATAGTAGGAATTGCTCTTAAAATGTTTCTAGATGAATCCCTCGCATGAAAAAGGAATGATATGATGGATAATTTTTCATAGATCCTTCGACGGCTGCCAACAGGTGACACATCTTCATCAAGAATCCACTTTGGAGGCACCGCCCCCTTCAAGGTACAAGTGATTTTTTCTATTCCTATATTTGAAGGTCAAATAGATGCATGTGTCGTAGATAAATGGTTGAATCTGCTAGAAGAGTATTTTTTTGTCCATAATTTTTCCAATAGAGAAAATATTACCTTTGCACTCCTTAAGGTCGTCTCCCATGTCAAGGATTGGTGGGAGACTTACTATGAGCAAAGGTCCACTGAAGAATCTATACTATTTACAGTCGCACCTAGTTGGGATTATTTCATGGATGTTATTAAGGAAAAATACTACCCTGTTGGAAGCTACGATGAGCAGTGTACGAGATGGAATAGCTTGCGACAGGAAAGGGACCAGACAATACTCGAGTTCCAAAATATTTTTTGAACCTTGCACACTAAGTTGGGTATCAAAGACTCCAAATTCCATCTAGTACTCAAATATCGTGGTTGTATGTATAGATACATCCAAACATAAATGGATTTTCTAAACATCTTGTCACTGGGCATGGCTTATTGATACGCTATCAAAATCGAGCAGAAATTTAAATAGAAGAAGCGAGACTTCTGATCTTTGAAATCCTTACAACAGAAGTAGGGAAAATGCATCCCCCACCCATAGAAAAAAGGACAGAGCAAGAATGGGCCCTCTTAGTACAACCAGTCTGTTGTGCCCATTTCATCACTTGGGTGAGCAACACAATGGCACTTGCATGCCTAGTTGGTTCTGCTAGACAAGACAAAAGTTCGTGAGTGGGTTAAACAAGCCAAATACATGTAATAGACAAATAAAAAAACAAATAAAACTGAGGAAATAAAAACTAGAATGCATAGAAAACTTAGAACCATAAACAATCAACCAATGACCAAGATTATGCCACCAATGGATAATTATATTAGTTGGCAAAACAACATAGAGAAAAATGAGGAATTATGGGTCCCCTCTTCCTTCTTGGGAGCGTTCTTGAGTTCCCTAATGGAAATCTCCTCTTACAATGGAAGAAAAATGGCAAATGATGAAGAAAATCAATGCCTATTCCCTCAAGAGGTTAGTGGAATGGCCTATTGCAATGGTGCTTGAATACTCCAAGGAGAAAAGAGATTCTCAAGGGAGAATTGAGGCAACATAACAATACTATGAAGATCTTGGTTTATTAGTGCACCCATGGCTTCCATTTATAGAATTTCTTCAAGAAAAAATTCAATTGGTTCTTAGTGTGAACAAGGGGCCCTTTAGGGAACCCTTTGGTCCTTGACCAGGCCCCCATTTGGATTTCGCTCAGATATGGAGGTCAAATCAAGTTGGGAGCTGGTCCATAAGTGGTTGGGGGGACGAAAAGAACCATAAACGTGTCATTCACAGGATTGTGTGGATTTTCTCATACACAGTCTCGCATTTTGTGCATTGTGCACTCTACGGGCTTTCTTGACCTGTGCACTGTGCGCACGCTTCCTTTAGTGAGTTTGTGCATGTCAATTTTTTCCCAATTGTATAGATTTTTCCTTTTCAAATGCATTTTGGTGTTGCAGGTGAACTAATTTTTGTTGGCATTGTTGTAATTCTATAACCATTTGCATGCAATGTAGAAGATGAAATTTCAGTGATAACAGATGCCCCCTGATGTGTGAGGTTAGGAGCATAGGTATAGACGAAATACATCAATGTTTCTTCTATTGAGAGTGCCATTATAATGAAGAGTGCTGAGAGGAACTACAAGAGAAATTCGTTGGAGGGAGAGGGGAAACTGTGGGATCCAAACCTTTCTCTAGGGAGAAAAAAGAAAATATGTATACAAACAAGGCGGGCATGCCACATGCTCGTGTCATGTAACTCAAAATGTAAGACAGTAACTGAAGTTGTATGTTGATGTAGATAACTGCAGCGCCCTCTGGGCCGTTTTGATAATGGAAAATGGCAATTTTGAATGGTGAACATACTCTGAAAAGAGGCAAGGATGCCTGTAAGAAGTGTCGATGACTTGTAGGCATTGATGGCCTAACAAATTCATAGGTCTTCAACTGGAATAAAACAATGGCAATAGTCGCATAGTAAGACCCACTGTAACATGAGATTTTGTTGAAGTCGAATGTTATGGGGTTCAACGAAATCAAAGAGAAATGATGATTCTCTATGTGCCGTAAGAGACTCGTCATTGTAAAGGTAATGAGATTCAAGATACTGTCGCCCTTCTCGAAACTATGTTGATGTCGATAGAAAGGGAGACGCGACTCCAAGAAGAAAAGGGCTTCATCAAATCTACTGGGATGAGATCAGGGAATGATAGGGAATGTGAATGAAGTCAAGATGCAGTGAGACACAAGACTGACCTTGGTTGGGGTATGTTTGAAGGATCATTGGCAACAACCATAAAATGATATCTAGTGTTAGGGGGACAACTAGATATGGGGTTAAATTGTGCCAGAGGCTTGACAAAGTGGACAAACTAAGAGATCAGGGGTACATGGAATTTAGGATACTCGAGGTTCATGAATGATGTTGGAATGAGAAAAGGAGAGTGGATTCCCCAACCAAGGGATAAATGGGTTGCGTTGCTGGGAAAACAAGGTCATCAAGGGGGACGACAAAAAGATAATTAAATGATGGAAATAAAGGATTTTTACAATTACCAAATAAATAAAGAATAATTTGGGATGAGTGTACAAATACAGAAATGGGTGCCGCAGTGTGAGATGGCTTGGCTTGTGAGGGCACAAGTTGTGAAGAGAATTGGTGGAGGGTGGGGGCCCCATGGGTGGGTTTTTGTATGAGGTAAATGAATGGAGGGAAATCTGCAGATGGGAAAATTGATGGTGGATGAAATGGAGGGTTAATGATACTACTAAGGTGTAGTCAAAATAGAATTGAGATGAGATATCCTGGGAACCCATTTGGGAAAGCTAGCAATATGATAAGAAGAAGTGTGTGGCTTATTCTTGAAAGTGCATAAGACTATCAGGACTCCCATCCCTAGGGGGTGAAAGTAGCATGAGTGTCAAATTGCCAAGGGGAACTATGAATGGGACAAATCATGTGGGGGAGAGTGATACCGGGTAACAGTACCAAAATGCAAAAGAGGTGATGGTACTGCAGAGTCGGATGTAGGGACCCTAAAGGTGAACTTCGAAGGGTGTGACTGGGAAATGCAATTGATATTCATAGGGAATGATTACATGCCAGTGTCGAACATATACCTGAAGGGGTTGCGCTTTTTTTGATGACCAAGTACCTGCACACATTAAAAATTGAATACCTGATGTGAACAATATCTGATGATAAAGAACATATAACAACTATTTGATAATTTTGAACATGACCATGCATACCTGGACGTGACATGAGAAAAATGCTCCCTCGAGGCCAAGTTTAGATAGTGACCTGGGGAACGTGACTGTGTGGATGGTGGGACCATGATCCCGTGGCTAAAGATAGACCTGGAAACAGAGGCTCTGGGCTCCTGTAACTGAGTGTGGAAGTTTGGAAAAGGGGACTATATGTGGCTGGTGGGCCCACAGTGCCACCTCATTTGTACCCGTGGCTATAGTGATTTGACGAGATTATTTGGAGGAGTTTCGGAGATTACAGGAGCTTGATTCGACCGATCCAAGAGTTGCGAGAGTTAGGTTAGTGGTCCCATCCTCCTGCATAACATGAATTTCCAAGTTTTGAGTTAGGGGTTGTACGGATGATCATACAAGGGTAGGTTTAGGGGTGGGCCCACTAATGCGCAGGAGAAGGAAGAATACCTGCACTCAGATGCACGGGTATAATTCCATCTCCCATGCATAATGTGTGGTTGTGCTTGATACAGGCATGCATAGGGGCACGGGGGATGAGAAAAACATGCATGCATTATATGCACGCCTATTAAGATGACATTTGTGCACTATGCGCGGCTCTTTCTCAAACAGTTGTGCATCAGTGTGTAGCTATGTAGAGGAAAGGTTTGAATGTGTGTTCACTTGTCGGGGTGACAGTTGTGCATCAATGCACAACTAGGTGACGAATAGGTGTGCACCTTTGTGGGTGAAAGTCGTGCACTGAAGGCGAAGCTAAGGGTGTTTGGAATTTTGAATTTTTTTATGTTTTTGATGGATAATGAGGGTTGACCAAGTGTTTTTGTGTGGATGCAGGTGATCAGCTTGTGATGGGAGAGAACTATGTCATTCCACTGGAGGGAGGAAGAATGGAAGCACCTTCGAGAGGCAGTGAGAGAGTAGCCAAGCATTTGGAGACACTTGGCAGCCTGCGGATTGCTCAAGTTCTTCGATTTTCCTTTGATACGATCGCAGGAGTTCCTGCTTCAGTATATGATATCTATGTGGAGCATTGATCTGTAGTGATTCATTGTTAGGGGACAACAACTGACACTCTCAATTGTGGAGGATGTATACTTTTTGACGGGGCTCCCCTTCCGAGGGATGGCCCTGCCTGCTGACCCCCAGTTGCCAAGGGATGTGAGGTTGGTAGACTTGGCACGATAATACTGTTAGAGACCAAACTGATGTCCTGTTTCATTATATATATCAAGGCGATGAATGAGCTCTTCCCTCGGTGCATTTATGCCATGGTAGTGAGGATCTATGGATCCTTGGCGACTCAACGGTTCACAAGAGGTCAGGTGAGGATTGGGGAGAGGGTCTTGGATGGGGACTTTTTTGCATGGGGGTTGATGCTACACTCTAGGATGATGGGGCAGATTCACCAGTGTTAGACCACCGACTCTGGTGATTTTGTGTTTGGGTCCATCCTGGTGGCCTGGTTTCTGGAGAGGGTGCCCCTGTTGTGCCTGAGAATTTTTCTAGTGCCTTCAGGGACGCGGGAGCCACTATTGATGCGGTGGGCCCATGTGTTGGTGCATCATGGGGGGGGAGAGGGTGGCCACTACTTCACAGCCACTATGGCACGTGTGTGGCATCATATACCATAGGTGATATTATGGTATCCATACGGTGGTATGGACTACCAGCATGACCTGGACATGGTGTTGCCTCCTGGGGAGGACTGAGACCAGAGAGGTATGTTTGTGTATTTATGTTTTGTGATTTTGATAGTGTAGCATATGATTGTGTATATATGGATGTTGAATCTACCTTTGGTGTTTGTGTTTGTAGATGTGGGTTCCTGAGGCCCTGAGGCTAAGATGGTCAGGGAGCTGACTCGCCAGGGGCCAGTGCAACCACCGCGGGTAGGATAGCAACACAGGTGAGATGATGTTTGTGCTGGGCAAACTCATGACCCAAGGGCAGGTCAGAGACGTAGGATAGAGGACGTTGGTGCTGGACCAGCACACAAGCCGCAGACAGAGCCGAAGGGGGGATGGAGGACCTTCGTCGACGATTCGTGGAGGCTCTAAAGGGTGTGTCAGAGGGTATGTGGGCCCACATCTAGGGTGAGAGGGTCCTGGAGCAGTGTGTGGGTGTACCGGTAGAGTAGCGGACCTTGATCTACCAAGCAGTTGTAGTGGGGGCAACGATGACTGGTCAGATGCCCCTTGGACTTGGAGGACCCCCAGCTGGTGGGGCGCCTCCAGCTGATAGAGGACCTAGGGGGGGAGCTATGGGGGCACCATGAGTGTCATTTTTTGTATTTATATAGGCTTGCAAGCCCATTTTGTACCTATAAGGGTGAGGGGACTCACTGGCCTACGAGAGATGTATATTTTGTATTTTTTAAACATTTATGACACTTTGGAGGATATATATATATATATATATATATATATATGGATACATATCATTGGCTCTTGTTATGTCTATACGTGTTTATGTTTTTAATGGTTGATGATGACTAATCTATATGTTGTGACCGATGTATGATGCTTATGTATGTGTGATGATGTATTGATGTGATAAATGCCAATCTAACACTAGGTTAGCCATATTATCTGCTATTTGATTAAATTGTCGTGGAATATGTGTAAATGTAATTGAATCAAAGTTTTGAGATAAGAGTCTAACTTGCAGGTATTTGCGAAAAAGGCAAGGATCGCGGACATGATATACATTGTTGAGCTGCAGGACGACAAGCTCGAAATCTAATAAAATGCTAAGGTGACAAATGTGGTGGTTACTGGCCTCAGTGAGGAGACTAATGATGGTGGCGTATTCTAATTGGTTGTTGGTGGATGAGCCCAAACATATGCCACTAGAGTGGAGCAGTTCATGTGAGGGGGTATAGAGGGCCCAAGCGGCCGAAGCGAGATTATGTGCTTAGCGGCTAGCACCGTCAGTGTAACTGATGTGGTAGGCCGATGGAGGATGCATTTTTCAATAACATAGATGATAGATCAGACATGAGGAGTCGAGGAAAAAAAATAATACTAAAAACTCTACAAATGTGTACAAAGAAAAATCCTAAGGTAGAATGGCTACGGTCAGGCATAAAACTTCTTTAAGTACAACCCGTTGACGAGTTCTTTGAGAGGATATCCCTCTGGAGAGGCCAAGATGTATGCACCTTTAATGAGGCAATGTTGGACAATGTAGGGTCCATTCCATAGTGATTTGAATTTCCCATGGCCGAGAGTATCGTGGGCAATATCATAGGCTAGGATGAGATCTCCTTCATTAAATGAACGAAGGTTGACATGGCAGTCAAAGGTGGCTTTGGACCATTTTTTAGCTACCTTGTTGTTCTGTAATGAAGACCGAAAATCTTCGTCCAACGACTCTAAGGTTAGCAAGTGTTGCTCCATTAGAGCAGTGTCAAGTAATATCTCGTTGGTAGTGTGTAACGTGGGAATTTTGCACGTGGGATTTTGACAGTGTGGGAGATATTGGCCATGTTTCCTTCTTCAAAAGCATTAGGAGCAGGGATAGGGTTGTTGAACCAGTCTATATGCCCTGAAGGAATAAAATCCTTGGTTTTGATTGCACATACGGAGGCTTGGATAGGAGGGTTGAAGGCTTCCTGTGAGAGAAAAAGTTCTCGGTGATGGAGTGCATTCCATGGGAAATTGGGGGTAGTGAGTTCCTCCAGGATATCTTCGTCGTAGTGGAAAATGCGACAATATAGGGGATCCGGGGAGGTGACATGGGTGACTGTCACAGTGTGAGTGTCCTCAAGTGGTGAAGACGTAGAGGGGAAATCATAAACAAAGTGCGATGGCTTGCTTGACATAAACCAAATGTCCAGATACTATGGGTGATAGACTGTGGTAGGGGGCATGCTTTCCCATGGGAAATGAACTAGAGAATTGGGAGGATTCAGGGAGATATCCTCAGATAATCTATCTATGAACCATGGAGGGGTGGGAAGTGACTCAGGTTCATGGGAGGTGATGTTGACAGTATGTAGAGAGGGCAGGACCAGTGGTGAGGTGGTTAAATGTGGTTGAATAGGGGTTGAATGATGACCTCGGTATGCCACAATCAAAGGGCACTGATATGTGAAGTGAGAAAGTTAGTCACACAGAGCGCAAGGGAACCTCATCCATTCAGGGACTGAGGAAGAGACGTAATGAATTTCAGTGACATGAGTACCAGAAAGTGGTGGTGGAGAGGGCTCTTGATGAAAAGTTTGGCATACTGTCGTTATTGTCTGGAGAAACTGAGGTAGATTTGGGCAATGATGAGTGTAGTGTCCATATTCTGAACAAATGGCACAAGAAAATTTGGTTGAAATCCCTTTACTACCTGCAGTGGAGGACAATGTAGTAGTACTAAATGTGCTTGGTGAAGTAGTGAGTGATGTGATTGCTCGATGGAGTTCGATCAGATTGCATAACTTGGGAAGAGAAGGACATCTATTAGTGGGGTGTCCCTCTCTTTCACATAGTGCACAAGGAGGTTGAACTCAAAGAGGAAGTGGAGTTGTGGGCTCTTTCTTATTTCATCTTCCCCCAGCCATGGTAGTGGTGTTAGAAATTAGGGGTGAGGGTGGTGCGACCATAGCCTATACTGGAATTTGCATCAGGATTCCCTCTGACTGAGGAGGGAGAGATGGTTGAGGAACCATTGTGGGTGGGTGTAGATACCATACAAGGATGACAAGCACCATGTTGGGAAGGGTAAGCATCGTTGCTACCTGAAATTATTGAACTTTAGGTGGGGGGTAGAAGAAGGGAATTTGAGTAATGGCTTGAGGGATTATATCCCAAACCGGGATTTTTCCCTGAGGGAGGGGGAATTCATGGATAAGTGGTGTAGTAGGGTTCTCAAGGAGTTCCTGAGGTAATATTTCTTCAACTAGTGGAATGTCAAGGTGTGGAGAGGCCTCAATGGGAGGAATGGTGTCTCCGGTGTCAGTTCCATTGGAATATATGACACACACTTGTGTTGAAGGGTGTATGAAAGGTGGTGCTCCCTGGTATTCCCCCAGCAAGGATGGGTCCTTGAAAATTCTAGGGCCCATGTCAATGAGTGAGTAAGCAACTAAGCTAGTGCGGACAAGAGGTAGGACGTTATTGATGTTGGCGGAGTGGTTAGGCTCATAATGTCTAATTTGATCAATGGTGATGATTTTACCATTGTGGGGGAACATCATCGCTCGAAACACAGAAGAGGCTACTGCCTTCATAGCATACATGTAGCTACGTCCAAACAAGATATTGTAGTCAAGCGGAGCATCGGTAACTTCAATGTCGATGAGGATGGTTTTGCCTCCGAGTTTGACGGGGACATTTTGGAAGAGCCCTTCAGGGGAGGATGGTCGACCATCATAGGCTCTTTAGGTAATTGCAGATGGTACTAGCTTAGGGGAGCCAAGTTTTTTCCATACAGTTTTGGACATGATTCATGTGGATGCACCTTCATCGATGATACATCAATGAACCGTGATGTTCCAAATTTTTACTGGTATCTGGAAAGCTACTAGAGTGGGGAGATGTGCTATCTAGATCAAAGGTGATGAGTCCAATATCAACTAGGTTGACTGCCCCCAAGGTGGAGAGTAAGGATTTTTGTTGAGTTGGACAGGTTTGGCGGACCTCCAATATAGACGTGGCTGCAGCAGACTGTGCCAAATCATCGACCAGATTGCAATTGTGTGCTACCCTTGCCTGAGGGTTATTGACATTCTGTCATAATGGGATGCAAGGGATACGAATGGTAGGTGCAGTATCAGGGTGAAAAATCATCAAGGGTTGTCCAGTTGTATCTAGATCTACTTTGAGGTGGTTGGAGTAGATTCAAGGGGTGAACTGTATTGACGACCGTGCGTTTATAGAAGAATTTATTCTTCTCTAGTGAGGATATTGTGATCCGCCATATTTTCAGGGTGGATGGGCTCGAGGTTTTGATACTGCCCCATTTGTGGTGGGCCAGGATGTACCACTTTTTGGGTATTTATCACACCTTGGTGTGGAATAGGATTTTGCAATATAACCAGGGGTGGTTGTTGCAAGTACTGTTGTGGGGCCTGCTGAGGAGCAGTTGGTGCTAGAGGACGTGGCACATTCATGGATTCTTTCATCCATTTGAAGTCAGTAATCTGGGGGAAATGGTGGGTATAATGTCCATACTCACCACAAAGAGTGCAAGGGAATTTCGTCCTAAGATTGTTGTTGTTGTTCTTCCCTTGGCAATTGTTGTTATTGTCCCCTTAGGGGTTCTGGTTACCTTGATTCTGGTTGCCCCAACAGGTTGGTTTTTTTGGGGGTTATTCCCACCTGGTCCTGGGTTATTATTATTTCGGTTTTTTCCTTTATTCTTGGCATTATTCATCTGATGGGTCGGATTTTCCATATTCAACTGTTCAAAAGTATGAAGTTGTTGAATGGGAGAGGGCTGAACAAAGTTAACGTCGGCATGTGGTTGTCTGTGTGGAGGAGAAACT
Source organism: Picea engelmannii (assembly GCA_009831015.1). NCBI lineage: Eukaryota > Viridiplantae > Streptophyta > Pinopsida > Pinales > Pinaceae > Picea > Picea engelmannii. Next base: position 471,650 of record ML782595.1, on the reverse strand, counting down.
ACTTGTGGAGGACCAGGAAATGGAAAGTATAGATTGTTGTGTGGCAACGATCCATAGGGAGCATAAGAAGTTGAAGCGCATTCACTAGTGCCCAGGTTATATGCTGAGGTAGAAGGGGAACCTGAACTTGGTTGAGAGGCCAGGCGCATCATGGGTGCTGACGAGGGTCCACTCATGGGTGGGGGGGAGCAACAGGATATGGTTGTTAGTAAGGGGGAGGAGGGTAATAATATGGCCCTCCATATGGTTGCAGATATTGAGGTGCACCATACATAGGTGGTGGTTGGCTATACGGGTTGTGATGTGTCATAGTACCAATCAACCCATCCACAACGTGAGACATTCCAGTTTGTCCTGGACAAATGGTATGGGTCTGGGTGCATCAGGTAATATTCTATCGACTGAGCATAAATGAGGTCGAACTGTTGGGCCTTGCTGATGGCTTCTTCTTCGGATTGAGGGAAGGTGGATGCCACTTCTTTGGCAGGTATAAAGATGAGTGATTTTAGAAACCAATCGAGATGTTGTTCTTTGGTGGTTTCTGATTTACATAAACTACGTCACCGACACCATTCGTGGATGTGGTCGAAAATATGCATAGTTGAGGTTTGTTTACACTCGAAGAGCAGTTCTAAACCAGTGTCATGACAAACTGGTAGTTGAAAAAAGGCCAAAAAGGCTTTGGCCAAGGATTCAAAAGTTACATGGGACCCTGATTTTTCATCCACATACCATTTGGTTGATGGACCAGTGAGTGTTCTTTGAAATAACCTTAATTGGATGGATTCATCCATCATGATTTTTGAAAATCACCATAAGTGGAAGGTCATAACATGGTTGGCGGGATCCTCCCCTGGTTTTCCTTCAAATTTTGGAATATCTGAAGGGAGTTTGGTAGGCATATTGGGCCATATGAGGTCATGTAAAATGGGATCATTTGTGAGTTTAGTCAAATCAAGAATGTTGAGAGACACCAAGTATCACATAGCGATATTTGGTGGAGGATTATTTCCAGCCATTGTGTGAGTAGGTAGTGGACCTGACCCATGGGAGAGGTTTGGTGGGGTTGTACTTCTTCCTTGAGAAGAAGTTTTCCCTCTGCCTCCTTGTGAAGGAGAGCTAGTGGATGGATGTCCTTGGGAATTGGACCCAAGAAAAGTGGAACCAAGTAAATATGATCTCAAAATAGTGGCACTCATGGGGGTGTGATATGGTTGATCCGGTGAGTCAACAACACTAGGAACTCCTCCTAGAATAGGAGGGAGGTTTTGCAAGCATCTGGAATGACAGGGGTTCTTGGGATCCCCTATGATGTTCGACTAGCAAAGTGGATGTGTACAAATGGTGGTGAGAGAAATAAATGAACAAGAGACTTGTATAATTTTGACCTTCACAAGATAATGTAACTCACAATTGCATGTAATCAAATGAGCATCATACATAAATCAACTATAAATAAGCATACATGTGGGTAGGTGGATTTTGTTCGCTTGGGGGAACAAATAAAACAAATGCTCATGTCCTAAAAGATGTATCGTCCTTCCTCTCAAATAGCATTGGACCTTACAAGAGCACTCAACGGTGGGGTATGAAGCCACTTGAAGAGGAACTAGTGAAGGATGAAACAATCAGTTATAATGAGGGGTAGAGGGTGCATATCCCAAAAGAGTTGGCGATATTTCCCAATAGCCACACAAAATCTGATCAAGGTGCAATTGCAGCCCACAATTGCCACCTGGGTAGATGTCATAAATTTGGTCACTAAGTACCTCGGTCAAAGTGCAACATTTAGATTTTCGGCCTAAGAAATGGGTCACTGGCTAGATCCCTTCCAAGAGTTGGGTGACTCATGGGGGGACACACAGAAAAACTGAACCTCGCCCTTCAACCCGTCACGGGTATCTCCCTGCCTTATGGTGTAGGAACACTTGACTTGGAGGATTTGAAAGTTCCCTATTTGTCAACTTCTAATGTTTGAAAATGTGAGAACTAGATAATAGCCTGGGGTTATTTGGATGCCTACCCCTGAGATCCTACCCAGACTAAAAAAATTCTTTTGGTATCTCCCGTGGAGAGAAACTTAGTGAGTTTTTAGAAAAAAAATTAGGTGTGGTGGGCTGAGAGATTGGGGGTGTGAACCAATTTCATTTGAATTAAGTGGGTGTGGATAATTTTTTCAAGAAATAGTGGGACATTTCGGAGTTCCTTTGGAGAAAACCTACTTCAACCTCCACAATTCAATATGGAAATTATGTGAGTGAGGGGCTCTGTGTGTGAGCAAGTGAAAGAGTGTGCCAAATTTTAATAAGTTAGGTGTGAATTTGCAACATGTGGACTTCCTGTGGTCCTTACAAATCTTTGTTACCTAGCTTACTAAGTGTCATTGGTACAACCTTGTGGAATTTTAAAATACATAAAGAACTATTATGTGGACATGTGTGTCCTTGCCAATCCTTTAAACTCCCTAAATGTTGTTTACACTAAGAAATCTTGAAAAAATATCCTAGATTGCAAGCATTTGGGCATGTATGGGTCTGTTACATTGATCTTTAAACTTCCCTAGTGATGTAAACTAAGAAAGAAATTTCAAGAAAATGTCCTAAGTTTGCAACATGTGGGAATGTATGCACCCTTACAACTTTAATATGATTTCAAAAAAGAAACTAAGAGGAGCCCTAGGGGGGATTTGTCCTATCCTAAAGATTTTTTGTTAAGGGAGATGAAATGTCTCCTTAACCACCTTTCTTATTCTCAATATCACTCTATGGTGCAAGAGAAGAGAATACCCAATGATCAAAGTTAATTTTTGGTCCCAATGTAAGTGTTTTATATGTGATAGCAATAATATCAACTTAAATTTTACAAACCAAACAAGCCATCCATGTGGCAACCAAAGAAAAAGAGGTGAATATTTGGTTCCTTTTACTCCCTAAGTTCCTATGTTTAGCTAACCTTTCATATGGGAAAGGATTCTAAGTGGATTGCATGGGCATTACAAATTGCATGAAAGCAAGAATTTGAAGACTAGGGGCCCTCATATCATCACAAAAACCCTTACAATTTTGAAAATATGGAAATGTGCACGGGTTACAAACATGACAGAGGCACAGTAGGTGCACAGTGTGTAGAATGTGAAAAGAAAAGAAGATTTTTGGGCACATAGTGCACGTCTGTGGGCTGGAATACCCACGCACTTTCTGATACGCATTGGGGGGGAATTTTTGAGTGAAATTCTCCTCCTCCAACTCAAAATTCATTTTTTGACAGGTAAAGATGGGTCGGTTTTGGTACCTCCAAGACAAATGGATTAAAAATAAGTTCTCTATAAACCCAAATAGGGTGGAATTTGATACCTTATCCCCAGTATGGTCGCCAATCTGTTGTGCCTGTTTCGTCACTTGGGTGAGAAAAACAATGGCACTTGCATGCCTAGTTGGCCTTGCTAGACAAGGCAGAAGTTCGTGATTAGGTTAAACAAGCCAAACACATGTAATAAACAAATAAAAAAACTAAAACAACTAAGGAAATAAAAACTAGAATGCATAGAAAACTTATAACCATAAACAATCAACCAATGACCAAGATTATGCCACCAATGGATAACTATATTAGTTGGAAAAACACTGTAGAGAAAAATGAGGACTAATGGGTCCCCTCTTCCTCCTTAGGGGGGCTCTTGAGTTACCTAATGGATATCTCTTCTTACAATCGAAGAAAATTGGAAAATGATGAAGAAAATCAATGCTTATTCCCTCAATAGGTGAGTGGAATGGCCTATTGGAATTGTGCTTGAATACTCCAAAGAGAAAAGACGATTCTCAAGGGAGAATTGAGGCAGCATAACAATACTATGAAGATCTTAGTTTCTTAGTGCACCCATGGCTTCCATTTATAGAATTTCTTCAAGGAAAAATTCAATTGGTTCTTAGTGTGAACAAGGGGCCCTTTAGGGCACCCTTTGGTCCTTGACCAGCCCCCCATTCGGATTTCGCTTAGATATGGAGGTCAAATAAAGTTGAGATTTGGTCCATAAGTGGTTGGGGGGGTGACAAGAACCATAAATGCATCGTTCATAGGAGTGCATGGAATTATGTTCTCTACGGGCTTTGTTCGCCCGCGCACTGTGCGCACGCTTCCTTTAGTGAGTTTGTGCATGTCAATTTTTGCCCAATTGTATATTTTTTTCCTTTTGAAATGCATTTTGGTGCTGCAGGTGAACTAATTATTGTTGGCATTGTTGTATTTATGTAACCATTTGCGTGCAATGTTGCAGATGAAATTTCAGTGATAACACAGTCAAGCCACAAACAAAGAAGATTGTTGAGAAGATGAATAAAGACACTAGAAAGTGGTGTCAATTCCATAAAATCCCTTGGCATAACACCAATGAGTGTTGCTCGAAGCAATCATTGGTGGCCAATTTGAAAGCCTCAGAGTTAGAGGAAATTTCTAACTCTGAATTTGATCCAAACAAGGCAAAACAGATCATTGGTACATAACCCATTGCCATTGTCACTACCACTAAGTTCCATCCAAGTGCATCAAAAGAAATGAATGAATGTGAGAACCTCTTTCACTCACATATGTGGGTGAAGGTTATCCCACTGCATTTCACTATCGATAATGGAAGCCAAAAGACCCTGATATTAGTTGAGGTTTTCAAGCGGTTGAACCTACCAACGACACCACACCCGCAGCCCTATACCATCGAGTGGCTCCGCCAAAGGAGACACCTTCGTGTCAACCAACAGTGTTGCATTCCTTACAGTATCAAGCCATTCAAGGATGAGATATTGTGTGATATTTCCCCACTTGAAGTTTGTGATGTTATTTTAGGCCATTCAAGTTTGTGATGTTCTTGTGGAAACGCCATGATGTATATGAGTCTAGAGCTCGTAGTGTTATTATTACTTTGGGTATACAATCGCATAGGATACCAAAGGTATCTCTACCTACTGTTATAGCAATATTTTCCCCACCCGAAGAAACTTGCTTAGAAGGCCCTTTCCATTTCTCTATGCAAACTTGAAGTCCCCTTTTTCACTTCCCAGATATAAAAATCATATTTTTCCACATATATGTGCCCTATCAGTTATACAACATGAGTATACGTAGGTTGCACCACTGATAGGGCATGTATATGTGGAAAAATATGATTTTTAGCTCTAGGAAGTTCAAAAGGGGACTTCAAGACTACATAGGGAAATGGAAAAGGCCTTCTGAGCAAGTTGCATGGGGTGAGGCAAATATTTCTATAACACCTACCGCCATTTATTTTATCTCTTCTAAGCAATGCAAGAAGGTCATTTCTCAGACCAGGAAATTCATATTCTTCATGATTCTCTCTCAAGGTGAACAAAAGGTCATCTCCATAGCCATGGATTCTACACAAGGCCTCTCGACGTAGCAAAAACAAGTGGAAAATCTCGTGGAAGAGTACAAATTCATCTTCTCCTCACCCATAGGAGTATCGTTGCACTATCAGGTCAAGCATTCAATCAATCTAACCCTCGATGAATCACTACCCAATGGGCTAGTATATCGTCACTCTCTAATGGAAAATGGGGAAATCAAGCACCAAATCCAATAATTGCTTCAAAAGGGGCACATTCGACCCAACTCATCACCCTATGGGAGCCTAACTATACTTATGAATAAGAAAGAGTGGACATGGTGACTTTTTATTGACTACAGATCCCTATACAAACTCATAGTAACAAATCAATACCCAATTCCCCAAATCAATGACCTTCCTGGCCAGCTCAAGGGGTCCAAGTACTTCAGTAATATTGATCAAAAGTTTGGCTACCATCATGTCCCAATAGAATAGACTGATGTATGGAAGACTTCTTTCAAGTCCAAAGAAGGTATTTTCGAATGTCTAGTCATGCCCTTTGGTTTAACCGATGCTCCAACAACTTTCATGAGGTTAATGGATGATATATTACAGCCCTTCACCAAATTTTTTTTGGTGGTATATCTGGATGACATTCTCATCTTCTGCAAAACTTGGGAGGAACACTTATAGCATATTCAATAAGTCCTTTACACTTTGTGAAAACACAAGTTGTATGCTAACTTGGAGAAATGCTCCTTAGGCATGAACATGGTCCAATACCTAGGCTACATTGTTGATGAGCATGGTGTGCAAGTGGATCCAGCCAAGATCTGGGTCATTTGTGATTATCTAGCCCTGACCACATTGATTGATCTTCAGAGATTTTTAGGACTTGCCAACTTCTATCACAGGTTTGTGTTGGGATTCTCCCATATTGCATGGGCCCTCAGCCAAGTGACCTAGGGTGGTGGAAAGGAAAATTTCATGTGGGGGAAGGCACAATAGAAAGAATTCAATGATTTGAAACATCGCTTGTGCTTAGCTCAAGTACTCTCCTTACCTAATCTACAACAACCCTTTGAGATTGAGACCGATGCCTCAAACTATCATGTGGGTGCAATTCTTACTCAAAACGATCATCCAATGGCATATCATAGTGAGACACTAATAGATGTTGTCTATAAGTACACTACATATGAAAAAGAAATGTATTTTGTTGTACAATTATGCTTCCAATGGAAGCATTACATTCTTGGGAAGGAGACAATCATTCACATAGATCACAAGCCTCTACAATTCATGTAGACACAAGGAAAATTGCAGAATGACCTCCATCATAAGTGGTCCACATACCTGTAGTAGTTCCTTCTTTAAATCAAATATAAGACATGAAGCACCAATCATGTCTTCGAATGGATCAATCAACCTCTAGTTGTTTCCCTCACCATGATACTCCACTCCTGTGAACATGAGGCCTCCTAGTGGCCCCAACTCTACAAGAGTGATTCTAACTTTGCTACCATGTACCAGTTGTTTGCTACTGGAGAGAGTGTCATTGATTTTCACCTTCAGGATGGACTATTATTCCATATCGGCCACCTCTATTTTCCTTCAAGCGAGCAGGCAAAGGTGATCTAGGAAGATCACTAAAGTCAGATGGCAGGACATTTTGGCGTGCAAAAGACTGTGGCAGTACTACAAAAGCATTTATATTGGTCGAAACTTCGACATGATATCAGCAAGTATATTAAGTCCTACACCACATGTGCCATTACCAAACTAGCCACTAAGAATCAAGGAATGTAGACCCCTCTACCTATTCCTGATAAGCCTTGGGAATCCATCTCGATGTAATACATATCAGGCCTTCCTTCAACCAAGAAAGGCAATGACTTTGTTTTTTTGGTCATTGATCGGTTTTCTAAGATGGACATTCTGATAGCCTACAAGAAGAGTATCACAGTAGAGGCCACTACCAAGCTCTTCTTCAAACAAGTGTGGGTGCATTTTGGAATACCATAAACCATCATCTCATATCAGGACAATGGGTTCCTCAACACATTTTGGTTGAGCCTCTAGTCATTATTGGACACCAAGCTCACCAAACCCACTTCCTTCCACCACCAAAATGATGGCCAAACAGAGGTTGTCAATCAGATGATCATGCACATATTTCACATGTACAACTCCAAGAATCCATGCAAATGGGATGAGAGTCTCCCCTATTTTCAGCACAACCACAATAGAGCTCTCCATAGCTCGACTGGCCATAGACCCTTTCAAGTGGGGCTGCAATTTCAACGATTGGGTTCCATTGATGTCGCACTGCCCCTTGCGACCACGTCGACAGAATATTCCCATGTTCATTCAGAGGATGAAAAATCCACTAGTTTTATTGAACATATTCAACACATCCACCAATAGGTCCATCATATTTCATAGAAAGCCAATGCTAAGTACAAGCAGCACCATGATCAACACTGGGTGCCACATAATTTTCAGGTGGGAGACAAAGTTTGGTTACATTTGCAGAAAGAACACCTTATAGGGACCCATCGGAAGCTTCAACCACTTTTTTATGGGCCTTATACCATCACCAAGGCTGTGGGTGACCATTCTTTTGAGCTCAGTATTCCCCACTTCCTTGGTCTGCACCCAGTGTTTAATGTGGACCCCCTTCCTCCATACTTCCCACCATTATTGGACACATCAGAGATCGCAAAGCAGTTGACACCGACAGAGCTCAACCCTGATTCCATGGAATTGGAAGCCATTGATCATATCATAGACACTCAGATTAAGGGCACTCGTCAATGGAGGATCCAACTTTACTGGGTTGTCAAAGCAAGGAAACTCTTGCACCAAGGCAAGTTGCTCACCCGGGGCCAACTTCAACAGAAATTTCCTCATCTAACGAGGGAACTCAATCAAATGGAGACCATTTCTTCATAATTGGGGAGGATTGATCCAGATGGATATTGATGTCCATGCACCTATTCTAGCTGGCTCACATACAGTTTTCATCTTGGTAGTTTTTTTCTAGCTTTTTGGGTCCTAAACTTCTGGGGCATTTTTGAGGAGCTAAACAACATTTTTTGGGCTTTCCACAGTCACACTATCGACAGAGTCAAAGTGTGATGGAAATATGTGTATTCCTCAGATAGACCTTTTCAATGGGATATAGTGTTCCTAAAACGAATATCGTATGCAAAATTTACGACCCCGGGAAGTTGATGTACCAACTTACCCCATCAGGGCCCACATGACTTTTAGAGCTTCATCTCCTAGGGTTAGGTTTTTGGATTTCTAGGTATTTATCATTCATGTTTGATGTAAAAAATGCCTTTTGAGCCTCATTTTACTCATCATCTTGTGAATGAGTGTAGTCGTCACATCTCTTCTCAGAGATAAGTTGCCACCATTCTAGAAAACTTGTTTTAGTCTTCATTTTTATAGTTTCAACATATTCTCTTTATTAATAGATGTCAATCTTTATTATATCTCTGTGTATTTATTTGTTATACCTCTGTATTCTATTTTGTTCCATTTATAAATCCATATCAACCCTAGCAAGTGTAGACAATTGTGTCACAATCCTAGCGTAAATCGTTCAGAGGTAGCGCACAAGAGAAATCACCAAGAGATTGTAGTAGTTGTGTCTTCTTCCTTGCCTCAGACTTGCACCTTCTTCTTGAGTGAGATAGTTGTTTTTGTGAGTGTTCAAATGAGCAAGTCATCACTTTATTTATATTCTTCAAGTCACTTTACTGGGGCCAACTTCTCATCCTGGAAAATCTAATTCCACTTTATTATTTTCCTATGAGTCGACTTCTCTTCTTAGAAATTCTATTTCCACTTTATTATTTTCCTGTGGGTTGACTTGTCTTCCAAGGTGTTCTTCAATTGTTCAATGGTCTTCCTTTGACTTCTTGGAATATTCTTCTCTAATAACATCAACAATATCCTTCTGAACCAAGATCTTACTCCAAGGACTATCCTTTGTGAGAACAGACCATGAGGACTTTGCTATCAAGTATTGACAAAAAAGGTGAATGTATTTTAAACCCCACCCCTCCAATGCCTTAGGGCTAGACAAGTTCTTCCACCTAACCTAGTGTAACCTTTTAAATTCATTACTACCTTTACCAAAGGAAATTATAAAAAAATTTCCAAATTATCTCCATAATGCCTTTCAAAATATGCAGAAAAGTATGCCTTTAGAGGAAATTTCAACTCAAAATGGTCCTCCAAAGGAAAAATCAATAAATTGATAATATAATGCCATGTAGACATTTTTTAATATATTAATTCTATATTTTACTTTTGTCAAAGATGCCCATAATTATTTCACTTTTATCAAAGTTGCCTTGCCCTAAATATCTATTTTATATTAAATCAATATTTATGAGGACGAATTAAATGGCATTAAATCATTTGAACGATGTGTTGTTGGATGTGTTAGTACACGACTGAATATATATTTTATATTAAATCAATATTTATGAGGATGAATTAAATGGCATTAAATCATTTGAACGATGTGTTGTTGGATGTGTTAGTACACGTTGTAGGTGCATAGAATAATCGAGAGATGCAGGGGAAGTTACAACGAACGACGAGGGCTCCTCTCAACCCTACTTCATCTGCCACTGTTCACAAAAATTGGCGTGAATATGCCATGGATTGGAAACCTTTCTCTTATCAGCCATAATTGGAAAAAATTGGCGCTAATGGAATTGGATTGGAAACCCTTCTCTCATGTTTTCAAATTTTTCTCAAAGATATCATGCATTTATTTTTCAAATTCGACCGAATGTGGATTGATGGACTTGGTTCTCTTAAAAAATTCACGGGTACCAATGGATATCTCCAAAACTCCATCCAAATTTCATGGTTTTGACTGGATCTCTCTAAATTTCCATCCAAATCGGGTTCCTTAGCCATTGATGACAAAAATTGGTGCGAATGCGATCGAAATGGAAACCCTCAAATTTCATATTTTAGAGGTAAATGATTAATTTTTTGTGGGTTTAAATTATTTTTTACTTCTATTTAACCTTTCGTTTGAACCCCATTTCATTCCATGTTGGTCATTCTATTCAGTGTTCAACTGGAAGCGAGCAATTTTTGGCCGGTTTCAACTCAGAAAGCGAGCATTTTTTGGCCGGTTTCAACTCAGAGGGTTGTTACGTACAAAATTCTTTGGTCCAATTGATACCTTTCTCAAACACATGGCATGTTTCTTCTAATAGGTATGTTTTTTTATTGTTCTTTCACTGTTTATTTTGTTGCTTTGGAAAATTATATCCAACTTGCAAATTACAATTCATTTTTAAGTGATGGTGGGGGGAACTACTTGGGATTTGAGGATGTTTTGTATAGCCAGTAAGCAAGCCAAGAAGCCATGGTGGTATGGTGTATTGTGTGTAAGACTGTGTGTGTTTTCATGTACAGAGTTAGATTAGCCAAAAGTATCCTTAAGAAGAACACATTACTGGACACCTCAGTTATGAATTAGAATGTACACCTCAGTTCTGTCAGAAAAAATGTTGATTTGACATTCCTCTTCCATGAGAAAATATTTTTGGCAGTTACAACATCATTGACATAAAAAAAGATAACATCAGTTGTTCTTTATACAATTCTATGTTTTTGGAAACAATGGTACAGGTAGGAGATGTGAAGGTTGCATTCACAGGGCATGATCATTTAAATGATTTTTGTGGCAAGCTTAGGGGAACTGAGTTGGAAAGAAATCTGACTTCTCCCTGACAAAGTGCTACAATTTAGAAAATGTTAAAGTACCATGAAAACTACTATAAAATAAAGGCTAATGAGCACCGAATAGTCCATTATTTTTTAGAGATCCCTTCTTGTTAGTTGGTTCAAGAATAGGTGTGTCCAATGACCTATGAGGCATTGTGAAAGCTGCCATTCTCCTCATAGCTAAATGTTGTAATATAGTCTGAACATATCAACATAAGAGACTAAACAAGTCAAAATCCTATTCCATTTAATAGAATTAAAGGATGTGTTGAACCCCTACCAGATGTGTTAAAAGTTGGTGCCCTACCAGATTCTGATAAGACTAAATTTTAAATTTAGCGCACCGAGCTATTTTTCTAAAATAAACAACTATATTCCTTTTTTGGATATCCCATAAATTTGCAAAAAATGGCAGTTTTAGTGTTGGATTTCAAAAAAACTATGGTGAGATACTTTAGATATTTCTCAAGTAGGTGTAAGGAGATGAAGGGATTGGGTTCACAATGTAGAAGACAAATGTGAAAGGGAACCTTTCATACTCTATGCTTCATTGACAAATCCATCTATTACTTTTGTTGTTGATTATATTTTTGTTCTAATGACAAAAACTTAGAATTCTATTGATTGTTGTGAATAAATATATCTAACTAATTAGAAAATTCTCATATTAGAGGGAGCATAAACCCAAGTGGGATGTATGTCATTTATTCATTTAGATTCTCTATTGTTATAAGATTGGTTTCTATATTCTAATCACCGGTTTTTAATATATATTGTCTTCATATGTAAACATACAAGCTCAGCTAAATTTACAATATTCTACAAGATGCTTGATAGCTTTGAGGTATGCCTCAATATTTGAAAAGTCGTCTTTTCCTTAGAAGATCTCTGAAATTATTTCTTCTGCAAGTTGATTTTCTCATTGTGGGATTTTCTAGTATGTTTTGATTTTCATAATATTGGTTGTTTGCAGGACTCTTCAATATATGCAAATGGTGTAAGAAACTATCACCATGTTACCCGCATAAATTTA
>ML782595.1:436319-454504 GCA_009831015.1 Picea engelmannii | reverse complement strand
AAGCATTAAACATCACTAAATCCACATGGAAAAAACTAATTTAACCCCATGACACTTAATTACAAGGGAGGAGTCTTTTGGTGTTGTAATATCCCCCGGTAGTGCCCTAGTGATATTATGAATGGTAATCATGTTTATGAATTGTAATCATGTTTTGTAGGCTGGTGAGCCGAGTATTGATAAGCTGGAGGGATTATGTGTTTATTAGGCTGGAGAGCCTAAGTGTTAAGGCTAGGAGCCTGATTTTTGTATATGTAATTATGCAGATCCTTAATATAATATATAAGCATCGCTGCGTGTAGACCAACCACGAAGAAAGAGTGATGGGGACTAAGCTTCCACAAGGTTAGGTAAGGGAGGAGGCTAAGTGTGTGGGCCTAGGGGCTAAGCTAGGGGGATTACCTCTAAAGGGGATAATAATTTATTATTATTTTCTAAAAGGCTAAGGTGGTCAATTGACCAAGTGTTGTCCTAAGTTCCTGGGAAAGGGGAACGAATGCAAATGTAGTGCATGCAGCTCCAGGAAGACAAGTGTCGACCTGGGTGCATGCATTAAAAGCTGACAAGTTGAGTCGTGTTGGGGGTTGGTTCTGTGGAGTCTAGCAATTCTCCATCCACTGTCTAACCATGAACAGGGACATCCACCAGGGACCCTGGAACGAGTAACCTATGAGTCATTCTTCCATCCTCCGTCTGAGTTAGTAGTTCATCTTGTTTATTCTTCTATCCACATTCAGAACCCGAAACTAGGAGAATCGACCTCTGTGTTTTGTTCTCTGGTCACGCACCTTGAAAACCAGTGGGAAAAACCAATGGACTGATCCATCATCTAATCTGTTCGACCTCTGCATAGTCATGCATCCTGAAACCAATACTCCGTGAGCCATTCTGTGTCTTCTGAGGAACCCGACACCTGAGTAATCACCTTAGATGTGTCATGTTTCAGTGTGGGTTGTTGCCTCTTGTGGTGCCATGCCCATTTTTTGTTGCTATTGTCATCCCTGTGTGAATGAGTGTTGAACCGTTGCTGTTGTCCTCACCTGGATAGAGCTGAGTTGAGGAGTGTGCTGAAGAAGCGGGTTGTCAGGCCCGTGGTTGAGGAGGCAGGTTTCCAAGCCTATGAGCATCTCTCTCCAGGTGAGAGAGTCTGTTGGGAAGTGTTTTTTTCCCAGAGAGAGTCCAGCACCAGCTACGGAGCTCTGAGAATTTCTGATTCGGCCTATTGTTGAGACCCAGAGAGGGAGGTGAAGCATCGATGGACTGTGCTTGTGAAGGTGTATACTCTCGGGTGGAACAAGCATGTGGGGAATGATATTCCATGCGTAGTGGGCATAAGAAGGCTCCTAGAGAAAACCCTTTCGGTTGCACTGTGCAGTGTTCCTGTAACCTTAGTCCAGTCTAGGATTCACTTGCCCTGGGTGGATCTTAGTCCTAGCTTGGGGGTGACCCACTGCTGAGTGTGATGAGCAGCATGGTCTATGGCTGGGAGGTTCGTGGAAGGTTTGGACATAGTTGGTGGTGTTAGGCCAGTTTAAGAGATAAGTATTAATTTTTTACTTGATTTATATGTGATGCATGTCTGTGTCTTGAAATGTTATCATGTATTCCGTTGCAAGTATGAATTGCTATTAATTTTGTTTAATTCTGTATGACAGCAGTAATACTTTGATTACTCTATATTGTTGGTTAAATCCATGTCAAATGTCTTAATTTGATTTAATGCATAATCTTTATAAGCATATTATATAAGTATGAGAATGTTTCTGCGTAGTAGCATTGCTCAGCAGTTGGGTTGATGGTCAGGGATGTTACAAATTGGTATCAGAGCTCAAGGTTTCAACACTGATCCTGGATGGGCCATGTTAGTGATGGTTGAAGCGAGAGTTTGGAAAATAATTGTTGTCAAGATGGAAAAAATTCAAGTTCGGAGCCTCAGTTTCAGCACTGAGCCTGGATGGGTTGGATAAGGGGTCATTGGACCGAGGTTTCAGGTAGAAATTGGGTCTGGCAGGACTCATTTCAGACCTTAGAACATTCTAAAGTGTCAAGAGGCTACCTTGGTCGCGTCACGAAAATCAGGAGGAGTAGTGGTAGAATAAAACCGCAGATGGCATGGTATTTGACCACAGAGAGAGAGCGTGCCCAAAACTTGGGGTGTTGGAGCCATAGGATCTGTCAGGAGAAGAAGAATCTTTCATGACCATCAGATCTGGTAGTGTTGCGAGGTAGTTAGCCGTGAATTCCCTTGGAAATCTGCAGAGTAAAAGATTTTTTTTCTGTGCCATAGGATCTTTTCAGAAGGAATGGAAATCCCTTACGACCATCAGATATGGGGAAGGTGCAGAGGAGTTAAACTAGAGGCCCTTTGGACTTCGTGACTTCAGTGAAGTCTGATGCCAGAAACAAAATAAGGGTCAAAGCTCGAAGCTCCAAAGTGGATCTACACCGCAGATTTGGAGAGGAGAGCTTGACCATTGGATTAACCAACGTCGAAAGGTCAAACGCAGTAGTGAAGGGCGAAATCTCCCGAAGAGATGAAGTGGTGAGTCATGATGACATCACCTAGAGGTGACATGGACACATGGGATGTGTGCCACGTTCTAGTGGGTTTCAAACCCGTAGAAGTTTGAAATTCCCTATGGAATGTGACGAGTGTCACCCATCTGAATGGGCCACGTATCAATCGTTGGTATTCCACCGTGTGGCATCCTGTGTGAGTAGGGTGATGGGACCTGACAAGCCACAGATCTCAGACACCACAGATCAACGGTTAGAAATTGTATCATGCAGAGAACTAGCACGAGGTTTAATTATGTGAGAGAGGGTCGGGGAAAATACTATGGTTTCACAGAGGGGTTACATGTCAGCGTTAGGAGAATTGTGGGATGAAAGGCGAGTTACTCCAAAACCACCATTGCATGCCCCCGCAATTCAGAAAATGTTAAGTGATGTAAGGTAATGATGTCACCTAAGGTGATGTGGAATTGTTCAGGGTGTATGGATGTGAAATCTTCTGAAGTCCCAAAGTACTGAAACTTAGACGCCTAAGGTTCCATAGCGAATTTCAGTCATTGGATGTTGGGTAGATGTGGACAATTCATCCGCCCTACATCGCAAGTTCGTTAGTCCATAACTCGGGAAGTTGTTGTGAAGTTCTTTGAAATCTCCCGAAACGCAAAGTCGCGAAGTGACCTTTTTCTAAGCGAGTGGTCACGACCCGTGATCACATGGATTGGGGACTGAGAGAAAAAAGGCTAGTGCTCAAAAATGATTATAGAGCAGAGAAGAGCTCGAAAAGAAAATGAAATTTGAACGTTTTCTTAAATCAGATTGGTTTGAATGTGTAAACTAGTGAAGTAGTGAATAAATTTCAAGTGTTCTCTTCTGTAAGATATGCAAGGAGTGCATACTGAGTGCAAGGAGTGTGTGTGAGAGAGTCCTTTTTTACTCGAAGCTCGGAAGGGATAGTGTGGAACTTTTGTATGCAGAGTGTGCCTATCAAGTGCAAGGAGTTTGTATAGAGGGAACTTTTTTAAGTTCGAAGGCTCAAGAAGACGAGTGTAGAGTGTGCCAAGAGGGAACCATAAATTCTTTTGGAAGATGCAGAAGGACTGAGTCCCTTTGAAACTGAGTAATTTAAAGTCTTAGGGAGAAACAATGCAAGTTTGCACGCAGAGCGCAAGTGTGCACCAGGGTGAAGTTAAAATTTCATTAACAGAAGCTCAGGAGGGAAAACACCGTTGAAGACTTCGAAATATTAGAAATCCTTCAAGTTAGGGAGGAATTCAAGTCCAGAAGAATTGACACCAAGATATTTGGTAAGAAGACATTGAGAACCTGAACAGACGGTAGGAATCCTTGGAGGGAGAAGCGTCGATAGTCATGCGTCATTAGATCAAAAGAAACTAGGAGGAGGATAACACTAAGAGTCATTAAGCAGTCGAAAGCTTAGGAGAGGTAGTGAACCGTCGATCTCAAGGAAGATCGAACCATTGATTCCTTTCATCGGGAAATCGAAAATCGGGATTTGGGAGAATGAAAGAATTTTCTCTTGAAAATTCCAAAATGCGAATATTTGATTCGCGAGGAGAGATATAGACCATTGAATCACGGCGAGTGTGAGTCGTTGATATGATGCACTTGAATTTTGTGAAGTCGGAAGTTGGAAAGGGGAAGAGAACCATTTTCTAATTTCATGAACCGGGAAGTCCCAATTCATGAGAAAGGATCCACACCGTTGGATTACGAGGAGCTGTGAGTCGTTGGATCTAACTCACGTGGATTTCGAAAAACTAGAGATCGGAAGAAAAGAGGGGAATTGTTTTTCAAAACCTCGAAACGCGAATTGTCGATTCCTGAGGAATTGATCTGGACCATCGAAACCTGGAAAGCTGTGGACCATTGGAACCCACGTCCAGACAACAAGAAGTGAGCGCAGGAGGAACAAATCTAAGCCATAAGATCTGGAAGCACGTGGACCAATAGTGATTGTATCCAGAGGAGGTGCACAAGGTTTAGTCCATTTGAGTGCACAGGAGGAGAGTTGATTTCACGATACACGAAGTCTCGACATCATCGGGACCGCCCATCGAAAAGGACGCATGGTAGAGATCCACGTACACCAGAGATTTGAAAGGGGAAGAGTTGTAGCAATCCTAACTGCCCATCGGGAGGGACGCATGGCAGCCGATCAACATTTTGCTGACTCGTGACTTGGAGAAGTCAAAGGCCAAGTTTACGAAAACTCGTGAAAAATGAATTCATGAAAAGATCACATCTGTTGATCAAGGAGCGATCTGGACCGTTGATTGTCCAGGGAGAATTTCGGTATTTCGGGAATCAAGAGAATGGAGGTGAAAAATATTTCAACCTTGCGATACACAAAATCGCGATGAGATCTGAGCCATCAGATAGTGGGGAAATCGGGACCGTCGGATTGGGAGCTCCTAAATATCGGCATTTCAGGGATCGGGAAAATGGAGGTGAATCACATCAGGAACTCTCGATACGCGAAATCCCAATTCACTTGAGAGTCAAGCCCCAGGTCATGATGAATGGTCACATGGACGGAGGCCAAGAGAGGAACTAAGGAATGTTTATCTCTTTTTGGGATTTTGGGAGTTGGGGAGTCAGGGTTGGCTCACTCGCAAAGTCCCGACACACAAAATCATGACGCATCTTTTGTGTAGGCATGTGGTCACAACCCGTGGTTGTGTGGAGATGAAGCTCATGTCTGGTGCTTATGCGCATGAGCTGAGTTTCACATAAAGGACCTGTGGATTTGTTTGTAGGATTCCAGCAAGGAATCGAGAGAGCTGCTCTAGCTCGATAGATTGAAGAGCGATCCTTTGACCAGGAGGTCAGCAGACCCCGCTGAGGTAGGGGCACTGCATCGAAATTGCTCAAGGTAGGAATGATCATGCGCAGTGATCACAATGAGAGCACAAGAAGATTCAGGAACCTGGTGTTCGCAGAAATAATATAATCTCTATTTTTACAAGCTGCCTACACAGGGTTTTTAAATTCTCGTTACTCTTCACTACCTTTCTCATTAAACGACACTTGTTACTCTTCGCTTTCTAAGTACCTTCTTTTTTATTTTGTTTTCATGACTGTAAGCATGAAAACTCACAACTGGAATTCATGTTTGATTTCATTAAAGGATTAATGTTCATATGGTCTATTGTCGCATTGTCGTATTTCACTATGAACATGGTTGTTTTCATGGTTATAACCTATTGGTATTGAACATGCCTTGGTTACATGAGTATTAAACCACCACCCATTTAGCATTCGATTAATGTTAATGGAGTTTTGATTTATAAAAAAAATTGATTCAATTGTTTATTTGAAATATTAATTTTGTGATCAAATCGTGGATATGCATACTATTGTTTTCAATTGTTATGATCTTTGTGCATACCATTATGTCGAGGTGTCATTCCAAGTACAGCGTGGTATTATGTTTTTGCATGGCCTCGATCTACACGACTTCTCTCACACACATGGTAATTAACGCTCCCGCCTACCATTTCGAGCTGTCTTTGCATTGCGTTGGGGAAGCTCGGGGCAATGGCTTTGTGCTTATTCTGTCAAACCCTACCCCCGAATCCCGTGTCAATTCCTTGCTATTAGCCATGGCTCCTGTGGTGAGGATTGAGCCCAACAGTGTCCAGACATTGTTATCATTTGATAATGCCAGAGAAGACTTAGAAAGGAATGGATGGCGTATGTTTGTTGAAAATTTCGAGGGTTTTAATTTAATAGTTGCTCAAGAATTCGTGTTGACGTTCAATGGTTGCAGAGAAAAATTAGGAGACGTCCAACTTGAGTTAAATGAAGATTTTATTAGCCAAGCCATCAGTCTACCAGTTGTGGGACAAAAGTGGTTCAAAAATTCAAAGGTTGAAGAGGTTCCCTGGTCATTGTTGTTCACCTCAAGGAGGATTACCAGCTGCGATCGAGGTATGCCTGTTTCAGATCTAAAACCTAGATGGCATGATCTGTTAGCTATCGTGAAATAGCTCGTTACTTGTGAGGGGAGATATGGTTTGGTTTTCTTATATCACTTGTGGTTGCTCATGAGTTTTATCGATTTCCCCCTGAACATTCCCTAGTTTCTTCTTTGAAGTCTATACAAAATGGCAAAGAGTTTTAAAAGGAAGAAATCTGATTCTAGCCTATTCCACCATTGCTTGATCAAGATTATTATTATACATCAGTTGAAATTAAATGATGATTGTTGGGATGCTTTTTTGTTACAAAATGGTTTTGTTAGCAGTGAGTTAGGACAGGTTGACAAGTATGTCGTCACATAAACCCTCGTCGAGCCTACCATATCTCCTCCTTCGCTCTTGCCCTGTGATCCTATTTCTAATGTGGAACCCTTGACCTATCCTGACACTACCCAACCTGACACTCTACCAGATTCATATCCCAAGGGTGGTGTTAAGTCTACTAAAAAATCAACAAGGAAAAAGTGTAAAGGCAATGTTGATATCAATTATAAGAGTAAAAGGGTCGCTCGTTGGGTTTCACGATGTGCCCGAAATAAACCTAAGCCCTATGCAGACCAAAACGCAACTGTGTTAAGCGAGGATTCCGATTCAGAAATTGAAAGATTCCTAACTGAAGAATGTCCATATTCATATGGACTTTTCTCTGATAAACCTTATGATTATGTTACAAACCTTCCACCGTGTCTAAAAGACAATCCTGAGTTCCCTGGAATCAGACTCAGTAATGAACCTATAGGTCAAATGGAAAATTCTCCACCTGTTAACAATATCACTGCTAATACACAGTCTATTCAGCCGCAATGTAATGAATGTCGATCATGGATCGATAGGTATTACAAAGACGTTCCTTTACTTCAGTCACGGCTTAAATCCTTGGAAGACCAGGTGAATTTGCTAACTAAGAAGAATGGAAGACTTCAATCCGTAGCTCAAACCAAAGATAAATGACAAAAAACCACAAGGTATGTTGTTTTTAAGAACGTGGAAGCAGCGACTGCAATATTAAATTCAAAAATTGCTTGATGGAGTCGAATCCCTTAATTTGAGGTATATTTTTTTTTTTTTTAAATAAGTTTAGGATGATTTTGTCTTTTTAAATTAGAATACATGATTTTGTTTGCACAGATTACCTCTAGTTTGTTTTGATTGATTCAATAAAATATGATTTTAGTTATAATTATAACTAGCTATAGAATCGTGAAATTTTGTAGCTAGTTAGAAAAATTCGAATTACTTGTTTCAATAACTGAAAATGCATCTGAAATCTTTTATTCTTATGTGTTTTCAGAAACCTACGATTTCTAAAGGAGATTTGAACCATTGGTGGCATCTCTCAGCATGCTATATTTATGTTGTTTTAGAATAGGCTGTTAGTTTTGATATCAAGTAGAATCTGGGAGGTTGCATCCCCCACATTTTTTGGAACAAATTAGATGTTGTCAACAGGAAACATTTTGATCATGTAACCTATATAAATATGTTGTTTTGTAAACTAAAGACCATCACTGCCTGGGAGAAAAAACTATGGATTTATGATTGACAGACTTGAATGGAAGTTGATATTTTCACAGCTTTAGCTTCGATATATCGCATTTTTATTCAAGTTATGGTCATTTCGATTTGTAATTAAATTGTGACTACTTTAGATATCATGGTTTATTACAGATTGGTGTGATGAAATTTATATGATATCTATGTTTTATGTCCCTTATATCACATACAGTAATTACTCTGTTCAAATTTGAGACTAGAAGATTAATCTTCTTTATACATTGAACATTTATATACAAATTTTCACAGCCGGATTTATCTCAATGTGACCATTTGTGAAATTATAAAATTGTTGTCACTACTTCTCTTATATGTTCTGTCATTAGCATTCAATCATTACTACTTTGCGTTTACGAGAAGCATTTGGAAGATCTGTTGCGGTTTACCCCATCAAACAGAGAAATTGGATACTATACACAGGACGAATAGGAGATGTGATTACAGGTCAGTTTGCTAGTTTTATTTTATTAGTTTAATTAATATAGAAATTTCCTGTAATCTAAATACATTTTATTGTTCATCTCTGTTTTCAATTAGATAGTTTTCTATTTCGTTTCTTGTTTATAAACATTATAAAAAATCAAAAGATTGAATGATAGTTTTGCTGTCATTAAATAATTCAATCCATATTCAATTTTCGCAGATTTAGATTAAAATGTGCATTATGTAAATGTTATACATATATTAGTGATATAATCATATGGATATATTGTACATATAATAAGTAGAGCTATTTTATAAATATTAGTTAGTAAACTGTAAGTATATTTTAGATTTGTATATAGTTTTCAGCGAGTGTTTTTCATTAAGTTATTTTCTTTAGTTTTGTTTTTCACTTTCTTAGGACTTAGATCGGCTAACAGAGCCGCTAAACCCATTGGAGTGGATTAATACAAACGTCTTGGGTTAAGTAGACAACCCCGGACCGGATTCACTCCTCCAGTTGACGAGCGATCAATTTCGCCCGTCAACACTTGGGAAGAATTGAATACTTCTGAGTTCAGCAAGGAAAAGTTTCACAGGGGAAAGAAGTTGTTGCAATTTATGTGGCAGCAAGTATGTTAGGGTTGTTTGGGTCAGCCAGAGGAAAGAATTCTTGTGTGTTTACAAGGTGTTGTTGGTGATGTTGTTGCATAAGGAGGGAAGCAATAGAGAGCTGAAGTGATGGTTATAAGTTTCATAAAAGAAGCATGAAAACTTTATACTACTATCAGACTTTCAGGTAGTATAAAAAAATTATTAATGGCAATCATGTAGGAATGAGTTTTATTACTCTTTTTGCATAATTTTTGAAAGGACAATTAGGTAAGAATTTCCTCAGCCAGAGTTATTTTATAAAATCACATGGTTATATTATTGAATGCATACCACTGGATGTGGTAAAGGCTGGAGTCATGTATTAATTCAAATCTTTTTAGCTTCTGAATGCACACACTGACATAGTATAATGTCATGTTAATTTGGTTATGGGGTAATAACCAAAGAAAATTAAAAGATAAGAACTTGTTATAGGAATGAATGCTAGTAAGCTAGTCATGTATGAGACTAGGACCTGGTTGGATATGGAAAGGTTATGAGCCACATAGGTACTAAAAGCTTCCTACCTTTAAATAAAACTTGGGCTGCAACCTTTTTGCTAACACTAATTAACACCACATAATTATATTCTTGGTGTAGTGTTCGGTTCGAAAAGGAAGGCATCCGATTAATTGGGAAGACAATAGGAAGTGTGTGGAGAATGTGTCAACACATTGGCTAAAATTCCAACTCATGGGTGGTGAGATACATGACTAAGATAAAGAGCATTATGTAATTCAATGCAAGGTGCATTGAATAAGTATGTATTGAGAATGGAACTCATGCATAGTAAGTGATGGAAGTGTATACTTAAATGAATTTTGTTGAATGCATTTTGTGAGTGTATGTATATATGTTTTTGGCATGGAAATAATTACACTAATGGCTGAAATGTTGCTAACTCATGAAGTTGAGAACATTTCAGGAACTGTTAAACATTGCAACAAGAAAGTTGCAAGGCAGGTAGTCATAGGAATAGTGACTACAGAAAAATTTTATGTTCAGAAAATTGAAATAATAAACTTATTGTTATTAATTATGAACATGCATATGCATAGAATGATGAGTCATTCTATTTGGTTAAGTTGTTTGGTAATTGTGATTGAATTTCTAGGTGCAGGCAATTCTAATATCCTTCCATAAGGTGTTGTACATGTTGAATTATGATGTCCAGAAAATACTGACAATTTGTTGGCAGTATGCAAGATGAAGCCTTGCAGGAAATTGGTATGTAGTTTTGTGCCTGTGGAGAAACACAAGGATGGTTGCATTCATAATTTGGCAATAGCCAAGAAGAATTATGAAATAGAATTTCATGTTTTGGGGATAAAAGTTGAATTCCCTTTCGAACTAATTGGAGTTACTAAAATGAGTTCTTTTATGTTTTCTCATGATGATTGCATGTGGGTGATGCAGATGAGATGATGTTGATTAAAGTTAGAATGTTGACTAAAAAGAGTAACTCGGGGAAGATGCTGATTGGAAATCTTTGAGGGCAGTTGGAACTCTGGGAGCCACAATGCTCTAAGACTTCCGGTCCAGCCTGTTGTTGAAGCCCAAGGAAAGGGAGGTGTAACGGTTGATGGACTGTGTGACATTGAAGGTGCACACTCCTGGGGTGGGACAGGCATGTGGGGAAGGAGAGACCATTGGTTGGAGTGATACTGAGGTTTGGTACCTTGGTCTAGACCATGTGATATGGAAGTCTTCTCAATCAAAAGATAAGTACAATTCTCTATTTATTGTATGTTGTGTATCTTATATACAGGTTATAATGTTATTAAAATTGATTGTACACACACACATATATATATTGCATATATGCTTTCATTTCCTTCATCCATGATGATACATAATGTGTTTCATATTTCATTGCTTAAGAAATATCTATACCTGATGCTAATCATGTAATCGATTGGAATGTGATTCAAGTGGAGAAAGAAGGTGCCTTGCAAGTGCATCTGGTGCGCATATTGGACCGGAAAAGAAAATAGCTCTGGAATCAAGCCATATGGCTTGTAAAGGTCTAGTCGACCTGGCACGGTCCTGAGGACGCAACATTGAAGCATGTAGATGATGTGCAGGCAGAATACCCACATCTTTTTTTAAATTTTGGAAATCTTGTTGATGTTGTGTAAAGAGTTGCACTGAGGACAGTGCAAAAATAAGGGGAGGGGATTGTAATATCCCCCGGCAGTGCCCCGGTTATATTATGAATGGTAATCATGTTTATGAATTGTAATCATGTTTTGTAGGTTGGTGAGCCAGATATTGATAATATGGTGGGCTTATGTGTTTATTAGGTCGGAGAGCCTAAGTGTTAAGGCTAGGAGCCTGATTTTTGTATATGTAATTATGCAGATCCTTAATATAATATATAAACATCGTTGCGTGTAGATCGACCACAAAGAAAGAGTGATGGGGAACTAATATTCCACAAGGTTGGGTAATGAAGGAGGCTAAGTGTGTGGTCCTAGGGGCTAAGCTAGGGGGCTTACCTCTAAAGGGGATAATAATTTATTATTATTTTCTAAAAGGCTAAGGTGGTCAATTGACCAAGTGTTGTCCTAAGTTCCTGGAAAAGGGGAACGGATGTAAATGTAGTGCATGCAGCTCCAAGAAGACAAGTATCGACCTGGGCGCATGCATTAAAAGCTGACAAGTTGAGCCATGTTGGGGGTTGGTTCTGTGGAGTCTGGACATTCTCCATCCACTGCCTAACCGTGAACGGGGACATCCACCAGGGACCCTGGAATGAGTAACCCATGAGTCATTCTTCCATCCTCCGTTTGAGTTAGTGGTTCGTCCTGTCCATTCTTCTATCCACAGTCGGAACCTGAAACCAGTAGAATCGACCTCTTTGTTTTGTTCTCTGGTCAGGCACCTTGAAAACCAGTGGGAAAAACCCGTGGACTGATCCATCGTCTAACCTATTCGACCTCTGCATAGTCATGCATCCTGAAACTGGTACTCCGTGAGTCGTGTTGTGTCTTCTGAGGAACCTGACACCTGAGTAATCTATTTAGTTGTGCCGTGTTTCGGTGTGGGTTGTTTTCGCCTGTGGTGCCATGCCCATCTTTTCTTGCTACTGTCATCCCTGGGTGAATGAGTGTTGAACCATTGATGTTGTCCTCACCTGGCTGGAGCTGAGTCGAGGAGTGTAGTGAAGAAGCAGGTTGTAAGGCTCGTGGTTGAGGAGGCAGGTTGTTAGGCCTATGAGCAGCTCTCTCCAGGTGAGAGAGTCTGTTGGGAAGTGGTTTTATCCTAGAGAGAGTCCAACACCATCTATGAAGCTCTAAGAATTCCTGATCTGGCCTGTTGTCAAGACCTAGAGAGGGAGTTGAAGCATCGATGGAATGTGCTTGTGAAGGTGTATACTCTCAGGTGGAACAGGCATGTGGGGAATGAGAGTCTGTGAGTAGTGGGTGTAAGAAGGCTCCTGGACTGAATCCTTCTGGTTGCACTGTGTAGTGTTCATGTAACCTCAGTCTAGTCTAGGATTCCCTTGCCCTTGGTGGAGCTTAGTTCCAGCTCGGGGGTGACCCACTGCTAAGCGTGATGAGTAGCGTGGTCTATGGTTGGGAGGTTCGTGGAAGATCTGCACGTAGTTGGTGGTGTTATGCCAGTTTAAGAGATAAGTATTAATTTTGTACTTGATTTATATGTGATGCATGTCTGTGTCTTGAAATTCCATCATGTATTTCGTTGCAAGTATAAATTGTTGTTAATTCTGTTTAATTATGTATGATAGCAATAATACTGTGATTACTTTGTATTGTTGTTTAAATCCATGTCAAATTTCTTAATTTGACTTAATGCATAATCTTTATAAGCAAATTATATAAGTATGAGAATGTTTCTGCGTAGTAGCGTTGCCCGGTTATTGGGTTGATGGTTGGGGACGTTACAGGTGTGATGCATATTGTGATTGCTTGTCTTGAGCTAAATAAGTCTTCTAGAGGCATCATTGTCTTATTTTAGTAGTAACATGAAAGAAGATGGTGTTAAAAGGTGTTCTCTAGAGATGGATAACAAATGCCTCGACTCTTTAAATCAGATGTACCAAGCTAGGGAGATATCATAAGCCCATGTACATAACTTCCATCAACGATTGATTCAATGAGAATGTGGCCTTGTGATCAATCCACAAACATAAAAAAAACCATGTCAAGGGGGAAAGAAACAACAATCTATTTTGCAATTGGGAAAGATGGACCCCTGAGTTTATCTTGGCATGATATACAATGTGAAAATATTTAGAATCTATAGTATCTGTTATCTGCATGGGCAGTATCATGGACACCATGAGATTATTAATTTAAGCAATGTAAAATATTTCTTATTTATAATTTTTAGTTAATCACTATTTTTCCCTATGTTAGCACTCTGTAAATTCCCAGAGGTTGTCAAGAGGTAGAAGAAATTTAGCAGAGGTAACTTACCCAACCACTTCGAAACTAGGATCTAGCCTTGCCAGTTTCAGAGAGGGATCTCTCTGTAAGATTTAGATATATTCAGGTTTTAGATATTAGGCTAGTTAAATTAATAGAAGTATGTTGTTTTGTTTTATAAAGATGGTTGAAATATTGTTTACACATCCATTGGGCTATGGGGTATGTGTTAAGGATTGAGATCAGAAACATATTTTATTAGGTTTCTTCACAAGGCAAGATAATGCAAATGTTGGATATTTTATAATTAAAGCAATGAAAGGAAAAAGCAAGTGAGATAGTCAATCATAATAAAGAAGCATTTAAGAATTTCTTTATCACAATATCAGAAAAAAAAAAAAAAAACATTCAGATCTTTAAAATCCAGAAACAGAGTATTCGAGATAAATTTTGCACTTAAACTTCTTTTAAATGACCAGAGAAAAAAAACAAAATGATAACGAAGATAAACATTAACAAAGAGAAGTAAACATCACCAACATCAACACACAGGAATCATGTGAATCGCCCCTTTTATTACTAGTAGATCTCTTCAAAAAGATTATAGATTACAGCTTGCTTGGGCGTAAAGATCAACCCTCAATACTTAGGAGTCTAAAGTATTTATAGAAAAAATTACATTTGATCCTGTCATTAATGATCAGGATATGGTGGAGAGAAAATCTAACTTACTAGATTACATTTACAAAAAAGTAGGAATGTTGAATGATCCTCTCAAATCCTTGGTGTTGATTCTGAGGAAGGTGGTTGGTGATTCATCTTTGACTTGACTATGAATGTTCCACATGCTGAATCAGATTGTACACAACATCTCTTATTCAATCAAAGCACACAGGTCATCCCATCTCTTTTGACTGGGGATGGAAATTTTGAGTAACCTTCGATAAACTTCATCCATCTCTATGTATTTGGTGAAGGTGGGATTGGTGATGAAGATGTACTTGATCTCATGTTGGATGTTGAGGTCCAACTGCAGAGTATCCAAAAATGATTTTCTAGTAATGTTTCCCTATATCCCTGCAAACTTAGAGACATCTTTTGCCACTGTCAGGATATTTTGTTTGTAGTCTGAGAGGGTAATCAACTTGTCATCGATCATGAATAAACCTGGGGGGCCTTTCTTATGCAGCGAGTCTATCTTGATGAAAAACCTCTATACTCTGATGTCCATTGTTGGGTCTCTTTCCTCAAGTTGCAGCATTAATCCTTTCTTGCTCAAAACTTTCTTGACCTCAATGATGGTTTCTGTCCTATCCTCAATCTCCAAGGCCTCTAGTTCCTCTCTTGTTTTAGAATTCATAAATATGATGATATCATTTTCCTCTGTAGGCCTTTCTCCCAATTCTCCTCTTATATTATCAATGGCTTGTCTGCTTCTCTGTAGCAGTTCATGCTGCTCAAACATAATCTATATGAGTGGCCAAGTCTCTGTCATGGATTTGCAGATGTCCATCCAAATATTTTCCTTGGCCTCTGAAAGTGTTTTGGCCATGACTGTTTCTTTCTGTAGCTTCTGCAATTCTTTCTTTAGTCTTTGTGTTGTATGCATCTATGTATTGTAACTAGACTGGAAAGTGGACATCATCTTTTGGAGGTTATTGATCTCATCCTACAGTCTTTTCATTTCCTTTCCTTGCATAGACATGTCCTCCATGTATTTTGCCAATTTGTCTGATGCATATATGGTTGTTACTGAGGTTGCTACTGGAATTTCCCCTGTAGTGGTTGTTGTTGTTGTATTGATACCTATGATGGGAACCACATCCAATGGGATGACTACCATTGGCACATTCTTCTCTTTTTCTTTAACTAGCGTCTCCAGCTCGACTTCCATATCCTTGATCTGGGCATTCTTCTCCATCATTAGTTTCAACATTTCCTCTTTATGGCCTTCAGTCTCTACCATTTCTTTTGCCTGTGGATCTTCTGTGGCAGGGATCTTCAGTTGTTTCCTTAAGGATGTTATATCGACATTCTTCTTCTTTAGCAATTCCTCAACTACTTTCACATTTGATGGATCATATCCAATTTTGAGTACTAGTTCCTCCAGAGATTTTATCTTATTGTCCTTTGCCAAAGAAGACACCTTCTCCAGCTTTAGCTGAGTCTGGACATTGTTGAAGGAAACCTGCAACTTTGCAGCAGTCGTGGAGGTATTGGTCAGGGTGGAGAAAATCATTTATCCCGTCTGTCTATGCATATCCATTTGGTCAGCTAGATGCACCTCTTTGACATCAAACTCAAAAGTTGACCTTTTATAATCAGAAATTGCTTTGGGTTGAGACATCTGTGCCTAGAAGAACGCCATGTGCATCCTCCATTTTTCTGTTTCAAAAGCAGAGAGCAACCTATGCTGGGTTGTATATGTTTTCTTCCAGAATTGAGCATAGGTACTATTAGTCAACATCTCATTTTTCTTCTTGATTAAGTTATACTTCTCAAAAATATTGAGTCCTGCAGACTCCTATGAGGATTTGGTTGTCAACATTGTATCAATTTGCTTTTTTGATGAGGAAGTGGACATCATTTGTTGGCTTCCTGATAAAAGTGGTGAATGTTCTCCTTCCATTACTGTAGTGGATTGAGTCACTTCTCCTCCAGACTTGTCAGGTGTATGACTGGTTTTGGGCCTCTTTCTATAAATATGGAATTCCTCTGTTGAGACTTTAGTGACTGAGGGAGATACTTCTTTCCTGGGCCTCTTCTCTACTGGTACCTGTGGAGTTATAGTTTGGGAAATGCTAGCAGAAGAAGGATGATGTTAAATATCAGTTAGAGTGTTTTCTTCCCATTTTGTCTGGTTCATGTATCTCTCTAGGCAATTTTGTTCTTCAATCTAGTTTCTGCAATGATACCACAGGGATCATAATGCCATGGGAAACTTTTCTTGAACTTCATCTCTTGTAACAACTTGTTTGCGTCTTCGCCTATAGCTTTGTTGTTGCAAATGAAGGAACCTATTTTCCCTTTGATCCTGAGTTGTTGTTTTTTCTTGAAAGCCACAAAATGAATGTCATCTAAATTAATCATCTGCCTGATATATTCTAGAGCGAATATCCTGACAGGAAAGTATTTGGGCAACTTGTAAGGGGACAATTCACATCCGTAAACTCTAATATCTATATGATCCTGGTACAGGTACCAGTCACATGTTTTAGCAAAGGTCTGACATATGTAGGATCCTTTGAATTTCTTCATTTATCCTGGGTTCTTTTTGTCCACTTAGCATGCTTACCACTAGGTGGTAAAACTGATCTATGAACTGCTTGAAATTGAACTTAGATGATTTTTTCCTCCCCAATGACGTCCAATATGTGATAGGCTATGTGTTGCCATCCTGGTCTATCTTTTGCATGGAGAAATGGAACCTTTCTGCTTGGAAAAAGATGAACAAGTATACCAGAATTGAAGAATACCTTAACATACCCTCTGTAGAAAAATTGAAGAGTTGCTCATGGATATTGTCGTCCAGGAACATGTTGTAATCGAACTGTGTAGTGGCTTTTTCCTCAGTGGAGAAGATGGATAGAAAACCCAGGATGGGATCGTCTACCCACTCGTCTGAGTAGTATTTAAGTAGGAAGCACAAAGAAGAGATGATCTGATTTCCTTTAACAGAGAAGATGGAGGAATGTTATGGGGGGTTCATCTTGGGTAATTGAGCATTTTTCAAGGAGGAAAAGCTCGAATATTTGAGCTCTTTGTGGGAAAGACATATTCTGGTACATCTCGGTTATGATTTCAATGGAAAAAGGGGAAAGGGAGTCAGCGCTGGGAATCTGCATTATCTGGTTAATCGTCTCAAGGATAATGGTGAAAAGAGTTTCACCAGATGACGAAACAATGGCTCTATGGATAGGGAGATAGTACGCTTGGCATTTCAGAGCAAATTCGGGAAAATGGTAAGTCTGAGGGAAAAGGTACAGGGGGGTATTGGATTCCCATAGGCCAATCTCGTCACTCTGGTCCAGAAAAATGTCTCTGATCCAGAAGTAAAATTCGAAGAAGTCGAATTTGCACTTTGGCTCTGCAATCAAGTAGTCTTTATCTGCCAAAGGTATTCGATCGAAGTCAATAGGAGGAGGGAGGAAAGGATTCTCTTCGATCTATGAAGATTTTGATTTGGGCGCCATTTATCTGACTGATACCTGCAAAACTAAAAATATGTTAACTGTGTTTACCAGGTGTTAATGGAGGTCATTGACTGAGAAGAATAGAGTATGGTGGCTTCGACTGTGTCTGGATGGTGAATAGTGCAACAGTGGTGAGGAAACAGGATTAATTGGATAAATGGATGTCCGTTAGGGAGCGGATGGTGAGTTGGTTGGTTAACGGTCATGGTGGACAACATTGATTTGTCGACGGGTGTATGGAGGTACCGACATTGTCGCATCACCACAAAACTTAGGATAAAGTGTTTTTTGGGTTTTTTGCGCTTCTCCCCCTTTTCATTTTGTCACCAAGGGGTTAGAATACAACATTTTTAACTCAAATATAGCATTTTTAACATTTTTAAATTTAATATAGCCTTGTCCGCCCCTCCCCCCCTTTTAACCCTAATTCATAATTAGTGTGATTTGGTCATCAA
>ML782595.1:384637-415736 GCA_009831015.1 Picea engelmannii | reverse complement strand
GATACTTCTTTTTCTTCATTCATTCTAAGTTTACTAGAAAGCTAAACCATCTTGATGACAAAAGGGTCTTATTGAAGGCAACATGATTCAAAACTGAATCATATCTTTCAATAGCTTGTTTATAAAGGTTATGATCTTTCTTTGGCAGTCTGTGTGTTCTTGTTTTTTATGGATTATATTTCATGACTGATAAAGAATATTTTGCAGAGTCAAGTGACAACACTTTTATGGCAAGTTGATCTAGATCTATATCTTTAGTTTTCTTTTGTTGTCAAAGTCTTTTTGTATGGTGTCCATCAGAGACTTCTAAATCTGACTTTGGTCCCACCCTCGCAGGGGTTTGTAAAGAGAATTTTTCTTTGTATCTCAGAATGAAATTAATATAAAAATCAGATTTCTGATTTCAGTATCACATGTGTATCTAAATGATATTTTTCAGATTTTTCTTTTATCCTTATCTCCTATCTATGTACATTCCCAACTATCTTGCCTTAGCCTGACAAGATCTGAAAATGCTTGAGTAAGGTTCTTCATACCTTTTCCTCAACATTTATTTGGCGACCATACTCGAGAGACCTTTCCATATCTCTCTAGTTGATTGTATCACGATTATATTTTATTTTTTTGTTTTGTCTAATTACTCTTTGACTGATTTTTCCATGACAATACCTGTTGTGAGACAACCTAATATTGGAAATGGTCTTGATGACCAGACCAACATTACCTTGAATTTATTCAACACTATTTTAGAAACTACTAGTACTCATGTTGAACTTGAATGCTCTTGGGAAGTAATTGAAAGGGACATAAATATTCATGAACGTTGGGAATCCAGGCAAAGGAAACCCATAAATCAATAGTAACCTTTCCTCTTGTTTAATATTTTATTCCATGTCCTTTAATTCTTGTATTTCTCGAAGAAGAAGAGGATTGTCCCCTGAAGTTAACCCTATTTCTTAAATAGGAAGGATCAAAATCATCTTATCAACACAAAAAAGTTCTCTTAGGAGAACTCTATCTGATTCTTCTAGTTCATCTTCATCACCCATACCTTTCACCTTCAATATGATGTCTTCGAGTAGAGGTAGAGGCACTGGAGGTTCATCCTCTTCACAACCTTCTACTTCATCTATGATTGGTAGTATCTATAGTCATCAAGTCCCTATCCAATCTACTACCAATCATTCTAAGGTCATTAAGACATATGGACTTTTCCAATTTGAGGAAGATTCTACAACCACCCCCTGGCATGTGTCTTCTCCCTTGAATCTCACACCAGCCACCCAACCATTACCGAAATTCAAAGATCATTTACCTATGTTCTCAGGAAATGGTATCGTTACCAAAAATGAACACCGGGTAGCATTTTATATTTCTTTTCATAACATAGGGGCTAACAATAATGATACTTGCATGCGTTTATTTATCAATTCTGTTGAAGGGAAAGTTGCAACATATTTTTTTTATCTCCTGCCCAAAATCCTTTCAACTTGGGAATAATTGATCTATTGGTTTAAGTCCACTTATGGACAGACCAAGAGTCCAGCTGATCAATTAAAGGGAATACAAAAATATTGCCTATAAAGATGGTGAAACCATTAAGTATTTTAACCTTCGTTTCACCAAGCTATATAATCAAATTCTCGAACTAATCCATCCTCAAAATCAAGATGCATTCATGCATTATTATAATGATTTACCTTCTCCTTATCGTCATAGACTTGAAGAAAAGGCTATTGAAAATCTTGGTTCTGCCCTTCAGAATTCCTTAGAATATGAAGAGAAACTTGAAAGAATGGGTCTTCCTAAGGGAGACTTGGTCAAGAAAACAAACATGTTTTCCATTATACAACTCATGCAATATATGAATAATAGGATGATAGCCTATGAACGAAAAGTAATTTCCTCTTCCTATTCCCCCGTGGCTTCTTCTTCTTCCCTAGCACCTTTTAGAAATACTAATGAAAGAACTTTTCAACCAAAGGCCATAATGACTCGCACTTGGTGTAACTTCTGTGAAGAAAAGAAAGATGAGAACACCTGCAAAGTTAAAATAAATGCTAGAGATAAGATCTTTGGCAAAAGGCATGATACCACGATCATTGTTTTAGATTGGGATGAACCAAAGGATGTTATGGTAGTCAATACCAAGAATAAATCTTACATTGCCAAGAGAAAATTTGATCTTCCCCACACTTCTTCTGCCCCAAGCTCATCTTCTCAAAGTGTTGATGTACAAATTGTTAGAACTTCAAGTGATCAAGGAGTATCTTCTCCTCTTCCCTCTTCTAAGTACAATATCTTTAACCAATTGGCTAGTATCAAAGTTGATGCTACCCTTTTGGACATGGTTGTCGTCCCAGAACAATAGAAGCATCTTAAAGACTTTATGGAAGGTGAGGTTTCCACCATAGCCAATCTATTTGAAGAGTCAAAAGAAGAAGATTCAAGTGTATATAGGATAGGTGTAAATAACTTTAGGAACCCTGTAAAAACTCCCCTTTCTATATCTGAGTAGAAATCATGGATAAAATAGCTCATTGTTTCCTAATTGATGACAGGTCTAGTCTTAGTGTGATGTCTAAAATTATCATGGAATAACTTGGATTATCTTGTACCAATGAAAATTATAGAAGTATGCTCTCTTATAATAATTTGTAGCAATCAACTATAGGTGAAATCAAGGATGTAACCCTAGTTTTGTGTGCGCATCTCGAGATAAGGACAACTCTCAATATCCAAGTAATTAACAGGATGATGAGTAACTACTCAATTATTTTACGAAGGGAATGGCAAGCCTTAACTGGTGGATACCTTTCACTCGATGGTACACATTTATCCATCCCTTGAAATGGAAAGAATGTTATAGTTCTTAGGGAAGGGAGAATTTCACCTTATATAGAGAGTGTTCCCCAACCCAATGTAAATTATCTCGAAGAATATTTAGGGGTGTACTCTATTTTTGTTGATGAAGGTGACACTATAATTGAACCAATTGATTTTGATGATGGCATGTGGCACATGCATTTTGATGTCTCGTGTTCAAATGAAGGTAATGGAGACGACATCATTCAATATTCTCCTATAGGAAAAATTCAGAATTTCTCTTATAGGTTGGAATTTGCTTGTACAAACATTGTTGTTGAGTTTGATTCCTTATTGTTGGGCATTGAAAATGCATATAACCTTGGTTGTGGCCACCTTACAGTCTTTGGTGATTCTGAACTTGTTGTGAACCTTGTATTAAATATTTATGTACCAAACAATAAGTTACTTAAGCATTATACCCAAGTTGTTTGGATGGTGATTTCAAATCTGTTATCATTTAACATCACTCATGTTAAAAGGGAACTTAATTCAATGGATGATAGATTAGTTGTTTTTGCAGCTTCCCCTACTTGGCATATTTTACCTCAAAGACTTGATTGTACGATCCAATCTCTATACCATCCTCAGCTCCCCGACAACATAGAGTCATGGCAAGTTTTGCCTAATGATGAAGAAATTTGTGCTTTCATACAAAATGAACCTTTTAAGCCCAAAGAAATCATCTTTGTTGACGATGAAAAATTTCCTAAAGGCTTGAATCCTCTCAAAAGTTAATTTTCATCAAGTGATTTAGGCAACAGAGAAACACATAATGAAGCGGAGTCAAAAAGGAAAGTTGATGATACCATTTCCTTGAATATTGGGACATCAGAATATCCAAAGATCGTTAAATTAGGTGCCCAGTGTTCTGATGAATAGAAAGCAAAATTCATGGAATTACTCTGTGAGTTTCAAGATGTTTTTTTCTGGTCATACGAGGATCTTCGTGGTTTTGATCCTACTCTTATACAACATGTCATTCCTATCAAGGAAGGGGTAAAACTAGTTAGGAAAAGGAAAATACCTATTAATCCTGTGCTTGAAGCCACCATTAGGAAAGAATTGGAAAAATAGTTGAAATCTCATATAATATTTCTAGTTAAGTATTCTGAATGGGTTTCAAACTGGTTCCTGTTCGAAAAAAATTTAGTCAGATCAGATTATGTTTCGATTTTCATGCATTAAATAGGGAAAGTATCAAAGACCATTTTATACTTCCTAATATGGATTTGATTTTACAACAAGTCGTAGGGTCTCAAATGATGTCCTTACTTGACGTATTTTCTGGATATAATCAAATCAAGGTAAAAAGGACAGATAGATATAAAACCACATTTACCACACATTAGGGCACATTTTCTTATGAACGTGTGCCATTTGGTTTATCTAATGCAAGTGCCACCTTTCAAAGAGATATGTAGATAGCATTTGATGATATAATCGGTAATATTATCCAAGTTTATCTTGATGATTTGACAATTTATTCTAAAAACTGGTTGGACCATTTCAGTCATCTTAGAAGAGTTCTCATGCGCTGCAGAAAATTTGGTGTTTCTTTAAATCCTTCCAAGTCTATTTTTGGTGTCACGAAGGGTAAGCTTCTCGGTAGAATTGTTTCTGATTTAGGGATAAGTATAGATCCTGAGAGGATTACTTCCATTCTAAACCTCCCTGCCCCCACCTCCAAGAAGGAAGTTCAAGCTTTCATGGGAATTATTAGTATTGTTCGTAGATTTGTTCTTGATTTTGTTGTCATGGTTAAACCAATCCATAATCTTTTGAAGTAAGATCGTTCTTTTTCTTTGAAAGATGATGTTGATAATTCTTTCCTTAGGATTAATAAGGTGATCAATTATGTGCTAGTTTTGGTGAAACTACATTTTGAGAAAGATTTTATCGTATATACCAATGCCACTGAGGAAGCAATTTCTGCTATCCTCTTACAATGTGATGACCAAAATAATGAAAAAATCGTAGCTTACATGAGTCAAAGTATATCAGACGATGAGGTCAAATATTCTTATATTGAGAAACATTCTTTCGCTCGTGTCAAAGCTATAGAAAAATTTCGCCATTTTATTTTGGGCAAACATACACAGGTAAAAGTCCCTTTTCCTCCTGTCAAGTTTCTACTTTCACAAACTTATCTTTCAGGAAAACTTGCACATTGGCTTGCCAAAATTCAGGAGCATGATTTGAGAATTATGACTTCAAAGACAATCAAGGGACGAGACTTATCCCTTCACTTAGCTCATCATCCTGAACCAAGTGAAGAACTTGATGATTAAGATAAACCTCTTCCAGTGCTATTTTATATTGAAAATCAAAATCTCTCTATATTTGAGCATCCTTGGTATAAGAATCTAGTGTATTATTTGCAATATCAAAGGTGCCCACATGAGTTGGATCCTCATCTGAGAAGGAGACTCCACTTTGAAGCTTCTAAATATATCATTTTAGGAGACTTCTTGTTTAGAATATATGTTGATGGTTTGTTGCTACGATGTGTAAATGATGAAGAAGCACAAAAATTATTACATGAAGTACATGGATCATCAATATCTGTCATCCATATTGGTAGCCATTTTTATTCTAAAGCTATTGCTTCTAAGATAATAAGAAATGGTTATTACTAGCCTTTGACCTTTCGTGATTCCTATAAATTTGCAAGGTCCTGTGATAAATGCCAAAAATTCACTAGTAAAAAACGTATTTCTGCCATGCCTTCACAACTTGTCCTTCTGGAATTCCCTTTTTCTAGGTGGGGTCTAGAATTTATTGGTCCAATCAATCCTTCACCCTCTACAGGGCATATCTTTATTTTGACAACCACTGATTACTTTACTAAGTGTCCTTCTTAGACACGCGCAAGATGAACAAGTAATTTCTTTTCTAGAGTCTAATATCTTTTCCAGGTTTTGCCTTCCATTAGAAATCATTAGTGACAATGGTCCAGCCTTCATTTATGCAAAATTGACCCAATTTATGACTAAACTAGGTGTCAAGAATTTCACTTCATCTGCTTATTACCCTCAGGGAAACGGACAAGCAGAGTTTACTAATAAAAATTTGGTCAGGATTATAAATAAAATCATAGAAGACAAACCTCGCCAGTGGCACACACTTTTAACTTATGCCCTTTGGGTAGACCATACAACCACCAAAGCAAGTACATGATTTACTTCCTTTCAGCTCGTATACAACCAAGAGGTTATTCTGCCTATTGAATTGGAACCTTCTTCCTTGTGGTTGATGTTATAGAGTGAAGAATTAAATTCTTCTAATGTTTCCCTATTGAATTATAACTTTCTTGTTTGCAGTTGATGTTAGAGAGTCAGGGTCGGTCATTGCATGACCAGTGAGCTATCTTCAACCACTAGCTGACCCATCATCCCCAGATCTTTGTTGTCATTTATGACCTAAACTAAACCAAACCAATATATCTCTCTCAAATATTAATCAAGCTCATGTTGTTACAGGTGAGATTTTTTGTTATTGAAGACTCGTACTCAAAGCTACCCTACCAATGTTGTCCATATCGAAAACATATCATATGTTTGATGGTTTTCACAACTGAATGCAAAAGTGTTCTCTGCATGTCTTAGCGGGGTAAAACAATAATTTGAAAATTAACAAGAAGAAGACTAGTAACTTGAACTAACTAAACCAAAAAAATTGTGTCATCTTGAAATACCCAACAACAATTCCCTGGGTAATATCTGGTCACATTGTAGAGAAAGGTAATGAGAGTTGGAGTAGTCAATGAATTTGAAAATCTTAGTGTTGGTTTCTTATGGGTTGACCCAGGTTTTAACTACAGGATTACCAATAACCCCTTCTACCATCGGCTCTTCTGGATACCAAAAGGAAACACAATGCACATAATGCAGTGCATAGTCTCACCCAAGATGGCTCCTATGGGTGGCCACAGGACTCAAATGTCTACAACCCTGGGATGGGATGTGTTTCTCTCTTAGAGGCATTAGATCTACTCATTGTTAGCCCTCAAATCCTCATTAGATATTAGTTCATACCACTGACACCACTATTCCAATAGGACTTCATTAACCATTATGGAAACATGTATTCAATGACATGTATTCATCTACTGCAACAAAATATTATGATCTAAATACTAACTATGATGTTCATTTACTTAGTGTCGTTCTGCAGATTTCATTAGTTTATTCCCAGTGCACAATATTATTTCCTTTATCATTTAACATGTTCATCATAAAACTAATTAAAGAAAATATAATCAGAAAGACTACACACACACACACACATAAAACAGATATATTGTGGTTCACCCCCTCCTGGGCTATGTCCACAAATATTTGTCGATTCGGATCTTTGTTCATATTCATGCAAAATCTGGTGCTGCGCAATGTACAATTATTCCACCATTACATTTGATCTCCACAGATCATGACAGTTTAAACTTAGGAATTCCTCTCCAATAGTTCTATATCCATCACACATACTCTCTAACACACTAAAGGAAAACCTTTTCATAGTCCTAATACATTCCACTTATACAACAAAATGGGACAAAGCCCTTACAAAAACCCTAACCTAAGCGGATTAGGTTTTTCCACTTCCCAACTTATACACAGGATTTTGTCCACTTTGTAACTTCATTTCCTCGACACTGACTTTTCTCTGTTTCCAATGCTTCTTTTCCTCTATTTTCCGACGTTGTCTTGATTCCTTCAAAACTTCCTTGATTTTCCCAAAAATTGGACTACACCAACAAGTCCCCAACACTGACATCGTGACTCATCCCGAGTCACTCATTGACTCTTGCATCTTTCACTGCCTGTGCCATTTATTCATACATATATTCTGTATGTTAGCATTTCTCCTGAGCCTGGTTGCTCTTCTCCGTCATGGTTTCTACCATCTACGCGATGAATGGAGGTTTCAATATTTCTCCTCCCTCCAAGCCTATCTGCTCCACCCTTGATTTTGTTGCATTGATCTCCATGACCAGTTGTTCAAACTTTTCCTGCAGAGACTCCAAATAAGATTGCCTCACAATCTTCTCTGCTAGCACTGCCTTTTCTTATGACTACATATTTTTCATTTCTGCAACTGTCTTAATCTTTTCTGGCAGTGACATTGTCTTCTGTCACTGTTTTAAATATGCCATTATTGCATGCACTTTATCTTCCCTTCCTTGCAGCTCTTGCAAGATCCCATCTTCTAAGAGCTATGTCCACAACTAGACACTTTTTTCCAACAACTATGTCATCCTATGTATAGTCTGTGCTATATTCTCCGCAGATTCTATTGCGCCTTGCTCTCATTGCGCTCTTACTTCTAGAGTAGTAATGGGTACTATGCGCTCCTCCAACTCCCTTATTTGGTCCTTGTACTGCTCCAACCCTGTGCTATTTTCCTCATATTCTCCTCAGAAGATACTTCCTCTGACTCTACGTTGTCCGAGATGGTTTGAAATACTTATCTTATGTGTTTCCCCATCTCCTCTGCCTTTTGATGCACTATCTTCTTTTCCTTCCCTTTTTGGCTGATTGCTTCCTTCAGTGTGATGTTCTCTTCCTGCACTATCTTTAAGTTCGTCGCATCAGACCTTTCCCTAGACTAAATTTCTTGTGCGGCACTAATCTGTAATTTATACAATGCCTTCGTCGGGACCTTGGCTAACGCCAAGTCCAATGTCTAAATTTCCTTTAGGGGCTTCTGTGTTGCCTCCTCGTCGATGAAAAACATATCAAGTGTTATGATAAAATTGGTGCTCCATTGTGCTGTGATTTGAAATGTTTCTCCAGCATGCATTCCTTCCCTAGTTTTCGTTGGTTTATCTTTTTGTGGTTGCTCTGCCCTGATCCTGAATTGCTCCAGCATAGTTTTCACTTCCTGTACTTGCTCCATAATCGAAGCCCTGTGCTTCTCAATATTCTCCCACACCTATGATAGTCAATCTTCGACTGTTGTGGCTACT
This sequence comes from Picea engelmannii, assembly GCA_009831015.1. NCBI lineage: Eukaryota > Viridiplantae > Streptophyta > Pinopsida > Pinales > Pinaceae > Picea > Picea engelmannii. Next base: position 406,903 of record ML782595.1, on the reverse strand, counting down.
AGTTCAACATCATCTGTTGTCAGTGATGTGTGATGTGGTGTTCTATGGGCCTTCGCCTTATTCCTAGAGACACTTGCTTTCTCCCATAGTCTCTTATTTTGGGCATCTGATGGCTCATATGCTTCTAGCATCTGTGTATCCATGCCTGTCCACTACCCAACTTCTTCCTCCATGGGTATATCCTGTGTCTCTGTCCTTTATTCTTTTGCGCACACCTGTTCTATTGTATATATCGGTGTCTGCTCTATGCGCGATGGATCCTGTGTAGAACCACCCTATGGTTTATTCGACATCCTGCTTTTCTTTTGAATTGGGTTGCTTTCCCCCACTGGACCTTGTGTTGTCTTCTTCTTCTTCTTGGCACGATTTATGACTGTCTCTTGCACGGGGACCGTTTTGTCCTGCATCCGAGTCTGTATTGTGGGCATTGTATTTGGAATCACTGACACCTTCCATTCATCAGGTCACTCCTACACCTCCATTTGTATATCCTGCATCTATTGATGAATGTAGCTATGGGAGACATCCTCCAGCTTACAAACCTATGAGATGTGGAACATAGTAGCTATGTGAGTCTTTATCTCAGCTTACAAAATTGAGAGAAAGCCCCTAAGAAGGGTACGTGGGTCCTGCATGAGATAGAGCTAGGAACATATAGATGACCTACTCCATTCAAAGAGTGAGAAGAACTCCAGATGATTATCCAGTGGAAAAGCGATATGTTGAGTTAGGACGTGCCTATGGCTGAGCATAAGGTGAATGTGTGAAATCCCAAAGTGTTGGGTGCATCGTCATGAGAACAGAAATGAATATGATGTATTGGCCTCCTCTGAGCAACAGAGTTGGCAAGAAGACTCCATATGATTCTCCTGTCGATGATAGTGGGAAAGCAGATCTATAGAGTGGACGAGCATAGGTGAACGTGTGAAGACCTGGTTCTTCTGTGTAATGCAGTGAATCAGAGCTATGACATCCCCATGGATGTGCCCCTAGTGGATGAGCACTAGTGGGTGTATCATATCATTTTCTATATGTTGTTCAAGAGTCAGAGCTACCTATAACCCTAAGTGTCATGTAAAGGGTACATGTCAGCCCTACCTTATTGTGTCTAATAATAAATGTAAAAGATAATTAATCTGTATAATATTAATAATAATAATAATAATAATAATAAATATATTATGTCTTAGAGAGGTCGGCCCTATTGTGCCAATAGACACTTCAGTTGATAGGACAAGTCTAATATAATTAAAGAGAAATCTCCCATTATAGAAACACATCCTTCTTGTGAGTTTGGAAATTTCAGCAAGTACTCTTCTTTGGAAAAAGGTGCGCACCTCTCTTGGGTGCTAGAGTGATAGGGTTTGAGCACCCTCTTGTGTGATAGGTATTTCTTGGTGGTAAATGTCTCTCTCTTGAATATTATAGAAAAGGATTGGGTTGGGTTTTCTTCCCTTGTTGAGAAGGGTTTCCCAGGATAAATTTTGTGTTCTTGTGCATGGTGCTTCTTCTTGTGATCTTGGTTGTTGCAACATTTATGATTATAGTTAATTGATGAAATGAAATGAACTTCATACTTAAACTAATGCTTATGAAAAATAAACATGGTATTAGAGCATAGGTCTTGAAAGAACTCATTGCACAAGAATCTACCAAGTCTCATCCTTTACCAGTCATCCCTCCTCTTCTGCAGAACCGTACGACCCTCCTAGGGTTTTCAGAAAATCTGTATGACCCTCTCCTTTTGGGTGTTTCAGCCCCTTAAAACTTGGATTATAGGGATACTTTTAGCATAGAAGAGTACGGTTTCTTCCAGCACATATCCAAAAGCTCTCAAAACGAAATTCCGAGAAATTTTGATTTTTGGCCCTAGGGTTTCTAGGGTGCCAAAATTTCCTGCAAAACATTAATTTTGGTTTTCTGAAGAAACATTTTCATGAATCAACAAGAATATCTTTGATACTATCAAATTGATTGTTGGTAGTCATAATTCCAATATAATTCATTCTGCAAGGATTTAAGAAAAATGAAGAACAAAATTTCAGTGGAAGATAGGCTTTATGGAGCAAGCAACTTCAGCCCCTGGAAATCAAATCTTCTAGTCACTCTTCAAGAAGAAGATCTCTTGGATGAAACAACTAAAACTCTACCAGAAACAACCATTGATATAGAGAAGAAGATAATAAAAGAATATGATGTTAGAGCAAGTAAAATAATCATCTACTCAATAAGAGATCACCTCTTGCCCTATATTGCCAATCTGAAGACTCCCTGTGATATGTATAAAACATTGAAAGGAATGTTTGAAAGTGACAACACTCTCAGAGCTCTTACCTTGAAGAGCAAACTTCAAAGTACCAAGATGACTAAAGATGACATAGTTTCACTCTTCTTCATGAAGTTATCAGAGATTAAAGAATAACTAGAGACCATTGGGGAAATCATGTATGATAGAGAAATTGTCTTAACCACTCTCCAGAATATTCCAAAATCATGGGAGCCTTTCATTCAAAGTATCAGTGGAAGAGAATCCTTACCAACCTTTGAGCATCTATGGACAGATTGCACTCAAGAATAACTTAGACTTAGAAATAGAGGAGTGGAAGATTCCTCAGAAGAAAATCATGCTCTTCCACTTCATACAAGGAAGGGAGGAAAATTCAAAAGAAACTTCAGGAAAACATTTAAAGGTGAAAATTCTTCATCCAATCCAAGATATCAAAGAAGAGATGCTTTAGAAATTCAGTGCTTCAGATGTGACAAGTATGGACACATTGCCAGAAATTGTCCAACCAGAAAGAAGGGAAAACAATATGCCTCCACTACTGATATTGATCCGGATCCACCTCAAGAGAGTGAAGAGCAGAGAGAGAAGTACTTCCTCTAAAAGACATGATTGAAAACTAGGTAAATCTTTTGATCTATAATTTTATAGTTGATTGTATTTTTCAAATAAATGAAGTACATTGTTCCTATTATAAGAGATCTCAAAGACTTGGACCATTATCCCTGGTACGGGAGTCCAAATCATATTTGAGTTGTTTATCATACAAAAACAAGCATAAATGTTGTTCTTAAAGAAGAGATACTCCTTCAAAGATTTAGAGAATCACAAATAAAGATTGACAGTGAAACAAATACCTTCTCCCCCTTCAGTAGTTCATAGGGAGATATACCTTACTCAAGTTGATCTAGTTGTTTCAACCGATACATATTCAAAGATATTGCAATAAATTCTAAAAGGCCTTTCTAGACCCACTCGGCAAGAGGTAGATAAACATACAAGTTTCTCAAGGCACATTCCAAGAAAGAAAAAGAGTTTTTCGAAACTATCCTTCAGTCATGAGCCACTTCATTGATACTGAGACTTATTTTCTTAGAGAAGCAACGAGAGAATCGGTATGGAAAAATTCCATAACAAAAGAATACCAGTATATCTTAAAGAGTGATATTATTCAGGGATCAGAAAGGAAAATCTGGGATAACTTCTAAGTAGATCTATATGATCAAGCATGCAGCTGATGAAAGTATCTATAGCCAGAGGTTTCTCAAAAATAGAGGGAGTTGTCTATAATAAGACACTTGATCCAGTGAACCTGATACACTTCCTTCTGTACTATCATCCATGAGTTGGAAGCTATATCAGATAGATAGATTCTTGTTGAGTTTGGATTTCAAACTAGAGTGTTACTGATCCAAACCTATGTCATTAAAGTAAGGTAACAAGAGCCTATTTTGATGACTTATTCAGGAAGTCGTGTTGCTGGATAGAAGTAACCCTTGACTTCTAAATGAAAATTATAAATATGATGCACAAACTTCTTGAGACAAGAAGTATGACAGAAAACCGATGAGATTTTCCTAAGTCAAGGAAAATATGCAGTGGGAACTTTAAAGAAGGTTAGTATGAAAAAATGAAAATCCACCATGATGGATCGAATGGAGAAGATTGACAACAATTTATATGAGACTAATCCACAGTGTTTGGATCACTGATGCATCTGGATAACACCAGACTTGACTTATGTCATATAGTGAATGGGCCTAGTCATTTCATGAGTCAACCGAGACGGACTCACTAGACGACAACAAATCATGTATTTACGAGGCACAGTTGGATATAGCCTGAGATATGCCTCCAGTATGAACTTAGGCTTGCTGGACATAACGATTCAAATTGAGCAGAAAGTACAGTGGACCGAAAGAACATATCTAATTGATGTTCTACCATGAATATTTCCATGGTTTCCTAATGTAGCAAGGAACAAAACTCTGTGGCCTTGAGTACCACAGAGACAGAGCATATAGCAGTGATTGAGCGAAGCAATGTGGATTCACAAACTTCTAACATACTTACTTGACCACGAGATGGATCATATGATGATAATAAAGAGCTGTGTATAAAGATCCTTAAAGAACCTAGTGATTCCTAATGGATTGAAACATAGTGAGATGAAGTATTCTTATGTCAGAGATATGATGCAGAGGAAAATTGTATACTTGCAGTACCTTCCTACACTTGAGCAGACTACAGACATTTACACCAAACAGACTTGGTGAAAAACACCTTTCGAGTTGAGAGGGAGTATTGATGACTCCAACCAAAAAAAAATTTTAGAGTACATCTATATGAGACTTGGCATGATGAAGAATGCCTCCCTAGCTGAGATGGAGTGTTGATGAATGTAGCTATGGGAGACATCGTCCAACTTACAAACTTGTGATATGTGGAACATAGAAGCTATGTGAGTCTTTCACTCAGCTTACAAACCTAAGAGAAATCCCCTAAGAAGGGTACGTGGTTCCTGTCTGAGACAAAACTAGGAATGTAGAGATAACCTCCTCCATTCAGAGAGTGAGAAGAACTCCAGATGATTATCTAGTGGAAAAATGATCTGTTGAGTTAGGAAGTGCATGTGGTTGAGCACAAGGTGAATGTGTGAAAACCCAAAGTGTCCGGTGCATTGTCATGAGAACAAAAATTAATATTATGTATTGGCCTCCTCTGAGAAGCAAAGTTGACAAGAAGACTCTAGATGATTCTCCTATCGGTGACAGTGGGAAAGCATATCTGTAGAGTGGTCGTGCTTGTGGACGAGCATAGGTGAACGTGTGAATACATGGTTCTTCTATGTAATGCAATGAATCAAAGCTATGGCATCCCTATGCATGTACTCCTAGTGGATGAGCACTAGTGGGTGTATCAAATCCTTTGCTATATGTTGTTCAAGAATCAGACCTACATGTAACCCTAAGTGTCATGTAAAGGGTACAGGTCAACCCTACCTTATTGTGTCTAATAATAAATGTAAAAGATAATTAATCTGGATAATATTAATTATAATAATAATAATAATAATAATAATAAATATATTACGCCTTAGATAGGTTGGCCCTGTTGTGCCAATAGACACTTCAGTTGATAGGACAAGTCTAATATAAGTAAATGGATATCTCCCATTGTAGAAACACATCCTTCTTGTGAGTTTGGAAATTTCAACAAGTAATCTTCTTTGACAAAAGGTGTGCACCTCTCTTGGGTGCTAGAGTTCTAGGGTTTGAGCACCCACTTGTGTGCTAGGTATTTCTTGGTGGTAAAGGTCTTTCTCTTGAAGATTATAGCAAAAGATTTGGCTGGGTTTTCTTCCCTTGTTGAGAAGGGTTTCCCAGGATACATTTTGTGTTCTTGTGCATGGTGCTTCTTCTTGTGATCTTGGTTGCTGCAACATTTATGATTATGGTTAATTGATGAAATGGAATGAACTTCATACTTAACCTAATTCTTATGAAAAATCAACAACATCGTCACGCAATAGCTCAGTTGTAACCACTCCTTAGATAGGTCCCTCTTCTCCTGCAACCACATGCTATGGTGCATTGCCTAAAAGTTTGTTATCTATCCAAACTCCTAGACACTCTCTAGTGAAATCCTCCAGGTGTTGACTACTAGCTCTTGGATCTCTGATAGGTGTCAGGAAAAAGTATCATTTTTTTCGTTCTTCTTATTTATATCTGTTATGCTCCTAAGAGAATTGTAGTGGGATGCACCACACTTTCCCACCCTCTATATGTACTTTCTATACACTGGTTCTTTCCACCCTATTAGTTCAATGAGGATAAGTAACCATGAGTAGTGGAACTCAGAGCCCCATCCTATGTGTCTTTGTAGTCTTCCAAGAAGGAATTTAGAAAGTATGGGCCCCAGCTCATCGAGCTCCCCTTCGCGCATTGCACTGCAGCCGCTACCACTCATGTTGGCACTTCTTCTTTCCTACACTTGCACATTATTTCTCACCCTAGAAACCTTGTGGAAAATTTTGTCGTGGGAACGTTCATGTCACTGATCCTAATTCCCTTATTTCCTCTATCCATGCCATATTTTGTCTTAATCTCATTGGAGATGGCCTTTTCCTTTATCTTATCCTCTAAATATTTCTCTGGCTTCTCCCCATCTGTGGGTAGCCCAGTAATAGTTTTGATCAAATCCACATTGATAGGCACTGGCCTATCCATCCACAAAAATCCTCCATGCACCCTTGCTAGGATTTTTTTCACACATCCATTCATGTGTTTACCACTCCCAAAATGCGGTATGTCTAATAGGCTCATGATCCCTGTGTTGCAAAGTCCTAAAATCCACTGCGCAGGTTCCAACAGTGGCACACCTGATGGGCCCTCTCCTTTGCACTCCATATAATTTTGTTGCGCAAAATCTAGGAATTTGACTATGTCTGCCATGTCATGGTCTGAGTACTTCATGGTGTTTACTCCTCCTATCATTTCATCATATGCTCTTACTCCCTCTGGGATTTTTGGCATTACTATTGTCAACTCTGCCTATGTGCGCGATATGCCTTATGCACTGCTTTCAACTTGCTTTTTCTTCTTCCCTTATGGGGATGATTCCTCGACCTCTGGTATGCCCTCATGCTATTTTTCTTGTTCTTCTTCTAGGTCTAGGCCCTGTTGTGCTAAACCCATGGCCTATTCTTCCTGTTGTGGCCCTTTTCCCCTAGACACATTAGACTTTGTTATTTCCGCATATTCCTCAGGCTACCTGACCTCCTATGTTGGGTTTTGCTCCTTCTCCACCTGCATGGTAGTAGACTCATAGTCTGGCATGTCAATTTCATTGACATCCATGATTTTCGACATGTCATATGTCCCTGTATGCTCCTCTCGAGCGTTGTTTCTTGTGTTTCAATTGACCCTTCTCGGTGCTCCAACTCTCGGTGGCAACATCCTTCTAAAATTTGGATTGCTGAACTATAAATATCCACTTTCTATCACGAATTCTCACTCTCTCATGCTTAACTTTGGATCTTAGTTCTTCTCCTTAGAAAAAAATATTGACTGCATTTTCCCCCTTTTTCTACCTTTATAGTGTGACGATATACTGACAACTCTTTCCCACTGACAATTTTCACTTTTTCACTTTTTCTTGCGCACTCCACTTTTTGTATCTGTCAACTTCTTTCCAATGTGCACTGTCTTCAACACTGATTTTATGCTCCACACTATTAATGCTATCAAATCTATTTCATCAAAAACCCTCTAACATTCTTCTATCTTTTTGTCTTTTTGTTACATTTCTTCTTTTTATGGATTTTTTTATTTTTCTTCTAACATCTACTATATACAATATATACAATCATATATTTTCTCTTTGTTTTTACCTCAGGTTGTTAGGTCGATGGTCTTGATACATCTTCAGTCGGCTGCCATTCACCAGTCCTCTAAGATTATTCCTTGCAAGATCTTTCAATTGCATAAAACCTCCATTTGTGATGGCCTCTACTTGATAAGGCCCTAACCAGTTCATATTGAACTTCCCAAGGTGTTGTAGATACCTGCTGTCATAGAGGAGAACTAGATCTACTTCCTTAAATATTTTCTTCTTTATGTGCCTATCATGGCAAGCTTTGTTTTTTGCTTTATGTACTTCCTAGTGAAAGCCTGCTAAAATTTTGTCTTCTTCCAGCTCCATCAAATGATCTAATATTTCTTGCACAACACCTTCTTCTATCATGTTGGTGATTGTTGCAATGCACATACTAGGTACTAAATAATCCAATGGGACCACAACTTCTTTACCATACACCATACACCATTATGAATTGTGTATGTCCTGTAAGATTCTTGCATGTAGTCCTATAAGCCCATAATATTGCTAATACCTTCAAATCCCAATCATCCCTATTCACATTGCAATTTTTTGTCAATGCATTCTCTAGAATCTTGTTAAAAGCTTCTACTGTACCATTTGCCTGGGGATGGTAAGGTGTGATATTTTGATTATATATCTCAAATTCTTCTTTCATAGCTCTGATTGTACTATTAATAAAATGAGTTCCCTGATCACTCAACAAAATTTTGGGACATCCAAATCTGGTCATCACGTTCTCAAAGAGAAACCACACTGCAGTTTTTGCGCTGCAATCCTTCACTGGGGCTACTTCTACCCATCTGGTTAAGTATTTTTTCGCAGTGATGATGTATCTAGATCATGGCCTCCTTGCTGGTGAATTAATAGTTCCAATGAAATCCACATCCCATTTATCAAATACATGTAAAGTTGCTTGGGGCATAAGTGGCATTTCATCCCTTCTGGATGGTTTTCCCACCCTCTAACAATATTCATTTGCATCATTATGTACTGTAGGCCACCATAATCCTGCACACAACACCTTCTTTGTTGTAGGCTTTCCTACATAGTTCCCTCCAGCTATCCCTTCATGTGCTTCTGCTAGCACCATGGAGCGTTCATGCTCCATCACACATCTTCTCAGAATTCTATCTGCACCTAACTTGTATAAATGACCTGCAATCAAATGATAGTCCTCGGTGCACACTACCAACTGCTTTGTCTGCATGACACTGAATTCCTTAGGATCCATTCATGTGCTAAAAAATCCAACAATATCAACAAAATTAATCATCAGCAATCTGAACACAAAATAAGTTAGCATCAGGAAAATTCTCCTCCAAGTTCCTTGGCTCCTCTCCATCAGTAATTCTTGACAGATGATCTGGTCCTACATTCAACTTCCCTAGTTTTACTATGATTTAAAAATCAAATTCCTGAAACAATAACAACCATCTACATATCCTCCCCCCCAACACTGGCTTTTTAACTAGGTACTTCAAAGTGGAATGATATGTAAACATCTTAAAATGTTGACCCAATAAATAATGTTTGAACTTTTGTAGGGCATATACCATATCCATACCTTCTCTTTCCGTAGTATTATAGTTCTTCTCAGACTCAGTCAACTTTCTACTAGCAAAATATATTGGGTGATCAATGTCTCCTTCACTTGGTTGTGCCAAAAATTCTCCAAGTGCAATGGATGAAGCATCCACATGCACATGAAATTCTTTTGTCCAATCGGGAAAGCTCGGAATTGGTGTTGTCACCATCTTCTCTTTCAGTACGTCCAATCTCTCTTAGCATTCATCATTCCACTGAAACCTAATGTCTTTCTTTAGTAACTTCTCCATGGGAGTAGTAATATTTGCATATCCCTTTATGAATTTCCTGTAGTACCCTATGTGGCCCAATTTTTCTCTCAACTGGTGCACTGACTTTGGTTGTGGTAAATTGACAATAACAACAATCTTTGCAGGGTCTACTATCAAGCCCTATTTTCATACAGCGTGCCCAAGTAGGTTGCCAATCAATGTGTTGAATATACATTTCTTAATGTTCAAGGAAATCTGACATTGCCTACATCTTTATAACATTAACCTTAGAATTTCTACATGGTCCTTCAATAAACTGAATACTGTCCAATCATCCATATAAAATTCTAAAAATTTATGTATAAAATCCTTGAATGCAACTACTACTACTCTAGAAAATATTTTTGGTGCATTCTTTAAATCAAATGGCATTACTATGTACTGATATGATGCCCACTCTATTGCAGATGTGGTTTTGTACATGTCCTCTGGAGCAATTCTGATCTGATGGTAACCTGAAAATCCATATGTGAAAGAGTACACTTCTTGCCCTCCCACATTCTCTAAAACCTCATTTGTAAATGGAGTAGGGAAAGGATCATGTAAGCATGGATCATTTAACTTCCTCAGATCCACACATATCCTAATCCCTCTAGTCTTCTTTTCCTGGACCACCATTAGACTAATCCACTCTGATTCTTGCATAGGCTCTATGATTCCTGATTCTAGCATTCTGTCAATTTTTGCCTTCACCTTCTGCTTATAAATGGGGTTTAATCTATATGGTCTTTGTCTAACTGGTCTTGCCTCTGGCCTAAGGGGTATCTTCATTTCCTCAATTTCTCATACTACCCCTTTCATATCTGAAAATGTGGTTGGGAATAAGTCACTATACTTGCGCAGTAATTCAGTTATCTTTTCCATTGTCTCACTGTCCCAATAATCTCCAATGCTGGCCTATCTTGGGCTTCTCTTCAATCCCAATATTGACCTTTTTAATCTTCATAGGTGCAGTAAACTCTTATGCTTGTAACTAGGGTCCTTCCAACCCTCTTTCTCCTTCCCCTTCTAATATCTATATATCATGTGGGTTTTTCTCTACTTCTTCATCTTCTGCGACCTGATAATAGTAAACCAATTGTTCAAGTGTTTCTTTTCTATAATATCTATCTACTTTCATTGTATCTACCCCATATTATTTAAATATCTTTCCCCCATATTCTTTAAATATCTTTCCTTTGATCCTCTGTAATGCCAGATCCACCCATGGATTCTCACTTTCAAATGCAAAGGTTCTAATACAGTTTTGTTGCATTGAACCCCAACTCAAAGTTTCTCTGTGCAGTTCCTGTTCCTTGTACCAATTACTTGGTATTCCTTCTAAGGCATGAATAAAGTAATGCATCCATTCCCCTAGTGGTAACAATCTTCAATTAGTGACACAATCATTTATGTGATGCCTTGGGTTCCCTCTTTCATCATACTTCTGTAAGGGTCTGTCCTACTGACTCCTACCAAATCTTATGCGCATTAGTCACTTACACTGATACCCATCCGAAATTACCTTCTAATGTGCACCCCACCATCATGCAGGTGCGTCCCTCAATGTTATATCCAAGAATAATAATCTTTGACTATCCAAAACTTCTGATTAGAACTCTGTCAGGAAGTTTTCTAAATTATCCTCTTCAGTAAATGTGGGAAACTGTCTTACTTCTGTCCCAACCCATCTTATTTCACGTGTAACTCTTGCGCACCTTCTAGTAGAAACTTCATGCAATCTTTGCTGCCAATTTTCTACTCCAGTATCATAATTTGGCATATCGAAATTATTACTCCTCCAACTGAGTACTCCATCTGCATTTGGATTCACATAGTCTTCCTCTCGCGCAGTAGTCCTATACAATTGGTTCATGTCATCCTATAGAACACTGTCAGGCACAGGTTCTACATATGTTTCACAATCTGAGGGATCTAAAGGTGCTACTACCCTAAAGTTCCCAGATTAAAATATCATTTTTCTAGTCTTTAAATTAATTATGGCCTGATTATCAAAGGCCCAATCAATTCCCAATAGTGTTGGAAATGGTATAGACTCATCCACCATATCCATTACTTCAAATTCTACTGTGGTGTGCACACCATCTAGATCCATTGTTGTATTCTTCAATATACCTATGGGAATCACTCTCTGCTAGTTTTCTATCTTCAATTGGATATTGAAATACCCTAGTGTAGGTTCTCCCATTTCTTCCCAAGTTTTCTTTGGAAAAATGTTCACATATGATCCTAAGTCTAGGATAACATTTCCCATATTAAAGTATCCTATCTTTGCGTTCAATCTAAACTCTCTACTAGTTCTTTTCTTTCTATGGAATTGATTAATCTTCTTTGGTTATGTTCCTACCCATTCCTCGATGTTATATTTCTCAAGCATATTTTAAACAAATCCTTTAAGTTACTTACTTTATTTGTTTTCTCTCCTTTGTAAGTATGATCCAAAGACTAAGGCATATAAAAAATAGGAGTATCATAACTTTGCACAGTATTCGATGTGGAGGATACATTCTCCTTTAGAAACTCCTTCTTTGTTTCCTTGAAAGTTTCCTTCTCCTTCTTTGCATCATATTTTTTTTGTGGCTGAGTGTTCTTTTGAATCCAACATTGAGATTCCTTCTTTTGATCGTGTTCATCTGATCCTGTCTTCACTCCTCCTCTAGTTACTATATTGATGTTCCTCTTAGGATCCCTTATTTCTACAATAATCCACTGAATATTCTGGTTATTTAGATTCCTCTTGGATCTTCATCATTAACTTCGTGAAATATTTTGTCACGTGATCTGCTGCGCGATAGTACATACATGTTGCTACTGGTTGAGGACAATATTTGGCATAGTGTCCTTGCTACTGACAATTATGGCATATAATAGGCCCTCTACCTCTGGCCATTCCTCCTCTTCCTCTACCTATAAATCCTCCTCTGTCCCCTCGTCGACCCATGTTATGTTGATGATATTGTGGTTCTTGATTATATTGCGGAGGTTACTAGAACTGTGGAACTGCTTGAAATTGTTGTGCATTGCCAAAATGTGGCACAGTATGTCCTATCATCAACTCAGTCTGCATCCTCTATGCATCTGAGGTTCTTTCCTTCATTAACTCTAGCGTTCTACAATTTTTGTCTTCATGCCCCACTTACTTACAAAAGTTACAGAAAGTACTCTTCAGTTTTGTCTTGTACTTTTGCATCATAGGGCAGTGATAAGGATCATGCCCATGTGTCTTGCATATTTCACACCAAGGCCCTCTTGTAGGAAATGAATTTGGTATCCCGAATCCCAAATACTGCACAAATGTCATACACTCATTCTTGTGATGTCCCTCTGATCTTCACAGGGTATACCACACTGTTTCTCTTTTCTCCCTACTTTTATTATGGTTTAATTGCACTGTCAGGTTCTTCAGGTCTTCCTTCAGATCCTCTATAGATGGATCTGTCTGATTATACTGATTCTCCTCTAACTGTATCGCTACTTACAGTGCCTTTTTCTGGTTTTTAAATTTTTTTTGTCTCAATGGATATTTGAAATGTGGTAAAAAATAATTTATAAACAATTTTCTGTGTTGCATGTTAGAAATGGGATACTTCAGTTTACCTTTCAATGTCTTGAAATTATGATCAATGTCCCATACAAACTCTCCTGGTTTTTTTCTAACCTCAACCATTTCATTCATAAACCAAACCTCTAATTTCAGCCTCTGAAACTCAGTGATCAGTTCCTATTTGATCTCTGCTACTGTTTGTGGCACACCCTATGGATTGTTTACTTCTAGATTCATGTACCAATCTAGCGTGTTGTTTCTGAATGTTATTGCTAGATGCACTACTTTTTTTTCCTCATCAGTGATTCTTTTTTCTTCACATATTCCCTCACACATGAATAGGTTCTTCTCTGGGTCTTATGTTCCATCCCCATGGAACTCTGGTAATCGTATCGTTGGATCTACACTTGCCATTGTAGAATGTGGTGTACCTGCTCCACGTGGTAATACTATCTATGTACTGTTGTTCAGACTTGAACTCCCACTGGTATTGCTACTGGTACTTCCACTTGTACCCTTACTTCTATTCTGATCTCCTAGATTTTGCTGACTGTCAGTCACTTGTTCTCTAAGCAAATCTTTCTTTGTTGATGTGTTAGTCATACATGGGGTTGTAGCTTCTACACTGATTCAAATCTGGACAAGGGTATTTTCTTCCTCATTAGATATTGCTCCTCTAGTATTTCTTTCATATGTGGCATGCACTATTTCTTCAATGTGATCCACAACATGGAGATCCTCTACCTCTTCCTCATCACTCTCCAAGCATTCCCTCTCAGCTACTGCTCTTTTCTTCCTATTGAGCTTATATTGGTAGGGTCTTCCACTGCACATCGTTCCTATCTTCTGCATAATTTCCCGAATATCCTCTTGATTCATCATAATGGGATATTTCTCTTTATTGTGCTTTTCTATATCCATTTCACCCTCCATCTCATACCTTCCTCAGGTTTCCCCTAACTCCCCAATGCACGCAGGGTAGTTTAGCTATCTGATTCCATGGTTAATACCCCTTTATCATGCAATAATCTCTTGATCAAAGTGTACAACAACCTGATGTACCTTCCCCTTGGACCCTTAAGAAAATCATGCTTTGTTACACTGTAAGACTTCGATGTAGGTACTGTGAACTTAGTGATATACCCCACTACAATGCTATCTAGCCAGAAATCTACTGCACACGTGAATTTTTTATTCACCCTCTTCAACTGTGCGATAATTTCTTTTTTCCACTCCATTAATCTAACTCTATTTGTCGGATGGTTATCTTTCAACCATGTTATCCACTCCTGCAATAGCGTGGGAAAATCACTAAACAAACTCTCGTGTTTTTCACTGAATACGTATCTCTCCAAGTACAATCTTCACTTAAACCTAGGGCTTCTATTATCTTTGTGGGAAAACTGTAGTTCCTAAACTGTTAATCATCTTTCAATCTCCTCTTTCATAGGATTCCAACCTACAAACATTTCCTTTCATAAACCCTTGTGCTATACTACGTGATACATCCCTCCCGATCTAATCTTCTAAATTCCAACCGGAAACAAAACCATTGTTGATTGCTTATGGGTTGACCCGAGTTCTAACTACAGGATTACCAACAACCCCTTCTACCATCGGTCCTTCTGGATACCAGAAGGAAACACAACACACATAGTGCACTACACAGTCTCACCCGAGATGGCTTCTATGGGTGGTATCAGGACTCAAATGTCTGCAACCCTGGGATGGGATGTGTTTCTCTCTCAGAGGCATTAGATATACTCATTGTTATCCCTCAAACCCTCATTAGATCTTAGATCAGACCACTGACACCACTATTCCAATAGGACTTCATTAACCATTATGTAAGTATGTATTCAATGACATGTATTCATCTACTATAACACAAAATTGTGATCTAAATACTAACTATGATGTTCATTTACTTAATGTTGTTTTGTATATTTCATTAGTTTATTCTCAATGTGCAGTATTATTTCCTTTATCATTTAACATGTTCATCATAAAACTCATTAAAGAAAATATAATAAAAAACACTGCACACATACACACATAAACTAGATATACCATGGTTCACCCCCTCCCGAGATATGTCCACAAAGATTTGTCGTTTTGTCTCTTTATTCATATTCATGCAAAATCTGGTGTTGCGCACTGTATAATTCTTCCGCTATTACATTCGATCTCCGTAGATCGTGACAGTTAAAAATTGGGACTTCCTCTCCAATAGTTTTATCTCCATCACACATACTCTCTAACCCACTAAAGGAAAACCTTTTCATAGTCCTAATACATTCTACTTATACAACAAAATGGGACAAAGCCCTTACAAAAACTCTAACCCTAAGAGGATTAGGTTTGTCCACTTCCCAACTGATCTTCAACATTTTGTTCACTTTGTAACTGCTTTTCCTCTGTTGAAGGAAAATCTCCCTGCGGACAGGTAGATCTCCTCAAAGAGCTAGACTCTTAACTCTAAGACAGAAAGTGCTTATCATGGTCACTGACTTCCTTTTAGGACTAAACAAACTAATGCATGAAGAGGAAGGAGGAAAGACATACCTTTTACCGGTGCTTGTCCCTGCATGCTCCGAGTTGAACTCCAATCTTGAGCTCCTTGATAAGCCCTGTAGACAAACAAAGTACAACCACTTCCTATTCTATCGAGATTAGTTTGAAGCAGACCTATCTACTTAGAGACAAATTCATGTAATGTCAAACATGAATTAGAAAGAAACAGGCCAAGCATATTACATTAATGAGGACAAAACATTACTTACAGCCATAGATGGAATGTAGCAGTTTCGTCAAGTTCTCCCTGCCTAACCCTTTCTCAAAAGTTCCACGATTAGAATGACGATAGCTTCGCTGATTAGACTCCATTTTACTATGTGTTTCCTATGAGATCGTAGGTTTCATGCTTCTCATCCCTTCTCCAAATATCACTTATGATATCATAAGTTTGGTATTATTCTCCATCTAGATCCCCCTTTCACCATGAGAAAGCCTACTTATATAGACTTGCATACACTCAACCACTTGAGATATCTTTGGAGTAAGTTGAGGATTTTCCTCCTTTGGTTATGGATCTACCCAGTGATCATGGCTTGGCCAAGGATTCAAATCCAACTACCTTCAGATATTGAGAGGATCTTCCCCTCTTTCTTCTCAACAAACCAACTGCTTCCCAGAATAGGTAGCGCTCCCTCAAAAGGAGTGTCAGAGCATTATAACGCTTCTTTAGGGGGGTGCCAACACTCCCAGAAGTAGAAGTGCTCCTCCAAAAGGTCAGAGTTAGTGTTATAACACTCCCATATAGTGTATAGGGGGCGCCATCACTCCTGAGAGAGGTATAGGGGAGCGCTCTCCTCCAAAAACCCAAATTCAATGGTTCTTTCAGATGGCAAGAGGTACATAACTCCAATTAACCATTCCTCTTCTTCCAAATAAGGTGTTTGAGGTGTTTAAAGTGTCTTTTTGATGTCATTATAAGTACAACATAGGCATCATGGCAGTATGCTTTGCTTGACACTTGCAACACTTGTGAGCAAGATGTGACACTTGTGACACTTGTAATGATGACGCTTGCGACACTATCGAAGTGAATAATTTTGATGTGTAACAGATTGCCCCCCAAAGTATGAAGTTAGAAGATGAGAACTGATAATTGAAATTCTTTGTAGACTTTCAAGAAAGGGTATAGACATAGAGAACCTAACAGAAGCTACGCAAAAACATTGAACAAATATTTTGACATGTTTCAAACCCAAGGCAGACATACCTATGCTTGGATGATAAAGACTTGCAAGATATGGCTGCCATAAAATACACTGCAGATATTTATAAAAGGTATAGCCACCGAGGATACAGTTTGGATGTATATTCCTATGACCTGAATTGATCGTAGCCATGAAGAATACACAGTGGATCTATGAGATGATAAGACATAGCCACGACCAATAAAAAGTGGATCTATGTAACAATATATGTGTCATTGTTCAAAAGAAACTCCTTCGCAACCTAGGAAAAGTACATATAAGAGTGATCACTCAACCCAGGGTATTCTTACCGATCCCGATGTAGTACAAATCTAACCATGTGAATAGATGTCTTGATGTCAAACATGGCAGAAACCACTTGATTACCGGTCAATGATGTAAACTGTTAACAAGCACAAGGGAGATCACCATTGTTGTCAATGATTCCCAAGGTACTCTAGTACTGTTATCAGGACTACATAAGATGCACTGATCACACAACTCATTATCCAATTGGTAATCAACAGTCCAAACCTAGTTTGTATTAAGATCAATCTTAGAAAGTCCCAATTGATACAGTCATATTCCTTCTTTAAGTCAAGCTTCAGTACTAGTGCCTTTAATTTTTTCATCTTAATGTTGTGTAAACATTACTGAGCCATCCCAATTGCATACAAAATCTGTCTCCCCTACAAAAAACCCAATTGTTCTCCCGACAGGGTATGAGAAAGAATAGGTTTTATCATATTCGCTATGATATTTGCTATAATTATATAGCTCAGGTTACATAGAGAAATAGGTCTATATCCTCCAAAAGAAGAAGGCTTGTTGACTTTTGGAATTAGAACCAAGAATGTCGAGTTTAATGTTTTTACCACCTCGCCTCTTCTCCTGGAATCCTCAACCACTTTGAGCAACTCTTCCCCTACCAACTCAAATAAGTGAAGAAAGAACTCGATTGTCCAACCATTTGGTCCTAGACTTTTGTCCTTTGCAAAATATTTGGGAACATCCCATAATTCCTCCTTGGTGCAAGGTATTTCAAGTAGTAAAGTGTCCTCCATATTAACTAAACAAGGGAAAAGGTTGGCTGAGTAGACCTGATCAGAAATGTAAGGACTAAAATCTTCAAATGAACCTTTGAAATGTTTAAAGGACTCTTTTTTAATAGCCTCTTGTCCAGAATGGAATTGATCGTTCTCATCCTGAACTTCCCAAATATGTTTTCTATTTCTTCTAAAACTGGTAAAATGATGAAAGTATTTAGTATTTTGATCGCCACTTTTAATCCAAATTGCTTGGCTCCATTGTCTCCAAAGTTCCTCTTCTGCCAAAAGGAGAATACTGCGCTCTTTTTCTAAAGATGTTATGTGGCCTTCAACATCCAGATTCCTTGATCAGGGGATCAAATTTTGCTTAAAAATTCAAAGTGCTCGGAATTGCTTCAAATCAAACGAGAGTGTAGGCCTCGTCGTTACGAACCCAACGCAACTCATTTGGGTTCAAACATATGTCAGGAGCGAGAGATATTACGTTCTGTTCAAAATGGCAAACAGGCAAAAAAAAGGGGTGCTGACTTTACAGTCCGTACAGTCCATACGAACGCTGACATGGTAGGCCATACGACACGTGGCAGGAAGCTATTTGCACAGTTGGCAGGTGACATAGATTATTTGCAGCAAATGGAATGGCGACACATGGCCCAATCAATGGCTTCCACGTGTCCCCTATTTATTGGTTTAAAATTTATTTGGAGTCCACCGGAATTGCCCCATGACCTCCACTCGCATGAAAAGCTTTGGAAAATACCACCAACCAATGCGCCACCATAGTGTTTCTTAACACTATATTGTGCACATTACATTTGAATTGAAAATATTGTATGTATGGGTGGGGGGTCGGGCTGGGACCTAGCCCCAGCCCGTGGTTATGTGTATTGTAATATGGCCATGATTTAAACTCTTTGCGCGCACATTGAAAACTATACCCCGGTCACATGTTGTATTGTAATATGACCACAGGCGTGGGCATATGTTTTAACATAGCCCTTTTGCTATGGCCGCAGTCACATGTTTATTTCCATATGACCATTGAACGTGCATGCAGGTATGCATTGGTTTGAATTCGGTTCAATGGTTATGGCCTTTACTTTTAAATGTGCAGTCACATGGGTCATATGACCTTGCCCTTGGTGGTTAGGGGCTAGGTGTGCCCATAACCGTCCTACAATTTGCACGATTCACGCGGTTGAACCTGGTGCCAAGTTTTTGTGCTTTAAAATGCGTGTGGGCTAGGTTGAGCCAACAAGGATGTGTTTTATAGATGCAGAGACAACAAGCTTGAAGGGGGGACTTCCAGGAAGCCTATCTTCTTCAATGTTTGGCCAAACGAGGTGCTGAAAAATCCCAGCTAGGGGTTTTTGGACATTCTGAAGCCATTGGAGTAGTCTTTTTGGCATTTTGAGCATTGTAAAGCACATTTTTTAGCACTTTGATCAAATAATACAAATGATCCATTGGAAGCTGGGGCAAGAGATCTAGCCCAAGAGAGGGGTGAACTCCTTTATCATTTGTTGTGTTATGTGTTTTCTGTTCACTGATTTTTCTGTTGTTTATATGCATCTTGAATGAGTAAATCCTATTAAAGTTGTGTTGCAAAGTTGATCCATTTGCATTTTAACACATAAATTTAACTTGCAAATATTTTCAAGAATACAAGTCTTCTTCATTTTTAGATCAAGTTGGTATCAGAGCATTGGTTTTTTGAAGACTTGATTATTTGCAAGTGTTTTGTTTTCTGATGCTCACAAGGTTGAAACTCACAAGAGGAGAAGGTCAACTTGTAGAGCCAAGTTCTCATCTTTCAAGGAGGAAGCATATACCATCACCACAAGTTTCAAGGAGGCATTCACCAAGTATGGCTCATGAAGAAAGTCATGAACATGTTCCTGCAGAAGATGAAGATCTCAGAAGGGTTGTCATGGAAATGAAAGAGATGATGAATATCTTGATGGAAAGGAATACAAGGTTGCAAGGTGAAGGCTCCAACCCTTCAAAGCACAAGGGAGACAGTGATGATAAAAGTCCAAATGGAATTGGAGGGAATGGTGCTTCTCCACCACCCTCTCCTCCATATTCTTCTTCTTGTTCTTCTACCAATTCAATACCTCTTCCAAACTCTCCAAAGGGACGTGGTAAAACTCCTTCGCAAATTCCTTCATTTAAGCTTGATATTAAATTCGAATTGCCAATGTACAATGGAGAAGTTAATGCTAAGAAATTAGATAATTGGATTCGTCATATTGAGGTATATTGTAGGATACAAAAAATTCAAGATGATGAAACCAAGATTCAACTTGCTTCTTTAAGATTGGATAGTGCAGCACTCATTTGGTGGGAATCCAAGACTCAGGAGGACATGAAGAAACATGGTAAAATTTTAACCTCTTGGAATGATTTTAATATTGCAATAAAAAGACAATTTTACCCATTGGCATATATGCAAAAGGCTACTATGGATTGGCAAAACTTTAGACAAGCTAAAGGATAGAATGTGCAAATATTTACTCAATAATTTAGGAGAAGAGCTTTGGTTTTGGGAGTAGATTTGTCTTCTCAAGAAACTTTACTCAAATACATTGGAGCTTTACATAGTTATTTGAGACATACTATACTCATGTTTAATCCTTCAAATTTAGATGAAGTTTGTGTTCAAGCCACTCATTTGGAAGAAAGAGGAAGGAACGAAACTCATGAGGGTAACAAGAAGCCTTTCAGCCATGGAGACAAAGGAAAGAGGAAGTTCAAGGGAAATGGAAAAAAGAATGTTGTTGTTAAGAAAGAGGGAGAAAAATTCACATGCAAGCATTGTTCAAAAGATGGTCATGATGAAGACCATTGTTGGAAACTTCATCCTGAAAGAAGACCCAAAAAGTTTGGCAACAAAGGGAATTCAAAGACTGCTGCAACCATACAACATGATTTAGGTTCTAATTCGGGTGATGAAACAAAGATCATAGCCATGGGTTATCAAGGTAATGGTTCTATTGCAAGTACCAGTTCTTCAAATAATCTCAATGTAACTCGACAAGAAAAAGAGAGAATTGAACTTTTTCACATAAGGGTTGTTTCAAAGCATACTAAGATAGATACACTATTTGATACTGGATCTCAAGCAAACCTTATATTTGAAGACACTGTTAAGAAGTTAAAATTGGAAACAATTCCACATCCTAAGCCATACCCTCTTGGTTGGATATGTAATAATGCTAAATTACAAGTAACAAGAAGGTGTAAACTTAGGTTTGCTATCACTGCACATTTCATTGATGAGGTAGAGTTTGATGTTTTTCCATTGGATATCTGTGGTATTGTGTTGGGAAGCCCATATTTGTATAATAGTAAATCTATTTTTCATCATCATGAGAATAAGTATCATTTGTTTAAGAATGGAGTTGAGTACATTGTTAGAGCCCATACAAATAAGATGAATTTATCACTTGTAAATGCAGGACAAATGAAGAGATTAGTCAATGCTAGCAGGAATTTTGTTCTTTTGATGATTAAACCCAAAGATGATATTGAAAACGAAGCATTTCAAGGTTGTGATACAAAGTTGAAATCCGATCTATATGAGGTTGTTAATCAATATGATGAAATGTTTAAGGAACCAAAGGGATTACCTCCAAAATGGGGTATTCAACATGAAATTCAATTGCAACAAGATTGTCCTCTTCCAAACATTGGTATGTACAGAATATCAGTCATGGAAAATGTTGAGATTAAAAAACAAATCCAAGAGTTGCTCGACAAAGGGGTTATTGTACCAAGCTCATCGCCATGTGGATCTCCAATTGTATTAGTGCCAAAGAAAGATGGTACATGGCGTATGTGTGATGATTTCAGGGCTTTGAACAAAATTACAGTAAAGAATCGTTATCCTCTTCCTAGAATCGATGATTTGCTTGATCAATTGAAAGATGATAAATATTTTACTAAGTTAGTTTTGAGAAGCGGATATCATCAGATCAGGATTGTCGAGGGAGACACATGGAAGACAACTTTCAAAACTAAGCAAGGTTTGTTTGAATGGATGGTAATGCCTTTTGGACTTTGCAATGCACCCGCTACTTTCATGAGAGTTATGAATGTTGTCTTAAGTCCTTTTCTTGATGATTGTGTTATTGTCTACTTGGATGATATTTTGATCTTTATAAAATCTTGTGAAGAGCATTTTAAACATGTGAAACAAGTTTTGGATGTTTTAAGAAAGGAAAAGTTGTTTTTGAAGATGTCCAAATGTGAATTTGGAAAAACTTCACTTATTTACTTAGGGCATATTGTTGGTGGAGGTGAATTAAAAATTGATCCCTCCAAGGTCAAAGTCATATTAAAATTGCCCAAGCCCAGCAATGTGACAGAGGTAAGAAGTTTTTTGGGA
>ML782595.1:364724-384537 GCA_009831015.1 Picea engelmannii | reverse complement strand
AATATTGGAGGAAGTTTATTGCTAACTTTTCTTCCATTGCAGCTCCATTACATGCAGTGACAAGTGTCAAGCAAGTTTTTCAATGGGGAGGCAAGCAATAGAAGGCTTTTGATACTTTGAAAGAGAAGATCAGTTCAGCGCCATTTCTTGCACTTCCAAATTTAAGACAACCTTTTGAAATCCAAATAGATGCAAGCAATTATGCAATGGGAGCAGTTTTTCTACAACATGGTAAGCCCATTTGTTTTCATTCTGAAACTTTTAATGGTGCTGTGATTAACTATCCTACTTATGATAAGGAGTTGTATGCATTGGTACAAAGTGTAAAAAAATGGAAACATTATTTTTTGGGAAAAGAAACCATTGTTCACACCGACCATAAACCACTGTAATACTTACAATCACAAACAAAGCTACAACAAGCTAGGCACTTTAGATGGATGGGTTTTCTTCAACAGTTCCACTTGGTCATCAGGTATAAGAAAGGAATTTATAACAAAGTTGTTGATATGCTTTCAAGGCCTATTATTAGTGCTTCAGTTATTCTTAAGCATAGTCCTATCATGCATGAAATTTATGTTGAGCAATATGCTTTGGATACTGATTTTAAAGAAGTATATGAAACTTTGTGTCATTCTAACCATGTTGAGGAATTGGATTACCATGTGCATGATAATCTTTTGTATCATATTGGCAAGCTATGTATTCCATAGGGGGAAATAATCAACATTATAATAGAAGCCCATTCTTCTCTTATTGCTGGTCATTTTGGTGTAGGCAAGATAGTGGCTAATTTGCAAAGATACTTCTACTGGCCTAAAATGAATGAAAGTGTTTCAAGATATGTTCGAGGATGTTAATTATGTGCCACAAGTAAACCTAGCAATCGAAAGTTGGGTTTGTATACTCGACTTCCGATTCCTTCTCGTCCTTGGGAAAGCATTTCCATGGACTTTGTAGTAGTTTCTTTTGAAAAATGACACATATACTGTTACATAGATCCACTTTGTATTGGTCGTGGCTATGTCTTATCATCTCATAGATCCACTGTGTATTCTTCATGGCTACAATAAATTTAGGTTATAGGAGTATAGATCCACACTGTATCCTCGGTGGCTATACCTTTTATTAATACAATTATGGAGCTGCAGTGTATTTTATGGCGGCCATACCTTGCAAGTCTTTATCATCCAAGCATAGGTATGCCTGCCTTGGGTTTGAAACACGTCATAATATTTGTTGGATGTTTGTGTGCAGATTCTGTCGGGTTCTCTACATCTATACCCTTTCTTGAAAGTCTACAAAGAATTTCAGTTATCAGTTCTCATCTTCTAACTTCATACTTTGGGGGGCAATCTGTTACACATCAAAATTACTCACTTCGATAGTGTTGCAAGTGTCATCATTAAAAGTTTACCTGGATGCATTCTCATGTATTTACGAGCACGAGAAAGAAAAAAGACTAAGATCGATATGCCCCCATCTTGAAATCTAGTAGCTTAACTCCAGAAATATCATCAAAGGCTGGAGACATGCCCTCCAAGCTTCAATTCATTCACCGACTTTGAGGTTGTCACCAATTTCTCTAATAGATGAGAAAAAGGAGAAGGGTGGATGAAAAGAAGGTTCAAGAGAGGTGACTATTTCATTTTTTAACGAGCTTGACACATGAAAAGAACTATGCTCAGGGTTTCAGGTTTGTTCCCCAGATTGTTGTTTTATTTTTTAACGAGCTTGCTATAGAGAGGAAAACTATGCTAAAGGCCTTTGTTTCATTTGTTAATGAGATTACCACAGAGAAGAGAAAATATGCTCATGGTTTGTTCGTAATCATGGCTTCCGAGAGGATAACTCTCTGGAAGGATACCATATCAAGGGACAAAACTCGATCATGGCTTCAAAAAGATCTTCGCTGGAAGGAAGATAATCACTCGAGAAGGAACACATGTTGAGGGTTGCACTAGAAGTAAGGAGATCAAGCTCCAATAATCCTACCGAAGAAATCACCATGTTCACTACCGGATCCAAATCATCAAATGTTGAAAGCATGGGAGACGATAGAAAATTGACATCAGGAGGGGAGATAGACTGTATATCTGCCTGAATTTCTTCATGAGGGGGAAGAAAAGAGGATCGGTGATGGTTATTATCCCAAGGTAACTTGTCAATGCAAAGAATTTCTGGAATAGATTCATCCGAAGGAAAAGTTGGGGAAATGTAGTCGATCATAAATGACAAGGAACTCAACCGTGATTGCATCGAGGAACTGTCGGGCACCAAGAGATGTTGGTCATCTGACGTGGGAGAAGTGGATGGAATAGAAACATATGACGTTTAGGCTGGACTAAGTGGCATGGTGTCACTTAGTGCATTGAATTCCAAAGGACAAGGTACAATCCAAGGGTCAGATGATTCCAAAGATTGATAGGCCGCAGTCGAAATCATATCGACAGTGGCAATATGATGTGTAGTCAGTGGAAGTGGTGTAGGGAAGGTACCCATGAGGCTAGAATCTTCTAGTAAGCCAACACCAACCATTTCATACATGATATTGTGGTCTCCCAAGAAAGGAATATTGTTGGTAGCGGGAACACGAGCATCGGTCGTGCAGAAATCCAACTGATCAACAGTGACAATTTTTCCCTGATGAGGAAATTGGACACATCAAAAAACTGATGAGGCAACGACAATCATAGCATAAAACCAACTTCTTCCAAGTAACAAGTTGTAATCAAGGGGAGCATCGACCACCTCGACATCAACAGTAACAGTTTTGCCACCCAATTGGATGGGCAGGGACTGTAAAAGCTCATGGGGATGAAAACCTCACCCGTCGAAGGCACGTAACATCATTGGGGATTTGTTGAGTGCTGGTGATTTTAAACCTTTCCAACATGCCAAAGAAATGACACAAGTCGAGGCTCCCTCATTCAGAATAGTTCGGTGGATTTGTTGATTGTGAACAACAACATCAACTTGGAAAGCAAGTTGGTGGCAGAGTAGAGACGCATAATTGTCCAGGTTAAACATGATCTGATTGGAATACTCAAGATCAACAGTGCCAAGAGCGGCCAAGAGTGTTCTACATTGACTGGGGTAGTGTTGTAGAACTTGTAACGCAGACATAGCACATGGTGCTTGAGACAAATCTTCAACAATGTTGTAGTTTTGGGCAGCACGTGAACTAGGATTAAAGGTAGCTTTACATATAGTGCTCTTAGGAGGGCGTAAGATAGAGTCAAACATGGGTTTCTCAATCTGAAGTGGTTCAGATAGAGGATTAACCAATGGAATACTGACGGAGGATGATGATGTATCCAGTAAAGTACCGGTACCGTTAGTGTCTTTTCCTTTGTCGAGGTTTCCTGGTGTGTCGTATGTCTTAGAGTGAGTGGTCAAATAGATCCCATTAAACTTATAAATATGTGCACTCGATGAGGCCTCATCATTAGGATCGCTAGAACTGCCCCCAGGAGAGGGGGTTTGAGCAACCATGGATTGCTGCTATGGAAAAGGTTGAGTAAGCACAGAGGGTTGTGACTTCCCTTGGAAAATTTTGGCCACTTCATTGCGAAGTGGACAATCTCGAGTGTAGTGATTGTCACCACAAATGATACATGAGAATTTCAGTTTCTGTTGTGGCTGCTTTTTGGTAGCAGGTGTTTGATTTTTGGGTTGTTCTTTATTATTTTTTGATTTATTCTTTCTCTTCTTCTTACCTCCAGATTGTTGTGGAGGGGGAGATTGAACTGCATTCATCTCATAGATTTGAGTTTGGGGGGAGATAGAGGAGGGTGTAGTCGATTTGGAAAAAGATTGAGTTTTGAAGAAACTGATAACACCATCCACATGAGATGAGGATGATGGCTTAGAAGGATCGGTATTAGCTTGAGCAACATTCAGAAGCAAATCATACAAAGTACCATACTGGGAATAAACCAAATCTAAGTACTGAACCCGAGTGATGGCTTGTTCTTATGTGACCGCACCACCCATAGCGACATCGCGAGCGATTGGGGGTAACAGTGATTTAGTAAACCATTTCGCCAATAGTATGTCAGGAATAAATGCCTTGATCATCCTTCGTCCTCGCCTCCA
This sequence comes from Picea engelmannii, assembly GCA_009831015.1. NCBI lineage: Eukaryota > Viridiplantae > Streptophyta > Pinopsida > Pinales > Pinaceae > Picea > Picea engelmannii. Next base: position 380,439 of record ML782595.1, on the reverse strand, counting down.
CTCATGAATATGGTCAGAGCTATGCACAAAGTTAGTTTGACGAAGGGAGGTCAAGAGTTCAATACCTATCTCATAGAAAATAGGTAGTTGAAAGTGCGTGAGGAAAGACATGGCAAGGGAATTGAAATCATGAAAATAAGCACGTGGTAGTTCAATATACCACTTTGTTGCTGAACCGGTAAGTGTTCGCTGGAAAAGACGCAAACGTATATAAGAATCATCCATGAGGGAGTTTGATGAACACCACAAATGGAAATTCATCACATGGTTGTTTGGATCGTCTCCAGGGTTTCCGTCGAATTTCAAAATATCAAAAGGAAGTATAGCTGGAATGACTGGCCAAACCGGTGAATGAGAAATAGGATCATCAATTAACTAAGACAAGTCTGGGAGATCCAGAGTCGCAAGGAAAGGTAGATGTCGGTTAATTTGTGAATGATACTGGTGCGGCATAGGAACACCAGTAGGACCATAGACTGGTTTAGGTGGATAGTTGTAACCAGTAGGTCCTCCTACATACGGTTGTTGCTAGCCAGGATAAGAAGGATTCAATGGTGCATGAGAAACATTGGCATAACCCGGTGGGTTTTGAACATTATAGTCTGGGTGATTTATTTTCCCGTGAGGAGGATAAACATTTTGGCCTTGAGAATGGTAAGGAGTAGATCCTGGAGGCGGATACACATGAGGCCCATGAGGAGGATAAGACTGTGGTCCTGGAGAACTCCAGGTGGTATTTTGGATGCCGCCCGGATAAGATTTCCCTTAAGATGTTCCAGAATGGATAGGATTGGACACTCCTCCTAGTGGGTTATTATACAAGTGCCCCCCAACGTGGGGTTGGGTAAAAATTCCTCCTAAAGATACTCCCCAGGATTGTGAAGGGTTTCCAGCAAACGAGGGTTGCCCCCCTGCCAGCGGTGGATTTATGACTGGGGTGTGACTAGCAAATGGAGGTTGCCCTCTGGGAGGAGCATGAAAAGTGGGTTTTCCCCCAGGAGGGTTAGGCCCACCATGGAAAGGTTCATTGGATGGTGTTTTCCCTCTAGCCAGTTGTGTTTGGTTTGCAGGGGTCTGCGTTCTCAGGTGAGAATATGTCCCAGCAAGATCATGTGGAACATGTGGAGCTGTAGAGTAAAATCTTGTAGAAACGGGGGTAGAGATTGAAGTGCTTTGGGGATGAGTAGAGGTGATGAGTCCAACATTAGCATGAACTTGTGCTGGTGTAGCAGTAGGGTGAATAACCTAATCGACTGGGTGATTCATGGTTTGACTGGATGGTCCTGTTTCACTAGGAGGGTCATGAGGTTGAAAGGGTTTTCGAAAGGATTCGAAATGTTCATAGAGATCGTGTCCCGTTGAAGTTCTTCATACAGAAAGAGCAGGTGTGGGATTGGTTTCTACTACGGTGCTAGGACGAACAAGAGTCCTATACTCATCACCAAAGATTGGTTCTGTGGATCCCATATATGTTTCGGTAAAGATCCTCTCCAGTAATCGTGGGATCTCTTAGTCTATGAAATTCCCAAGGGAGTCTAAACGAACCAAAAGTGGTTCGAGAGGAGTTACCGACATAGATGTAGTGGAATTTTCAACCATAACCAAAGCACCTTCTGAGTTATCTAATAGAGGAAAGATAGCACTTCCAGCATTAGATTGATTTTATACTTCTCTACGGTAGTTGTCTTCTGTAGGGTTAGGAGGTAAGGGTCTATAGCCTTCCAGAGGCAGCCCTTTCATCCTACGTGATCGACGAAGACCTTTATCGTCTACGGGCTCAATTGTGGAGAAAAACAAAACACACTGAAAATCTAGGGCCAACTAACAAAAAGAAACAACATGTGCTAATAAAATCTAGGAATCAACCAAGCAGAAAAAACTTCTTTCGATGATCGTACTAGTTGGTGATGAAATCCAACGTCGCATGATCAAGTCAAGAAGGGGCTAGGATATGGTGGAACAGTTACAATGGCGACCTGCTTAATGGACTTTCACCTTGGTGCAAGCTTCAATGTAGTAATTGTGGATTTACCCTCCAAGGAGCCCGAGTGAGTTTGACCAATGTCTGTTCCAGGTATAGTGAGACTTCTCTTCACCGTCACCTTGTGTAAGTACCTAAAGATTATGGCAACTAAAGACACCAATTCGCAGTGAGTCTCTGGGCGGGTACAGTCGACAGTCCGATCCGAAACGTATGGGCAGGATAACAAGTCTGAAATCAACCTGAGAGGCTCCCACACATAATTGTGGGTATACCTCCAAGTGAACCCCAATATACGATTCGACCACTACAAACAGTTGAAACACAGAGGGATAATCTTCGTAATTCACCCGAATGCGACCTCGTGCGTAACCCTTGTGTGAGAGGGGGATCCCAGAAAAACAATATGACAATTGGATTTGACTCTCCCTAGCTCATGATGCTAATGTTTGTTTTGAAAAACTTTGGAGAGTTGTACTCATAACCTAATCCAAAGTGCTAACCCTAGTCTACTGTTGGTGGAAGATCCTAAAAACAAAAATGTTCTAGATAATTTCTAATTAGCATTCATTTTAGAGTTGTTCTTTACTCAAAGGGTGTATGAAAGTGAAATTGATGGAATGATGACTCAAATTCTCAAAAAATGCATGAAATATGATAAGCAATCATTTCTTTTCAATGAACGCCTATTTAAGGGAAAGAGAAAGAGTTGTTTTCACTATCAAACACTAATATGAAATGTCTTCAATCAATCAGTTCTTAATCGAATCCAATGAAATGATAAAACATTTTCAAAAATGGATTCTAATATGCAAACCAATCACTAATATGTATCTTTGTCGTTTGTATGCGAATGATGATTAATTCAATGAAAAAAAATTCTCCTACCAACTACCCTTTCAGATCAAGGAGATTCAGACAAGTATCATCAGATTTCGCACACATGACACACACACTCTTGCTATCAAACAAGAGAAAGAAAACCAAAAACGAAAAAGGAAGGAGAAAGAGATTGGACAAGATGACCTTAAAGAACCAAATGAGAAGATTCACAGACTTCTGATGTCCTTCACCAGATTTTCTTCTCAGTCAGACAAGAGAGAAAAATGCAGTAGATTGATTCCAAGTTCTCAATAGGAGCAAAAACTCAAAATAAGGGAGAAGGTTACAAAAAATGAACAGCAAAGTGCCTACTTCTCAGAAAGCAGAGGGTCAAATGTCATTAGGAAGATGTAATGAAGCATCAAGAAGCTGGACAGGGGCAAAAAACAGAGAGTGAGTTGCAGAAAACACAATTCTGGAAGGTATTTTTGCCAAGGAGAGGTTGGTGCTCTAGTGTAAGGGCCACCAAGGCATTATAAATCTCTGTTTGAGGCATCCAGGGAGTGTTGGCACTGGGCTAACATGGGCACAAGGGCGACAGGCTCAAAAAACTCAGAAAAATGTCAAAAAAACCAAAAACTCAGTCAATTTTTTGTCAATCAAGATGCATGTGATGGATTGAGGATTGAATTAGCAAGTGCAATCATACATAGGGGGTGAACAAGGCCTATAGAAAACAAAGGGTAAGCCAGGGTCTATGAGGAAAAACCAAAACCAAAAGTTTCGATTTGATTTCCCAGTGGAGTCGCCAGTTTCTGTTGAAGGAAAATCTCCCTGCGGACAGGTAGATCTCCTCAAAGAGCTAGACTCTTAACTCTAAGACAGAAAGTGCTTATCATGGTCACTAACTTCCTTTTATGTCTACACAAACTAATGCATGAAGAGGAAGGAGGAAATACATACCTTTTACTGGTGTTTGTCCTTGCACGCTTCGAGTTGAACTCCAATCTTGAGCTCCTCGATAAGCCCTGTAGACAAAAAAGCTACAACCACTTCCTATTCTATCGATATTAGTTTGATGCAGACCTATCTACTTAGAGACAAATTCATGTAAAGTCAAAAAAAAATTAGAAAGAAACAGGCCAAACATATTACATTAATGAGGAAAAAACATTACTTACAACCATAGATGGAATGTAGCAGTTTCATCAAGTTCTCCTTGCCTAACCCTTGCTCAAAAGCTCCACGATCAGAATGAAGATAGCTTCGCTGATTAGCCTCCACTTTACTGTGTGTTTCCTATGAGATCGTAGGTTTCATGCTTCTTATCTCTTCTCCAAATATCACTTATGAGATCATAAGTTTGGTATTATTCTCCATCTAGATCCCCCTTTCACCATGAGAAAGCCTGCTTATATAGCCTTGGAGAGGCTCAACCACTTGAGATATCTTTGGAGTAAGTTGAGGATTTTCCTACTTTAGTTATGGATCTGCCCTATGATCATGGATTGGCCAAGGATTTGAATCCAACTTCCTTCATATATTGAGAGGATCTTCCCCTTGTTCTTCTCAACAAACCAACTGCTGCCCAGAATAGGTAGCGCTCCCTCAAAAGGAGTGTCAAAGCATTATAACGCTTCTTTAGGAGGGTGCCATCACTCACAGAAGTAGTAGCACTCCTCCAAAATGGAAGAGTTAGTGTTATAACGCTCCCATATAGTGTATAGGGGGGCGCCAACACTCCTGAGAGAGGTATAGGGGAGCGCTCTCCTCCAAAAACCCAAATTCAATGGTTCTTTCAGATGGCAAGAGGTACATAACTCCATTTAACCATTCCTCTTCTTCCAAATCAAGTGTTTGAGGTGTTTAAAGTGTCTTTTTTATGTTGTTATAAGTACGACATAGGCAYYATGGCAGTATGCTTTCCTTGACACTTGCGACACTTGTGAGCAAGATGCGACACTTGCGACACTTGTAATGAYGACACTTGCGACACTATAGAAGTGAGTAATTTTGATGTGTAACATCCTCARCRYTGAATKTCCTCTATTTTCAGYGCTACTTTTCCTCTATTTTCYGRCGTTTTCTTGATTCCTTTAAAACTTCCTTGATTTTCCCCAAAATTGGCTTGTGCCAACACCTAGACATAATTGCCAATMTACAAACATCATGTGGAGTAATAAAGGTGAGCATGCCAAAAGTACATTTCTATGGMAACATTGACATATTTCTCAATTTCTCTCTATGCTAAAGATGATGTCATAGTGRTGAAGCTCATTTGTGAAAGGCATGRAAACATAATGACCCTAATATCCTCTATATTTATTAAAATGGCATGCTCCCACTCAATAATGGTGGAAGGATAAGAGAGAATGAAAATGTGTAAATTTGAAGTAGGAAGCTCTACTTGTAGCATGATTCCATGGTGGGAAATGGTGTGTTCCTTTTGGAATATATCACCAATGACTACCTCAATCTCTTGATCCCATTCCCTTTTCTGAGTGAGTGGCATTCACTGAGTCGAAGATTTCATATTTTTCTCACACTACAAAATGCCTTCTCTAGCATATAGTTGTCGCCTTTCCCATTGCAACATTAACATGTCGTAGAAACAAGTGTCAAAGCACTTAGACTATGTGAGTTGGGTGGGATCGAATATTATGATCATAAAACTTTGGAAAAGTATAGAAAATGCATTCACTTTATTGATAACCTTGGCCAACAAAATCAACAACATGTCAAGAACAATGGTCAATTAAGATAAAAATAATTCAATATTTGTGGAGGGGTTTTCATGTCGAAACAAAAAACCATGTCAAATATATGTTTTCATCAAACTAAAAGTATCAAATGCTCAATTCCTACAAGGAGATTGATTCCAAGGCTCAAAATATGAAGGCAAAAAATATGTTATTGCAACTAAAAGTGGTAGTATCCATGGAGTTGTATCGGTATATAAATGCCACCTCTATGTCCCTATTATCCAAGGTGGGAATTGACCTTGAGACTTATTGTATAGCAACACAAAGGCCAAACCAACTACCCCAACAAGGAATCACACTCCTCTGTTGTTCAAAAAAATTACTAACTTGGTCAAAAGTCATCATTACGAGAGAATACATAAGGAAACATTCTTTAGTTGGTATGGGTAAAGGTAAGAGAAACAACTAAAACAAGCATTTATGGCTTGTTATCTGATGCAGGAGCATCTCCCATGTCAAGCGAGCTAGTGCGGAAGGAAAGAGACAACTGGACACACACCAGCACAAATTTTGAAATTTACCTTGGGATGGTTGCGCGAAGATAAATGTAACAATTTAATGAAGCGCACTTGTGTGATGTAATCGGGACCTTGAGCCATACGCTCTCGTCCTTAGTAGGTAGGAGGCATTTAAGATAGTTAATGCAGGTAGATAGGATTTAATTCTAGATTATACTGTTTGAGAGAGCAAGAGGGAAACGGGATATAGACACCCTCATTGTGCATTATAACATTATTCTAGAGGAAGAAGAGCAAGAGCATGCAGAGAGCTATGTAAGAACATCCATGTACAGATATTTGAATTAATAGAAGAGATGATTCAAATTCATGGTTTTGTGTCTGTTCTTTGTGTATTGATGTTATGCTCATGAATGTTTGCTTCTTGTCATACATTTTCTTTATATGCTGTGTATATGATTTCATGTTTGAGTTTGAAGTCTGAAAGGGTGAAGGAATGAGTTTCAATTGTTTCTTTATCTGAGAAAGAGTTCCTTCAAGGAGTGCAGTTGAAGTTATCCACAAGGAGTGCATTCACAAAAAGGCTCAGGTTTTGTTCTCATTCACCCTCAAGTGCAGACAGGCATAGGAGTCGTGCAATGAGTGCGTAGGCCAAAGGAAGTTCAGGGTTGTGAACCTGAGTAAGTGTTGGAGGAATGCTGCTGCAAGTGTGCACAGAGTCGAAGTATTCAAGCACTTGAAAGTGTTTGAAGGTTGTCACAAGGAGTGTAAGCAAGAGGTTCCTTTCTGAGAACTTTAAGCCATGGAAAAGCTTAGGAGGAATAGAACCTTCGAGCAAACACCAAGACAAGCATAGGGAACTTGTGTCGAGAAGTGTTTAAATAGACATTGCAAGTTTGTGTGTAGGTAGACGTGTTCCACGGAGGAACACTTGAGCCTTTTCATAGATTTCATTAAAGATGGACGGACGATTGGTATCCTCCGAGGAGGATTCGCGATATCCCGTGAGTCGTCATATCTCAAGGAAGTGCAGGGGAGATACTGCAAGTATCCCCGAGAGGTTAAAAACTTAGGAGGAGCAGGGTCGTTGATCCAAGTCATAAAAGTACCGCCGGATCTGCTCATGGATTCACATATCGGGATTTCGGGGATTGAAACTCCATAATATTGTAAAGGGAGTCACGAAATCATGATACACGATATCCTAATGACTACGAGAATGGTGTGAGGCCATAGGAATCAGAAAGCACACAGGTGGCACATCATATGTCGAGATTGCATGAGTAGAAGGACTGAGAACTTGGTGTCAAGGGTCACAAAGCGCAAGGACACGAGAGGCGGTGAAGTGGCGAGAAGACTAGGAGCCATCCATCTGAGGAGGACAGGTGGTAGAGATCGAGAGGTCTCGCGAACTCATAAGTTCACAAGGTGAGAGACCAAGCATTGGGTACCCCAAGTCGGGAAGAAGCGAGGAGCGAGGAAGAAGGATAGTCGTTGGATTTGGGTCGTAGGAGGACCGTTGGATCGGAAACCCCATCGCCTATCGTGCATTCAGGGGTTCGAAGGTTGAGAAGGGTCACTTTTGACATCAGAAGTCGCGAAGTGCTGAGAGCCGAGGCTCGTGTGGACACGTGGCAGAGCCATAAGGTGAGACCTACATGGTTGACGGGTGGACACGTGTTGCCTGGAGAAAGGAGTCAACACTTCGTTGAATTCTCACATCTCGGGGATTCGCGGGATAAGAGTGTGAAGGCTCGACGCTTCAACCTGTGAGGTTATGAATAGAAAAAAGCGTCAAGGGAGGAGTCAACCCAGCGTTGACCTATCGCGTCTTGGGAGATCGTAACAGGAGGGCACGAGAGTTCAACTCATGAACTCATGAAGGTGTGAGTTGCGACATGCATTGACATTAAAGCCCTAGCCTATGGTTACATGTGGGGATGGCACTGACAAGGAAAGGAGCCATAACCATATCGCTGGTTCGGGTATTGCAAGATTGGGAAGGAAGAGTCGGAAGCTTCGACTCATGAATTAGCGAGATGACAAGAATTAGTCCGATCTCCCGATTGTAAAGAGGAGATCCCGTGGAGAGGTTGTTGTGGGTACACATTTCCCAATAGGGAAATAGAAGAGCCTTATTGTTCTTCAGGCCAGTAGAGAAGAGAAGATCCTGTGAGCGGACGTGCTTGCGAGCGCGCCTGCATCAAGTGGTATCAGAGATTAGAAAATATTCTTTGCGCTTTGTAGCAGGGAAAAGGGAGAGAATTCACCATGCTACCAAGGAGAAGAGATAGACAATCACCCGATCCATAGGAGGAAATGGAAATGTCCAGAGGAAGGGGTAGACAAGTGCAGAATCTAGAAGTAGAAAGAGATCTGCATAACATACGCGCCAGACTTGTGGACATGGAGATAAGACAAAAACGCTCAACTGATGTAGGAGATATCAGTGAGTCTGAAAGTGAAGATGATGCTAGACATGGAGAAGAAGAATTCACAGTAGAAGATGCAACAAATGAATGCTTGATTAAAGTTGTTGCAAGGATGGGCGCAAAGGCGAAGATGGACATTCCAGTTTATGAGGGAAATCTGGATGTAGAAGAACTTCTAGACTGGATTAAATCTCTAGACACATACTTTGACTATGAATATGTCGAAGAGGACAAGAAGGTCAAGCTTGTCGTCACGAGATTAAAAGGACATGCAGCCTTGTGGTTGGATGAACTACAAGCGGATAGGCGTTGCCAAGGAAAATAGAAAATTAAGAGCTGGGACAAGATGATTGCAAAGATGAAAGCAAAATTCATCCCCAGAGATTACCAAATTTCTCTATTCAAGAGAATGCAGAACCTGAGGTAGAAGATGATGACAGTAAAGGAGTATACTAAAGAATTTTACAGGTTGAATATCAGGGCAGGTCATCATGAAAGCAATGATGAAAAAGTTTCCAGATATATGAATGGTCTGAGATATGAGATTCAGGATGATATGAGTATGGTGACCATACAAATGGTGGAAGATTCTTATCAGATGGCTCTGAAAGCTGAGGAGAAGCTGAGACAAAAGCAGAGTCAAAGAGGCCGAGGTAGAAGTCAGCCCAGAGGCAAATCAGTTGCCCAAGAAAGAACCCAAAATCCTAGGGATGACTAGAAGAAACCTGAGACACAAACAAAGAGAGGTGGAAGCTCACAGAGAGGGCCATATGTTGAACATAGAAGGCAACATAATGAGCAGAGAGGAGGATATGCTGATAATAACACTTTTCCTCGTACCAGAGGTAGAGGAAGAGGAAGAGGTGGAGTAATCACATGCTTCACATGCGGAAAAAATGGGCACAAGTCTTATGAGTGTCCAGATAAAACGAAAGATGGAGGAGAAGCTCACATCACCGAAGCACAGAGGTGAGATGTTGAAGCAGAAGACACTGAAGGTGGAAGATCACTGATGATGTGAAAAGTCCTTTTGACACCAGAGAAAGAGGTGCAAAGTTCATTCCAAAGGACCAGACTTTTTAGGACTGCTTGCAAGACCAAGGACAGAGTGTGCAAGGTCATTCTGGACAGTGGTAGCACAGATAATCTTGTTTCAACTGAGATGGTAGACAAGTTGGCGCTGGAGATGATCGAACATCCGAGTCCATATAAAGTTTCGTGGCTACAAAAGGGACATCAGGTAAATGTCACTAAACAATGTTTAGTTGAATTTAAGATAGGAGGATATAATGATAAGATATCATGTGATGTCATTCCTATGGATGTTTGTCATCTATTGTTGGGTAGGCCATGGCAATATGACAGAAATGTGATTCATGATGGGCGAATGAACACATACACCCTGGGGAAGAATGGGAGGACACACATGTTGCATCCAATAAAGGATAAGGAGGTGAAACCGGAAGTGAGCAACACAATACTTCTCATGAGTGGGAAGGAACTTCTTACAAAGGTTAGGAAGAAGGAGGATCCACAGTTCATTTTGGTCAGAAAGTCGAGGATTGTTATGACTAGCACAAGGATGGATGATCTGCCAGGAGAGGTTCAAGAACTGCTGGAAGAGTTCGCTGACATTGTAGTGGACGAATTACCTCATTCGTTGCCACCAATCAGGAGTGTGAGTCATCACATTGATCTCATCCCAGGAGCTAGTTTGCCAAGCAAAGCCACGTATAGGTTGATGCCACAGGAGAATGAAGAAGTTAAAAGGAAAGTCTAGGATTTGTTGGACAAAGGATTAGTCAGGGAAAGCTTGAGTCCATGTTTTGTTCCAACAGTACTCAGTCCGAAGAAAGACAGAGGCTGGAGGATGTGTACTGACTCAAGGGTGATTAACAAGATAACCATCAGGTACAGATTTCCATTGCCGAGGATGGATGATCTGATGGATTTCTTGAGTGGAGAAAGGTATTTTTCAAATATTGATTTGAAAAGTGGTTATCACCAAATCCGCATGAGAGAAGGTGATGAATGGAAGATAACATTCAAGACAAACGAGGGTTTGTATGAATGGCTTGTTATGCCATATAGCTTAACAAATGCGCCAAGTACCTTCATGAGGTTGATGAACGAATTCCTGAAGGAGTTCATCAGGAAATTTGTTATTGTGTATTTGGATGACATACTGGTTTTTAGTAAAACGATAGCGGAGCATCTAAAGCATTTGGCTACAGTGATGCAGAAATTACAGCAGGAGAAGTTGTTGATAAATATGAAAAAATCCTCATTCATGAGGACAGAAATCATTTACTTGGGGTTTGTTATTTCAGCAAATGAGTTGAGGATGGATCCAGATAAGGTGGAGGTAATTAAGAATTGGCCATCACCGAGGAATGTATTCGAGGTGAGGAGTTTTCATGGATTGGCCAGTTTCTACCAAAAGTTCATCAGGAATTTCAGTGGAATTAGTGCAGCGATGATGGACACAGTGAAGAAAAGACACAAATCTTTTCACTGGATAGAAGAAGCCGAAAAGAGTTTCAACTTGTTGAAGAGGAAGATCACAGAACAACCAATTTTGGTGTTGCCGGATTTCCAAAAGACATTTCAGGTGAAATGCGATGCAAGCGGATTTGCAATCAGGGTGGTCTTGAGTCAGGAAGACAGGCCGATCGTATATTTCGGCGAGAAGCTGACTAAGGAAAAAGTGAAGTACTCCACATATGATAAAGAATTCTATGCTATCATACAGGCATTGAAGAAATGGAGGCATTACTTGATCCTGAAAGAATTTGTCTTGTATAGTGACAACCATGCACTACAGTTTGTCACTCAACAGGAGAAGTTGAATCAGAAGCATGTCAAATGGGTTGAGTTTATGCAGAATTTCACATTTGTGATAAAACATATTTCTGGTACTGCTAACAAAGTTGTTGATGCTTTGAGCAGGAAGTGTTTGTTGTTGCAGGAGTTCCGAGTCAAAACGCTGGGTTTTGATGATCTTAGGGACATGTACGCCGAAGATCAAGATTTTAAAGAGGTATATGAAGCGACTGAGAATCCAGTTCCCAGAGACAGAAGCCCGTGGATAGAATACATGATCCAGGAAGGATTGTTGATTAGAGGCAATCAACTGTGTATTCTGAAATGCTCCATGAGGGAGAATTTGTTGAAGGAGAAACACAGTAGAGGATTGGCAGGGAACTTTGGTCACGACAAAATATTCGAAAAGCTGAGAGAATCATACTTTTGTCCAGGAATGCGAGTAGATGTCAAGAGATTCATGGACAGATGAAAAATTTGCCAGCATTCGAAGAGAAGAAAGCAGAATGCAGGGTTTTATCAACCATTGCCCATACCTGAGAAGCCGTGGGATGCAATTAGCATGGATTTTGTGTTTGGGTTGCCAAGAACACAAAGAGGTTATGATTCAATCTTTGTGGTGGTGGATAGATTTTCCAATATGGAACACTTTATTCCATGTCAGAAAAATAGTGACGCAACTCACATTGCGAACCTGTTTTTCAAAGAGGTCATTCAACTTCATGGGTTGCCAAGGAGCATAGTTTCAGACAGAGATACGAAGTTCATAGGGCATTTCTGGAGAACCTTATGGAAGAATCTGGTAACTAACTTGTTATTTAGTTTGGATTATCATCCTCAGATGGATGGACAGATAGAAGTGATAAACAAAAGTCTGGAAGATTTGTTGAGAAGCTTGGTGACAAAGCACCACAGCAGTTGGGACAATATATTGCCACAGACAGAGTTTGCGTACAACGACTCAGTGAACAGAAGTACAGGACAGAGTCCATTTCAGATTGTTTATGGCATACAGCCGAGGGGAATTTTTGAATTGAGGGATTTAGAAAAGAATGCAACTAGGAGCACTAGTGTAGAAGATTTCACAGAAGCGATGAAGGAACTTCATAGCTGAGTGAAGGAGCGGTTGCAGAATTCAAGTCAGGAGTATAAGAGGAGTGAAGATCAACACAGAAGACAACTTCAATTCAAAGTTGGTGACTTGATTTTAGCACATCTGAGAAAGGAAAGGTTCCCGAGAGGAACATATAATAATTTGAAGATGAAGAAGATCGGGCCATGTAGGGTCTTGAAGAAAATTGGAGAAAATGCTTATGGGATTGAATTACCCGATGGGATTGGAATTTCTCCAATATTCAACATCTCAAATTTATACCCATACAAAGATGAGGAAGCAAGAACAAATGATGAACAATCAGAGGCTCAGTGGCGAAAGCAGATGCCAGTTGTAGATAAGCCACAGATGGAGCAGATACTGGATAAACGAGTGGGTAAGATGACCAAGCGAAAGCAATACTTTGAGTATCTAGTCAAATGGAAGAACCATCCAATTGAAGATGCCAGCTGGGAGAATGAAGAGGAAATACAGAAGCATGGACAGACCATGCAGGAGCTCATGGATAGGAGCCCATGAAAATTTTCAAGCGAGGGAGTATGATGCAGGAGCATCTCCCATGTCAAGTGAGCCAGCATGGAAGTCAAGAGACAGCTGGACACACGCCAACACAAATTTTTAAATTTACCTTGGGATGGTTGCATGAAGATAAATGTAGCAATTTAATGAAGCACACTTGTGTGATGTAATTGGGACCTTGAGCCATACGCTCTCGTCCTTAGTAGGTAGGAAGCATTTAAGATAGTTAATGCAGGTAGATAAGATTTAATTCTAGGTTAGATTGTTTGAGAGAGAAAGAGGGAAACGGGATATAGACACCCTCATTGTGCATTGTAACATTATTCTGGAGGAAGAAGAGCAAGAGCATGCAGAGAGCTATGTAAGAACATCCATGTACATATATTTGAATTAATAGAAGAGCTGGTTCAAATTCATGGTTTTGTGTCTATTCTCTGTGTATTGATGTTATGCTCATGAATGTTTGCTTCCTGTCATACATTTTCTTTATATGATGTGTATATGATTTCATTTTTGAGTTTGAAGTCTGAAAGGGTGAAGGAATGAGTTTCAATTGTTTCTCTATCTGAGAAAGAGTTCATGCAAGGAGTGCAGTCGAAGTTGTCTACAAGGAGTGCATTGACAAAAAGGCTTAGGTAGTTTAACTTTTGTTCTCATTCACCCATAAGTGCATACAGGCATAGGAGTTGTGCAAGGAGTGCGCAGTCCAAAGCAAGTTCAAGGTTGTCAACCTGAGTAAGTGTTGAAGGACTGCTGCTGCAAGTGTGCGCAGAGTTGAAGTATTCAAGCACTTGAAAGTGTTTGAAGGTTGCCACAAGGAGCGCAAGGAAGAGGTTCCGTTCTGAGAACTTGAAGCCGTGGAAAAGATCAGGAGGTATAGAACCTTCGATTAAACATCAAGACAAGCACAGGGAGATTGTGTCGGGAAGTGTTTAAACAGACGTTGCAAGTTTGCGTGCAGGTAGACGTGTTCCACGAAGGAACACTTGAGCCTTTCTGCAGATTTCATTAAAGACGGACAGATGGTTGGTATCCTCCGAGGAGGATTCACGATATCTCATGAGTCGTCAGATCTCAAGGAAGTACAGGGGAGATACTACAAGTATCCCTGAGAGGTTAAAAACTCAGGAGGAGCAGGGCTATTGATCTGAGTCATAAAAGGACTGTCGGATCTGCTCATGGATTTTCATATCGGGATTTCGAGGATTGAAACTCCGTAATATTGCAAAGGGAGTCATGAAATCGTGATACACAATATCCCGACGACTACGAGAACGGTGTGGGGCCACAGGAGTCGGCAAGCGGACAGGTGGCACATCGTATGTCAGGATTTCGTGAGTAGAAGGACTGAGAACTTGGTGTCAAGGGTCTCGAAGCGCGAGGACATGAGAGGCAGCAAAGTGGAAAGAAGACCAAGAGTCATCCATCTGAGGAGGATAGGTGGCATAGATCAAGAGGTCTCATGGAATCAGAAGTTCGCAAGGTGAGAGACCAAGCATTGGGTACTCCAAGTCGGGAAGACGCAAGGAGCGAGGAAGAAGGATAGTCGTTGGATCTGGGTCGTAGGAGGACCGTTGGATCGGAAAACCCATCGCCTATCACACATTCGGGGGTTCGTAGGTTGAGAAGGGCCACTTTCGACATCAGAAGTCGTGAAGTGCCGAGAGCCGAGGTTCGTGTGGACACGTGGCAGAGCCATAAGGTGAGACCTGTGTGGTCGATGGGTGGACACGTGTTGCCTGGAGAAAGGAGTCAACACTTCGTTGAATTCTCGCATCTCTGAGATTCGCAAGATAAGAGTGTGAAGGCTCGATGCTTCAACCTACAAGGTTGCGATTAGCGAAAAGTGTCAAGGGAGGAGTCAACCCGGCGTTGACCTATCGCGTCTCGGGAGATCGTAACAGGAGGGCACGAGAGTTCAATTCATGAACTCACGAAGGTGCGAGTTGCGAGAGGCACTGAAATTTAAGCCCTAGCCTATGGTTACATGTGGGGAGGGCGCTGACAATGAAAGGATCCATAACCGTATCGCCAGTTCGGGTATCGCAAGATTGGGAAGGAAGAGTCGGAAGCTTCGACTCATGAACTAGCGAGATCGCGAGAATTAGTCCGATCTCCTGATTGTAAAGAGGAGATCCCGTGGAGAGGTTGTTGTGGGTACAAATTTCCCAATAGGGAAATAGAAAATCCTTAGTGTTCTTCGGGCCAGTAGAGAAGAGAAGATCCTGTGAGCGGACGTTCTTGCGAGCGCGCCTGCATCATTATCTAAACTTGATATTCTTAGTTGGACCACTTGTGTGACAGTCTCTTTGATCCAAAGATGTAAATGAAGAATTAGTAATGACTAATCAAACCAATGTAAGCATATTCATTGGTTCCATGAATAAATAGTACAAGACAACCTTGTCAAGATTAAATAACAATATTTTTGAAGACCTCTATATATTTGAAAATCAACAATATTCGATCGATGGTCAATTCCTAGATATATGTATGATCTAAATGTCAATATGATTACAACCCAATAGAATAGGTTTAGGTTTATCTAGGATTCAACATCTCATATATTGTTTTCTTAAAAACAAAAACTTCAAAAAATGTTTTAATTCTTCCTTCTTTGGCTTTCACATGGCATTGATTAAACATACAATTATTATACTAAGAAGAATTAGGGACATTAATTGATACTTATAACTCTCAAGCTAATTATATTATGGATAACACTAAGGACATTTTTCTATTGGAGTGGTTAAGGTTGGATCTACATGGTTTGATGTTCTAAGGGTAGTGTTACCCATTATTGT
>ML782595.1:312238-354420 GCA_009831015.1 Picea engelmannii | reverse complement strand
CAAGTAAACCTAGCAATCGAATGTTGGGTTTGTATACTCCACTTCCGGTTCCTTCTCGTCCTTGGGAAAGCATTTCCATGGACTTTGTAGGAGGTTTACCTATGTCTAGACGAAATCATGATTATCTTTATGTTGTGGTTGATTGATTTAGCAAAATGTGTATTTTGATGCCTTGTACAAAGCAGGTTACAGCTGAACAAACGACACACATGTTTTTTCAAAATGTTTGGGTGCATTTTTGATTGCCTAAATCCATTATTTCTGATCGGTATTCTTGATTTGTTGGAAGTTTTTGGTCGAGTTTATGGGCAGTCATGGACACCAAACTAAAAAAGAGCACATTTTTTCATCTGCAAACATATGGTCAGACAGAAGTGGTAAATCGAACAGTGTTGCATATTCTTCATGCTTATTGCATTAAGCATCCTAAAATTTGGGATGAGCATTTACACTACATTCAGCGTGCTTACAATAGAGCTAAGCAATCTTCAACTCAAACGTCACCATTTGAAGCATGTTTTGGCTATTTACCCAAATCTCCTTTAGATTTTATCTTTGGGAAGGATATTGCTATCGATGGTTAATATGACATTGATAGGGCAGAAAAGTTCATTGAACAAATTCAGTCGATACATCAAATGGTGCAAGAGCAGTTGGAAAAGAGTCAAGCCAAGTACAAGATGAGACATGACAAGCATCGTGTTGATCACAGTTTCCAAGTTGGAGATGAAGTTTGGCTTTACATTAGTAAGGAGAGGCTTAAAGGAGAAGGTAAAAAACTCAAACCAATTTGATATGGTCCTTTCAAGATTATCGACAAGATTGGTAACAATGCCTTCTGTTTAGATTTGCCTCCTTATATGCAAATGTATGTAGTTGTTAATGTTGAGAATTTGAAATTGTATGAGCCTCCTTTGATTGATGATCAAGGAGAGCATGTTCATATTCCTTCTATCGATGATTTTTCCGAATATCTTACAGAACTGCATGAAGACACCATCCTTGACAGGAGAATGCGAACTTCAAAACGAGGAAATGAGGAGTATCTTCGAGTTGGTCTGAAAGGTACAAATCCAAGAAAAGCCAAGTGGATTGAGGTTGGAAGAGTGAGGGAACTATACCCTCATCTTCAGATAGACTGAAAATAGTATTTTGGAGGTCCAAAAGCTTTCAAATGGGGAGGTGTGATCAGGGGATCAAATTTTGCTCAAAAATTCAAAGTTCTCGAAATTGCTTCAAATCGAACAAGAGCATAGGCCTCGTCATTATGAACCCAACGCAAATAGTTTGGGTTCAAACAGACATCGGGAGCGAGAGATATCATGTTCTGTTCAAAATGGAAAACAAGCAAAAAAAAGGGGTGTTGACTGTACAGTCCGTACGGACGCTGACGTGGCAGGTCGTACGACACATGGCAGGCAGCTATTTGCACAGTTGGCAGGTGACCTGGCTTATTAGCAGTGAATGGAATGGAGACACATGGCCTAATCAATGGCCGCCACATGTCCCCTATTTATTGGTTTAAAATTTATTTGGAGTCCACCAGAATCGACCCCGTGACCTCCACCCGCATACAAAGCTTTGGCAAAGACCACCAACCAATGTGCCACCATAGTGTTTCTTAACACTATATGGTGCACATTACATTTGAATTGAAAATATTGTATGTATGGGTGGGGGTCGAGCTGGGGGGGTCGGGCTGGGGCCTAGCCCCAGCCCGTGGTTATGTGTATTGTAATATGGCCATGGTTTAAACCCTTTGTTTTCACATTGAAAACTATACCCCGGTCACATGTTGTGTTGTAATATGACCACAGGCACGGGCACATGTTTTAACATAGCCCTTTTGCTATGGCCGCGGTCACATGTTTGTTGCCATATGACCATTGAACGCACGTGCGGGTATGCGTTGGTTTGAATTCAATTCAACGGTTATGGCCTTTACTTTTAAATGCGCGGTCACATGGGTCATATGACCTTTCCCTTGGCAGTTAGGGGCTAGGTGCACCCATAACCGTCCTATAGTTTGCACGGTTCACGCGGTTGTGCCCGGTGCCAATTTTTTACGCTTTAAAATGCGTGTGGGATAGGTTGAGCCAACAAGGGTGCATTTTGTAGATGCAGAGAGAACAAGCTTGAAAGGGGGACTTCCAGGAAGCCTATCTTCTTCAATTTTTTGCCAAACGAGGCGCCAAAAAAGCCCAACTAGGGGTTTTTGGACGTTCTGAAGCCATTAGAGCAGTATTTTTGGCATTTTGAGCATTGTAAAGCACATTTTTGAGCACTTTGAGAAAATAATACAAATGATCCATTAGAAGATGGACCAGGAGATGTAGCCCAAGAGAGGGGTGAACTCCTTTATCATTTGTTGTGTTATGTGTTTTATGTTCACTGATTTTGCTGTTGTTTATATGCATCTTGAATGAGTAAATCATATTAAAGTTGTGTTGCAAAGTTGATCCATTTGCATTTTAACACATAAATTTAACTTGCAAATATTTTCAAGAATACAAGTCTTCTTCATTTTTAGATCACTCCTCATTCCCCTGGTACTCTCCTAATAAAAACCCAGAAGGTCCTCCTCCAAATTTTCAAGCTTTAAATGTTTTTGGGCTCTTTGTCGTAACGCCCAATTCTTTACTCATTGATTCAATAGTTTTAATTTCTAGGCCAGTCTCCTCTGAACCCCAGTCTCTTGTAAAAATGATTGATCCTTCCAGACTTCATGGACAATACGAGTGAATTCTTCTTCTCTTATCCACATCGAATTTAATTTGAAAGGATAAGTTGTAGAGTGGGTGTTGTGTGTGAAAAATCCAGGTCCTATCAGCTTGCCTTCTTGGTCTGTCTTTGACCAAGGAAAGGATCTAAGTTTCAACTGCAAGTGAAAGTATTTTCTGTTGTTTTATAACAGCCAACGGTCCAAAGTTATCTTGTTGATTTGTTACGGTTATGTTCTCAATTTGGGTGCTCTAGCATGTCACTTTTGTCACAAAAAATTAGTACATGCAACTCAAATAAACATAACGCACCTAATACATCGTTTAATGCTGAAAATGAACAGATCTAAGAAACTAATACATGCATTTGTAGACACATATATTTTTTGTCAACATGACCCTGGATAACCCCCCCCCCGGGGAAAACTAGTTTGGAATATGTATGTATATATGAGGAAAGAAGAAGAAGGGTTATAGTAAACACAATACAAGATAGAACCTGATACAATAGAAACTCCAACTGAGCTGATATACAAGCTCAAATCCAACAAATGCGCCCTAGAATGGTGTGCCCCTCATGCAAACTGCCAGAACCACTGAATCTACTCCAACTGCGAATTGTGAGCTCAGATCTGGAAACCCCTCCACAAAAATGAAGTTATGTTGACTGGAAACCCTTTGCAATGGATCTCACTGCAATCTGATGGCTAGATATCCTACCAGGCACGAATCAAGCTCCTCAGCTAATGCACCCCTCCTAGAAGTAGAATAGCTCCAGTAAATAATCAAGGCAAAAATCTCCAAGCCTCCATGAATGAAAGCAAGTGACCTCCCTCAAGAATCCTAAAAACAATGACCTCATATCAATCCTACAAGATCTCCTCTCTCAACAAGCAAAAGACCAAATGAAGAATGCGCCCCTCCTTTTCCCTTTGCACCCCTCTTAGACATCAATTAGGAAACCTAAAATATGAAGGGTTGAGATCATCTCATCTTCCATCTAATTGATGGTTGAGATCTCTCCAAACATATTTAAATCACAAACCCACTTTGGGTTAAGTTTCCTAAGTCAACTCATGACTCTAATTCACCCCTTGTGAATTAATAGTCATTTAGGCCAAAAATGACTAAATTTCACTTATCCAAAGTCAAAGTGAAATTAGACAAAAGTACAAGGTACAAAGTGTCATGTCCTTCCCTCATGTGCTAAGGAGGTAATAAGCACATGGGGAACACCTCCCAAGGTACAAATCTCAACACTCCCTCTTACCGAGGAAGGTGTTCCTCACCAAGCCCATCTTGTCTCTGAAGAAGACATGCTTGCCCCGTGGCAGGGCCTTGGTGAGAATATCTGCTACCTGATTATCTATAGATATATACTGCAACTGAACTGCCCCTCTCTGAACCCAATGACGAATGAAGTGATACCTGATCTCAATATGCTTCGACTGGTCATGAAACACTGGATTCTCAGAGAGTTTTATGCCACTCTGATTATCACAGTGAATGACAGTCGGTGACATCTCCTGACCAAATAACCCAACCAGCATCTTACGAAGCCAAATGGCCTTGCAACTGGCCTGACTGGCCACCATATACTCTGCCTCATCTAAACTCAAAGCAATTGACTTCTGCTTCCGACTGAACCAAAAAACAAGTCCTGACCCCAAACTGAAGTAGCACCCTAAGTCAACAGCACATCCTGCCCAGTCTGAATTTGTATAGCCAACCAACCTGACTCCATCTCCTCGGACATAGTCTAGGCCATAGTCCATTGTCCCAACAATATATCTCAAGACGTGTTTTTCCCCAACCATGTGAACACTCCTCAACTCAATCATGTATTGACTAAGTGTGTTCATGGAAAAACATATATCTAGTCTGGTGTTAACCAGATACATGAGCGAACCAGTCAACTGCTTGTATATTGTGGCATCCACCAACTGGCTATCTAAAGCACTAAGCTTCTTTGAGTTGGTGATCATAGGTGTAGACATGGGTCTACAGTCCTCCATCTGAAACCTACTCAAAATATCTGCTGCATACTTCCCCTGCCCGAGAAATATGTGACCCTCCTCCTGCCATACCTCCATATCCAGAAAGTAGCACATCAATCCGATATCACTCATCTCAAACTCCGATGCAAGTCCCAACTTGCACTTAGCTATGAGATCCTCGGCTCCAGTAATGAATATATCATCCACATACAAAATGAGAATGAGCATGTCCTCACCCCTAATGATGAAATAGAGGTTTGGATTAGCATCGCTCTTCTCGAAGCCCATCTGAAGAAAATTGGTAGCAATCCATGAGTACCAAGCTCGGGGAGCTTGCTTCAGTCCATACAGTGCCTTCCTTAGAAGACACACACGAGTCTCCCTGTCACCCACCTCAAAACCCTGTGGTTTCTCTATGTACAACTCCTCCTCAATAAAGCCATTCAGAAATGCACTTTTCACATCCATCTGGTGAATGCGCCAACCCATCTCTGCTGCTATGGCAATGATAGTCCTGATAGAAGTGTATCTCGCAACTGGTGCGAAAGTCTCATCATAGTCGACTCCCTCAATTTGTGAGAAGCCTCGTGCCACAAAATGGGTGTTGTGTTTCTCCATGCTGCCATCTACAGCAATCTTGGTCTTGTACAACCACCTAGAGGTCACAACTGACTTCCCCACTAGCCTTGGAACCACATCCCAAACATCATTGCGCACAATGGAGTCATACTCCTCAACCATGGCCTCTCTTGAGACCTGATGGTCAACTGCCTGCGCAAAAGTCTATGGATCAATATCCCTAATACTCTCGTCACAAGTGCTAAGTAAGCTCCAAATCTGACTAGTGGCATGCTCTCTCTGATCTTGCTCCTGGGCTCACCTACATTCTCCTTGGCCTCCTTCAGGGTCTCCTGAAACCATCTCGGTTTCCTCTTCCCTGAAATGGTCAATGGAGAAGTAATATCTCTCTACCCAAGAGTGACTGCCTCAGGACTCGCCTCAACACTCTGCGATCCTGAAGTCTGACCTCCCTTTGAAGTGTGAACTCTCTCTGAAGTCTGTGCCCCATCTGACTGAAACTGCTTTGACTGTGACCCTGAAGTTGTGCATGGTGACCCTATCATCCATGATACTGATGTACTATCAATCTGAGGTTGTGCTTCCTCTAAAACTGCAACCGACAACTTTGCATCATCCTCAAATCTAACTCTCGACTCAAGAGATCTTGCAAAATTCCTATCCTCCTCAAATCTAACATCTCTGCTCACCACCACTTTCCTAAGTGACGAAATGTACATGCGATAGGCTTTTGACACCTCTGAGTATCCAACTAGAATCCCCTGCTGGGCTGTGGGATCTAGCTTTGTCCTCCTCTCTGAGGGGACATGAGAGTAAGCCAAGCACCTAAGATCTTGATATGCCTGACATCGGGCCTCCTACCAGTGAAGGCCTCCTCTGAGACATCTTCCCCAAAATCCTATGGGGGCTCCTGTTCTGTAGATAAACTGCAGTAGCACATGCCTCTACCAACAAATACAAAGGCAAACTCTGATCATGCAACATGGATCTCGTTGAACCCATAATGGCCCGGTTCTTCCTCTCGGCAACCCCATTCTACTAGGGGTTGTAAGGTACGATCATCTATCTCCTGATGCCATGTTGTGCATAGAAGTCTACAAACTATCTCGAGGAATACTCTCCCCCGTTATCCGACCGCAAGACTTTGATCCTCTTTCCCGACTGGTTCTCCATAAGAGCTCTGAACTCTTGGAACTATATGAAGACCTCATTCTTGGCCTTCAGGAAATAGATCCAAGTCTTCCTCGAGTAGTCATCTATGAATGTGAGATAATACTCACAACCACTCAAGGACCTCCTAACCATGGGCCCACACACATTCGTGTGTACTAAATCCAGTATCCCAGCTGACCTGTTGTCACTACTGGGGAACGATGCCTTGGAAAACTTGCCAAGCACACACCCTCTACAAACATATTGATTCTCTATGTTGATCTGTGGCACTCCAGTCACAACCTCTCTCAGTCATCCAAGAGCTCCATGATGTAGGTGGGCCATCCTACGATCCCATAACTCACATAACTGTCTGCTACTGTCGCTACTAGCCACCAATGCACATAGTGGTTGAAATAGTAATCTGTACAGTTTCCCATGTCTCACTCCAATCACCTGTCCTGAGTCTAGTGAAGACCCCCAAGGATGAATCAGTACCTCGGTGCCTCTGAATGTCACCTCAAAACCTCTATCCTAGAGGGTGGAAACTGAAATCAAGTTCTTCTTCATCCCAAGGACGAAAATAACATCAATAAACGATATAGGTGGCAAGCTCTCTCTCCTAAAAGCAGCTGTGCCAATCCCAACAACTGTAAATGCTCTGTCATCTCCAAGAGAAATCTCAATCCTTACCTCAGGATCTCTGAGATAAAAAAAGTGCTCTCGAACTCCAGTCATATGGCTCGATGCCCTACTATCAATATACCAGATATAGGGTGAGGTCTCAACTGACATACAACATATGTGAAAAGCACACTCTCTCTGAAACTGTGTCTGAAAGTCTGCCTCCTCTATTGTAGCTGTTGTACCACCCTTCTTCTTCTTCTTGTTCGGACACTGTCCAACATAGTGCTCGAACTTCTTACAAACAAATCACTTCACTTTGCTCATATCTCTACCCTAACCACTGCCTTGACCACTGCTACTCTCTCGTCCTCCACTCCTCTGTGGCTAGCCCCCAAACTTGGGACCTTGCTAACCCCCTCGGCTGGCTTTCTTCTTGCCCTTTTTCCAAAGAGCAAGATCCTCCTCACCCTAACCAATCTGCCATTGTTGTTTTTGCCTCTGTCCGGAAGCCTATAATGTTAATCTGATCTCCTCCTGGACGAATTCATCCCACATCCTCTCCCATGTAGGCATGACCTCCCTGGTAACTATGCCACGTACAAATGGACCCCACGGTTTGGTGAAGCTATTCAAAGCTTTCCTCACCAAAGAGTTAGGTTCAACAACCTCACCGACGACTCCAAGCTCGTATGCACAAGCCTTCCCCGTTAAATGGGGTATGATGTGATCCTGAACTACGTCACAAATAGTCCTCTTCACCTTAATGTTCCTCTTCCTGAACTCTGCCACCAAGACAAGAGCAGTGATAGGAATGGGGGGAATAGCTGCCTCGACTATATCCCATAGCTCGAGGTCCTCCAAGACAAAGATCATCCTCACCTTCCAAGGTGACCAATTGCTAGCCCCAGCTAGCCTGTTCTCAACTCGCATCTGAGATGCTGACATCTCTGCCAAACTGCAATCCCCAACTGATGCTCACACTGCCAAGGAAAAAATTGTCTCACTCCTGTCAACACAGGTGTGAAAAGAGACAATGTAATCTGACCTCACTCCCAACAAAATGGGTGTGAAAAGAGGTCACGAAAAAATCAGCCTCACTCCTACTGTGTAGGTGTGAAAAGAGACTGATGAATACTGTCAAAAACTGCCCAACAACCCTCTGAAAAATTCTACCCTCTAACAACCACTGAATGAGTCAATGGATATCCTCAAAATTTGCCAGAAAATAAGTGTATGACAACCAACAAAATGTTGTCCCAACTGCTCACAATTTTAGCCACCGAAGCTCTGATACCATGTGAAAAATCCAGGTCCTATCAGCTTGCCTTCTTGGTCTGTCTTTGACCAAGGAAAGGCTCTAAGTTTCAACTGCAAGTGAAAGTATTTTCTGTTGTTTTATAACAGCCAATAGTCCAAAGTTATCTTGTTTATTTGTTACGGTTATGTTCTCAATTTGGGTGCTCTATCATGTCATTTTTGTCACAGAAAATTTGTACATGCAACTCAAATAAACATAACACACCTAATACATCGTTTACTACTGAAAATGAACAGATCTAAGAAACTAATACATGCATTTGTAGACACAGGTATTTTTGGTCAACATGACCCTGGATAAAACCCCTCCGGGGAAAACCAGTTTGGAATATGTATGTATATATGAGGAAAGCAGAAGAAGGGTTACAGTAAACACAATACAAGATAGAATCTGATACAATAGCAACTCCAACTGAGTTGATATACAAGCTCAAATCCAACAAATGTGCCCCAGAATGGTGCGCCCCTCATGCAAACTGCCAGAACCACTGAATCTGCTCCAACTGCCAACTATGAGCTCATATCTGGAAACCCCTCCACAACAATGAAGCTATGCTGAATGGAAAACCTCTGCAACTGATATCACTACAATCTGATGGCTAGATATCCTACCAGGCACGAATCAATATCCTGAGCTAATGTGCCCCTCTCAGAAGTAGAATAGCTCTAGTAAATAATCAAGGCAAGAATCTCCAAGCCTCCATGAATGAAAGCAAGCGACCTCCCTCAAGCCTCCTCACAAAAATGACCTCATCTCAATCCTCCAAGAGCTCCTCTCTCAACAAGCAAAAGACCAAATGAAGAATGTGCCCCTCCTTTACTCTTTGCGCCCCTCTTAGACATCAATTAGAAAAACTAAAATATGAAGGGTTGAGATCATCTCATCTTCCATCTAATCAATGGTTGAGATCTCCCCAAACATATTTAAGTCACAAGCCCACTTTGGGTTAAGTTTCCTAAGTCAACTTATGTCTCTAATTCACCCCTTGTGAATTACTAGTCATTTAGGCCAAAAATGACTAAATTTCACTTTATCCAAAGTCAAAGTGAAATTAGACAAAAGTACAAGGTACAAAGTGTCATGTCCTTCCCTCATGTGCTAAGGAGGTCATAAACACATGGGGAACACCTCCCAAGGTACAAATCTCAACATTATGTTGCCAATAATTTTCAAGAAATCTGTCGATATGAAAACCTGTCCAATCTTTTAATGATACTTTCAGCTCCCAATCTTCCATTCCACCAGGTAAGAACTAATTCATCAATTAAAATATCTACAAGCCTAAGTAAAATTTAGACTTAAATGAGTTGAAGTGTAACTTACGTACTTTGAAAAATTTACCCTACTTTTTAAATTTAACATTATTTACTTTTCTTTGGATAAATTTAAAACTTTTAGCTTTCGTAAGAGTGATTTGTGCTTGGATATCATGAAGATGGTTAGAAATGATTCTTTATTTAACATTGTGTTATTTTTTTAAGGTGATTTGGAAACTATACCATGTTATGGGTTCAAGAAGTGCCACGGATTTTTCGAACATTGTGCCATGGACGTTGTGTGCCATGGGAAACAAGTAATATGTGAAAGATTAAAAATCAAAAGTCAACTTCATTATTTTGTTCACCAAGAGATATTTGATGTACTCCAAATGTGTTTTTACATTAACAATTAACTCATGCTATAATCATCCAGCTCGTTACATGATTGGAACACAATTTATAATGGTTTAATTATTTACTTTTTCCAACCAATTACATATCACACTTTCTCCAACTCGTTACGTGATTGRAACAAAAATTTTAATGGTTTAAWTATTTAYGTTTTGCAACCAATTACATATCACACTTTCAACACATATCGCTGCAACCAATTACATATCACACTTTCAACACATATTGCAGGTTAGACGTGGGTAGTTCATGATTAATGATGCAAAACATTATTGGATGATTGAGCGTGACATAAATGAATAAATAAGTCAAGGTAATATTTTATTAATTGAAGTTTATGTTGATGATATTATTTTTGGTAGTGATGATGACAGGTTAAGCCAGAAATTTACAAAAGACATGCATAATGAATTTGAAATGTCGTTACTTGGAGAACTATCCTTCTTTCTAGGACTTCAGATACATCAAAGCAACCAAGGAGTTTTTATTTCTCAAACCAAGTATATCAAAGAAATGTTAAAGAGGTTCGGAATGGAAGATTGTAAACCATTTATCACTCCCATGCAAACCAATTGCAATTTGAGCAAAGATGATGATTCGAAGTCTATAGATCAGAGGAAATACAGGTCAATGATTGACAACCTACTATATGTGACAACATCTAGA
This sequence comes from Picea engelmannii, assembly GCA_009831015.1. NCBI lineage: Eukaryota > Viridiplantae > Streptophyta > Pinopsida > Pinales > Pinaceae > Picea > Picea engelmannii. The sequence continues at coordinate 343,691 of ML782595.1, read as the reverse complement.
CCAGATGCAATGCAAGCAGTTGGACAGGTGGCACGATTTCAAGCAACACCAAAGGAATCACATGTATTAGTAGTAAAGAGGATTTTCCGATATCTCAAAGGAACAAAAGAGTTTGGATTATGGTATCCAAAAGGAAAATATCTATCACTTATTGCCTACACAGATGCATATTGGGCAGGTTGTATTGATGACTGACGAAGAACCAATGGAGCAACATTCTACTTAGGTGAGTGTTTGGTATCATGTCTAAGTAAGAAACAATCATCAGTATCTCTATATACAGCTAAGGCAAAGTATATTGCAGCAGCAGCATGTTGTACACAGGTTCTTTGGATGAAACAAACTTTGACAGATATACAAGTTGAGTATGATGAGCCCATTCCAATATATTGTGATAATACAAGTGCCGTCAATATCTCAAAAAACCCAATGATGCACTCCAAGACGAAGCACATTCCAATCAAGTATCACTTTCTACGGGAATAGATTGCAGAAAATAACATCAGAGTTGAGTATGTTGGCACAAAAGAACAAGTGGCATACATATTTACAAAACCACTTGGACGGGAAGCCTTTGAATATCTTCGCCAAATACTTAGAGTTATTTCTACTCCAAAATGAATGATTTTTGAATGCTTATCTTATATGTCTTAGATATACATGAGGAAGCACCATAAGAGGAAAGTTCAGTCAGGGGGAGCAACCTCGGATGGAAAGATACCTTTTCCATTGATGACAAATGGGAGAGAGATTTATCAGATGCAGAGGACAGAGGCATGGTTCCAGGGGAAGCAGATTTATCAAATGTAGAGGACAAATGCAAATTTATCAGATACAGAGGACAGAGGCATGGTTCCAGGGGGAGAATGAGTGATATGATTTCAGTATTGCATCATAGTGTTGCCATTAATTCCAAAGGGTGAGATTGTTGATTAAGGTTGGTTGTCATTGATGTCAACCCTTAAAGAAATCCCCACAACACAAAGGTTTGGGTAATGGACCCAAGATTGTTTGATGTAAATATGACTCATTATTTTCTTGTCATGGTTGATAAGAAGTAAAGATGGATGAACTCCAAAGTGGTCCCCTTATGGTGAAATGCCTCATGGGAAGACACTTTGCGGAGTAAGAGAATCCATGCTTAATTATGGAATAATGAGATGAAGAACAATGAATTTGTTAGGTAAACTATCCTAGATGGATATTTCTTTTCATTCCATTTCCAGTGGTAAGTGGAACATCACATAACTCCTCACGGTTAGAGAGTTATGGCCATGAGAAGTTGGAGACCCCAGGTTTGGGTAATGGACCCAAGTTTGTTTGATGAATAATGGTATGAGTTATGATATATTTTTAGATAATACTATTCTATATGGATAGTACATGTCATTCCATTTCTAGTGGTATGTGGAATGTCACATAACTCCTCATGGTTTGAGAGTTATGGCCTTACGAAGTTGGAGGATCCTCATATGTCATCTAGAGGCCCCAAAAGGTCAAAGTAGTCAAAGTGGTTTAAGAGATTTTAAAAGGTAAATAATAAAGTGAATTAATGAGTGTATTATAATTCAAATTGAATACAAAATAAATTATTTCAATAATAAATTTAATGGAGAAATTAGAAGTGGGTTAACTCTAAAATAAGGAAAGTGGGGCGAAGTGACCTAGAAGATGTTTTTAAGGAAGCTACTTGGAGAGTATAAATAAGAGGCAAGACTCTCTCATTTTAATAACACTTTAGAATATTAAATATCTATAGGTGTTTGAGGTAACCAAGGATATATAATCCGGAATTATGAGGGAAGGTGAAGAAAAGAAGGCCGAAATGCAAGGACGAATAAATTCTTTTGATGGTGCTTTCTAAGGTATGTTATTTATAGGTCATCTCATCATTTTCGCTATAACTGTTTTTCTATAATGATTCAGATCGTGAAATTTCTATGAAAGTGAGAAAAAATATCCAAGTATCTATGGTAAAAAATTCAGCTTTTGGTTCATTGTAATTTTGGAGTTACACTCCGTGAAAAATAGGGTTTGTGGCTAGTCTTGAAACTAGTCAAAAACAGGTGTTTTGGGTAAAAATGTCATAACTTCTTCATAATAGATCCAAATTCAGTGAAACTAAACTTTTTGGTTAGGGTATAGTATTTAGTATGTTTTTTAATAGTTTCAAATCAATTCAACAAATATTCCATGTGGGGCATGCTCTACAAGGTCATGCTCTAGAATAAGTCAAAATTCAGCAAGGTATGCCATTTTTTATATAACTCCTTTTTTGAGAGGTTCCAAGTAGTGATACCTGGAGGAATTGCATAAAACACACTTAATAACATTGTGTATTAGTTTAAAATCTTTATACATTACAGGTACAAAGTTATGATTACTTCAAGTTAGGGTTGTTCACTAATCCAAAGCTAGGCATGTGAGACTAAATAAAAGTCTGATGAAAATGCTAGTCTCTTGTTGTTGAAGTTAAGGAAGGTTTGTAGGAATGTGATCTATACACCAGGTCTATTACAAAGCTACAAATCAGATTTGGATGATGAAATTGATGAGGGATTTTGGTTGAGGTACATGGTTGAGACAAGTAGTTGATGAGTTGGCACATACATGAGGTGTATAGATGATGAAGTTGGTACATATTGATGAGTCATAGTTAATGAGTAGTTGACACATGATTGGTACATACTTGGTACATGGTTGGATGCACTTGTTTATAGTACAGGTTGATTACAAGTTATTTGGTATAGGTTGGTGCATTGTTGATGCACTTGTTTATGATACAGGTTGATTATATGTTGAGGTACAGGTTGATGCATGGTTCAGATTTATTGGTACATTTAGCGGTATATCTCACAGTGACAGGTTGAAAGTGCTTCCATCATTCTACTTGTACTTTAGGGTGGTAGGACGGGGCAAGGATAGGTGGTTGTAGCCACCTTCCGGTTATAGCTGAAGAACATAGGAGGTTGTAGCCTCCTTATGGTTGTAGCCAAAGAATTGGGGAGTTGGAGCTTCCCTCAGGTTGTATTCTGAGAAACTAGGGGCTTGGAGCCTCCTTCTAATTGCAGCTAGAAAACAAAGGAAGTTGGTGCTTCCAATGAATGTAATTCTTCAAGACATATAAGAAAAAACATTCTGTGGTTTTCTCCCGATTTTGGTTTCCACGTAAAACACTGGTGTACTGTGTATGTGTATGTTTGTTCATTTGTTCATTGTTTATTTACTTGATAATGCTTCATTGATATAACACTTGGATTATATGGTTAAAAGGGATTAAATTTCTCTATTACTAATTCACCCCCCCCTCTCAGTAATCCAACACATTCTTCCACCCGTTCGAGATGATGAGCATGCACATGCTGACTCTTCTTCAGATGAGAGTTCTAATTCAGAGGACTCAGAGGATCCAGATACAAAGTCAGTACATTCAGATGTAGATTCAGAGCATCCAGATGCAGATTTAGATCCAAAGCAAAGGCCCAAGTGGGCACAAACTACTCTTTAATATGCATGGGATCTTGTTGGTGATCCAACCGATACTAGGAGGAATCGATCTAATTTCAAGGAGCCTCCTATTGCAGTCACTGCCAATGAACCATTTCCCTCCAGACATATTTTCTTGGTTCAGTCTTCATATCCACAGTCTTATGGTGAGGATGTTGGAAATCCCTTTTGGGAATCTGCCATGTAGGAGGGTTACAACTCCTTCCTCGAGAACCAGACTTGGGATCTGGTTCCCCTTCCTTCTGGAAGGAAACTTGTCAAATGTAGATGGGTCTATAGGAACAAGAGTGCAATGGATGGACATATTAGCAGATACAAAGCCAATCTTGTTTCCAAAGGCTTTCAGCAAGTGCATGGAATTGACTATGATGAGACCTTTTCTCCAGTAGTGAAGATGGATTCCATACGTTTGATACTTTCCATTGCGGTGACCAAGTGATGGGAAGTCCATCAGATGGACGTGAAGAATCCATTTCTTCACGGTGATATCTCTGAGGAGATCTAAATGGAGTAGCCCCAGGGATTTATGCAGGACTCATCTTTGGTCTATCAAATTGAGAAGTCTCTTTATGGCCTCAAGCAAGCTTCGAGGGCATGGTATGCCAAGATGGAATCCTACATGTTGTCACAAAACTTTTTACATTGTAAATCAGACCCAGATTTCTACATGCTTTGGACAGTTGATTCACTTCTACTCTTAGTTATGTATGTTGATGATTTTTTTATCACCGATTGCTCAACTTCAACGATTGCTACAGTCAAGAGAATTCTACATGACTGGCTTTTGATGATGGACATGGTTCCACTACACTTATTCCTTAGACTCAAGATGAATTAGGATGCATCAAGCATCAAACAGTCTCAGGCCAAGTATGCATGAGATCTCCTTGAGATATTTCACATGACAAACTACATGTCTTCTCCTAATCCTTTCTTATCAGGATTCAAACTTGAGGATGGTGGGGATACTCCATTGGTTGAAAACACATTGTACAAACAACTAGTGGGGAGCTTGTTGTATCTCACACACTCCAGACCAAACCTCTCCTATGTAGTTCACACAGTTTCCAGGTTCATGCAGGATCTGCATGAGCTACATTGGAAGGATGCAAAGTGTATCCTTTGATACATACAGGGCACCATCACCTTTGGGATTCATTATGCAATAGAATCTACATTATATCTCATCGGGTTTACTGATTCTAACTAGGCTAGATATAGCACTGATCGCAAGTCCACATCTGGTTACTCACTTAATCTTGGTTTTGGGCCTATCTATTGGTCGAGCAAGAAGCAAACTTCTATTTCTCTTTCTTCACTGAGGCAGAGTACAAAGGGGTATTTAACATAACCATTCAGTCTATGTGGCTACAACATTTTCTCACTGAGTTGGGAATTTAGTTTCATCAGTGGATCATCATTTTTTGTGACAACCAGAGCACTCTGAATTTCTCCAGAGATCCAATTCAGAGGCAGCGGACGAAGCACATTGAGATCCAGATGCACTACATACGAGAATTAGTACATGAGGGGATCATCGAACTACAATTTTTCCCTTCAACAAAACATATGACATACATCTTCACCAAGACCTTCACTTAGCAAAAGTTCCACTCTCTACGAAGTCGTCTTGGAGTGAAGGACACAGTTGCCTAGCAACTGTCAGTTCTTATTTTTACATATGTTATACCTTGAGCGGGGGGTTTTCCCATGAGGTTTTCCCTCTTTCCTCACTTTATTTTAGTGTATATTTTGTATTTGGGTACCTAACATGGCCTCGTTGCCGATACCCATTCTTTATTTTCACCATAGTGATGTTTAGGAGGAGTGTTGGAGTTACTTCATACACACCTAGGATTTATTTTGTCCTAAGGTACTAAGGTTTTGTTCGACAACACAGGTATTCCAAAAAATGATGAACACCTTCAGTAACCACTCAAATAACCAGATCAAAGATCAACACACCAATGTTTTCACGTGGTAAAACCCCTATGGGGAAACATCCACAACCCCAACCAATGCGACCACTTGGAGAAGTTTATTAATGCAAAAGAAAAATATTACAGAGATATTTTACAAGAGAGTTTCTCACAATTGATCATCGACAAATGACCCTCCATGCTATTTAAATAGAGATAATGGACCAATCGAGTGTCAAGCCATGGATCAATGGTCATTAAGATCGAGGAGAGTATGAACTGTTAGATCACTCTATGTCGGGAACATATTGTGACCGTTGGATTTTCTAACTACAAATGCATACTAAAGAAACACACTGAGAAACACAATTTTACCTAACGACACATTAGACCAAGTAGATCTTAACTAACTCCTAAGTTTCTAAATATCCTAACATCCCCCCTTAAGAACAACTTGGGATAGGATTGAAGGATTTACAATGGTGAAAGAATAGGAAAAGGAAGGAAGCATTAGAGCCTATACCCCCTTAATGACAACTTCTTGAACTCCTAACATAGATCGAAGTTTGGAAAACTTCGCTTCTGGATGAGACTTTGTGAAAATGTTTGTAACTTGATCTTCTGTAGGGAAAAATAGCACTTCAATAAATTGATCATGAATGAGCTTTTTGATGAAGTGCATGTGTAGCTCAATGTGTTTGCTACGCTGATGTTGAACTGGGTCTTTGGCAAGCTTGATGGAACTCTGATTGTCGCACCAAAGGTTGGTTGGATGATGCTGCTAGAATCCAAACTATGAAAGGATCTATCGAATCCACAAGGCTTCCTGACTTGCATTTATTAATGCTAGGTACTCTACTTCTACTGAAGAAAGTGCAATAGCCTATTGTTTCTTACAGGCCCAAGTGACAGGTACTGAACCAAGGCTAAAAACATAACCTGTAGTAGACTTCCGATCATCAGGGTCATTGGCCCAATCTAAATCATTGAAACCAACCAATAAAGCAATCCCCCCTGAACTGTAATGTATCGCAAACTGAAATGTACCACAAACATAGTGATGTATCCTTTTAGTTTGTTTCCAATGGATTTCATGGGGTGTTTTCATATACCGGGAAGCAATACCAACAACAAAGGAAATATCAGGACAGGTATGAGTCAAGTATAAGAGGCTACGAACTAACTGACGGTACAGGGTGGCATCAACTTTGGGAGAAGTACAGGTGGCAGTAAGCTTGGCTCCAGACTGGAATGGAGAAGCAGTTGGTTTACAATTTTCCATGTGAAAGCGATGAAGAAGGTCACAAGCATACTTAGACTAGGAAAGAAAAATTCTTTCATTGGTTTGAAAAATTTGGAGGCCAAGGACATAGTGCAAAAAACCTAGGCCTGTCATTTCAAATTTCATCTTAAGGTTGGTTTTAACATGATTTAAAAGTTTTGAGTCACTACCAATAAGGATAAGGTCATTAACATAAAGGACAAGCATTATGATATGGCTTCCTACTTTCTTGGTATAGACATTAGGATCAAAATAACATCTAGAGAATCCAGTGGCAATAAGAAAGTTTTCCATTTTGGCATACCAAGCTCGGGGAGATTGCTTGAGACCATAAAGAGATTTCTTAAGGAGACAAACAAGGCTAGAGTCATTCTAGACATAGCTAGGAGGTTGTTCCATGTAGACTTCTTCTGGAAAATATTCGTGCAAGAAGGAGGATTTAACATCCATTTGATGGACCTCCCATTTATGTGAGGCAGCAAGGGAAAGAACAAGGTGGATGGAATTCATTTTGGCTACATGAGAAAATGTTTCATTATAGTCAATTCCTTTAACTTGGGAAAATCCTTTGACAACTAATAAAGCCTTGTGTCTTTCAACACTTCCATCTAATGCATACTTAGTTCTGTAGACCCATTTACATCTGACAAGTTTTCTTCCTTTTGGAAGAGGTACAAGATCCCAAGTATCATTTTCCATTAAAGAATGATACTCTTCATTCATTGTTGTATCCCAATCTGGATGATCTGAAGCTTCTAAAAATGTCTTTGGATCATGAGTTTCCGAAACTTGAGCCAAAAGAGAAGAGGATCATTGGAACTGTGAATGTGTTCGACGTTGATCTGAAGGATCATTGACAAGATCACTAGTTTCTTCTCGTGTTGAACAGACCCATCTAGGAAGCGGTGGAGTTGGTGCTGGTTCAGGTTCAAAGGACTCATCTAGAGGAAGGTGAGTAGGAGGAGGTGGATTTTCATCCTCAATGTCATCATTTGAAGAAGAAACCAGAACAGAAGAAGGAACAGACATCGAAGATGGCTCACAAGCCAAAGAAGGCACAACCACCAAATTAGGCTCACAGGCCAAGATATTTTCATCAAATTTAACATCTCTTCTAAGAATATTTTTATTACAATGTGTTTGAAGAAGTCTATAACCTTTGACATCTTCAGAGTAACCAACAAATATACACTTCTCACTTTTAGGCTGCAATGATTTCCTTTTCTCATCAGGAATGTGATCCCATGCTATATTGCCAAATACACAAAAGTGACTTACATCTGGTTTAATTTTAGTCCAAGCTTCTTCTGGTGTTATATTTTTAAGAGCCTTTGTGGGAGTGTGATTTACTATGTAATTTTCACAGTTAATGGCTTATGCCCAATACTTTAGACTTAATCCCTTAGATTGGATCATACAATTAGCCATTTATTTTAATGTGTGGTTCTTTCTCTCAGCAACACCATTTTGGTGTGGTGTATATGGAACAATGTGTTGCATTTGGATTCTCCGTGTAGTGCAGTAACTTGTAAAATCATTGTTCACATATTCGCCTCCATTATTTGTTTTTAACCTTTGAATTTGATGTCTAGATTGCTTTTCTACAAGGGCCTTGTAGGCCAAAAACTTGTCAAAAAATTCATACTTAAGTTTTAAGAAGTAAACCCAAGTACGTATGGAAAAGTCATCAATGAAAGTTAAGAAGTACTTGCACCTAGAAAAAGAAGGAGAAGAAATTGGACCACACAAATCACCGTGAACAAGATGCAAAGGACCCGAGGCGTGCCAAGAGGCACATTTTTCAAAATTGTCCAGATGATGTTTGTCGAGAACACAACCATCAAAAAAACCATCTCTACATGAAACAAGAGGAATAACAGTCACCATCTATTGATTACATAGTTGTTGCAATGAGCGATAGTTTATATGACCAAACCGCTCATGCCAAGTTTGCTCAATTCATCGCTATGAGCAACAAAAACTGATGAAAAAGATGATGACCCAAAGTTGTCAAACTTGTACAACTTGGTGATATCATAAGCAATTCCAGTTGCAAGAACATGCATAGGATCTTTTAGATCCTTGATTACAACTTGGTGAGGTGAAAACTCTACAGTTTTACCTTCACCTGAATGAGTGATTTGATATACTGATAGAGAGTTACAAGAAAGACTTGGAACACATAATACATTATTGAAATGACCATTTTCTACTTGAACTATTCCAGATCCTTCAACACTAAGAGATATATCATCACCAACAAATATTTTATTGGTGTTACATTCATTTAGAGTAGAAAATATGTCTCTATCCTTAGCCATATGATAAGATGCTCTAGAATCAATAAGCCAATTATTAGAAGTAGAAGTAGAAGGTGTATAGAAGGAGAAACTAGAAGCAGAAAGTGCATGTCCATGAGAAGAAGAAGAAGAAGTAGAATCAATACTAATGTCGTGCTTCTTCATCGCTACTTATAAAGATGCCATCTTCTTGAAACATTTGGACTCATCATGACCATCTTTATCTCAAAAGTTGCAATGTCTATCCGTCTTCTTATTTTTATATTTGGCTTCTTTGTCTCCATTATGAGCAAAAGCTATATGAGTGGGTTTGGGACCCTTATATTTCTTATTGTTGTGGCGAGGATGTTGCTTCTTGGGATTCTTAAGTTTATCTTTCGGATGGACAATAAGTCTTTGTTGGAGGTACCTGTAGTGTTGATCACTCCAAGTTGTACTAGCTTATCCTGCTCTCTAATCAAAGCATCACAAAAGTTCTCAAGACTTGGTTTTTGATAAGTTTCCCCTAGAGCCTCTTGCATGTCATAAAAGGAAGATACAAATAGAGAATATGCACTACCTAGCTTAGAAAGAATAATATAGATGCAACGATCTTCGTCTATCTTTATCTTACATTCTTCACATAAAGTTCTAAGTGTTTTAAAATTAGATAGATAGTCTTCAATGCAAGAAAAATCACTTGGACTTAAAGTTAGTACTTGTGTTACACATTATTTTTGTCATCCCTATGACCGTGAATGATGTAAACCTATTTGTTGCCTTTAGATGGGTCAGTGGCTTGATTTCTTGAAGAAAGAAGAGAGAAGAACTTTTCCTGAGAAAAGAAGTTGCATTCTCCTTTGTAAAAACCCTATTAAAGAGGATGTTCGCAATTTTCTATATAGGAAGGGTGCAAGAATTCTTTATTCTCGCAGGCTGCACCATAGCTGGGTTGCAAGAGGTTCGCAGGTTGCACTATAAGCAGGGTGCAAGAATGCTCATACGTGGGAAAAACGAGCATCTTCTCGATGCTTCTAGAAGGAGAAACTTCCATGGTGAGGTGGCATTCGAATGGTTTGGATCTTACTTTCTTTCATGATTTAGTGGGATCATCCTAACCTCCTCACCTAATCCTCTTCAACTTATAAAAGGAGAGGATCTCTCATGAAGAAAGTTAGCTTTGGATATTTTTGGATTAGCTTGGATTAGATTGAGATTTGGAGATTGTTAGCTTGGCTATATGAGGCACTTTGTCAAGATAGATTGGTAATATTATCAGATTGATGCTCTCAGAATTCTTGGAGTGGAAGTGTTTGGGGAACAAAGGACATTTGGAAGGGACCTTACATTATCAAGGCCATGGTTGTAATATCTCTTTCACATTTAATATGATACAGTAATATGATTCTTTCCTATAAAGCTTCTTGTGTTTTATTGTATGATTCCTTGATCACATACATAGGTTTATATTGAGTTTATGCTATTACTATCAATTTGGTTGGTTTTTTTATTTTGCAGGTTCATCATTGTAAGAGCGTTGGAACAGAGCTAGGATGGCGATGGCGAGAGGAAGTGGCATTTAAACGGTATGTCACCTATCCCTCTTTAGTTAGTAAATTCAATATCTAAAACTTAAGGAAAGTGTCATGTTCTTGTGTGTTTTTTTCTAGATCTAGGTGGATCTAGGGAGATTAGTTAGTGTCCGAACCTACCGATTTATCCAATAACAAAATTGGCGACCATACTGGGGAACAGATTGTTTCCTAGTTAGTCTAGTTTCCCTTGCTTTGATTGCTTGTTTTCTAGTTTCTGAGTTTGTGGGAGATCCATCCAGACTCTCTGGATCTGAAAGTTCACTTAGAATCTTTTGTCCTTTTCCAAATTCTATTTGATTTCAAGAAGTCTCGCACTGTACTGGTCTACAGCCTACGAAAACCCCTCAGTTTCGCACCCTACTGTGTAATCCAATGCGACATGTTCGCACCCTACTTGTGTCCAACCTGCGAACTCCATTGATTTTCGCACTACACCCTATAGCTAGGCTGCGAACCCATTTGAAATTTTTGTTTGGAATTAGGATTTCCTATCTTTTGATGCCCAGTTTTTCTTTGATCAGCTGGATTGAACTTTTGGAGCCTATATTGATCTATTTACAGTCTGCTTGACATTCTTTCAGTTCCTTTTAGCCATCTTTGCTCTGTTTCATTTTGAAGGATTAGTCTCTTTCTTTGAGTGTCTTTCAATTCCAAAGCCTGTGTTTTCTTTAGAATTGTTTAGGGAAAGATCATATTTCTTCTGAATAATTTTCTTTAAAAGAAAACTTTTATTTTGGGTTTCTTTGTTTTAAGAAAGTTCATTATTTCTTTTAGTGAAAATTTTGAAACAAAAAGATTTAATTTCTTGATTTATATTGGATTGGGGGCATCCTTGCATTTTAAGAAGTGGAATTGCATGATTCCTGGCATGGGGGGCCATGAATCGTGCATTGGTGTACCGTCTTTTTTTCTCATTTCTTGAGAATATTGATATTGATGAGTTTTAAGATTTTGGGACATTGTGCATCTAGGAATGATAAATGTTTTCTCCTTCTCGTAGCATAGCTTTCATTGAAATGAAAATATTGCATCGTTATCTCTTTGCATAGCTTTAGAGTCGGTCAAAAAACCATATTGTCCACACCATTTTCCTTTTGAGTAACAACAACCATAAAACAAAGTGCTTATAAAAATTGATTAGACATTTTTATCTTTTCTGGTAGCAAACCTACATTAGATTAGTCATAGGGCTTTGGAATAGGTGTGAAAGATAGCTTTCCAAAGTTGCAAACAAACATAGTATCTTGTGATAGGGAGAGTTAAATCCACTTACTACATTTTTTCCTGGGAAGCCCTTCTAACACAAGGGTCAATCACGAGGTCACATTGAGACTGGCAGAGTTACTCACTCTACTTTGTTGGTCTTGGTGTAGAGATTATGTGTATTATGGGGGTCGCTTGAGAGGTATACCCACAATGATGAGTGGAATCCTTTCAAGTTGATTTTAGGCTAGATACCCTGCCCTTGCATGTGGATCGGACTGTCGACTATTTCCCCAGGCATCACTGTAGTGATTGGTAACCTTAGTGGCCTATATCTTTAGGGTCTTTACACAATGTGACTATGGAGGGGCAAGTCTTCATGGTACCTAGAATTGACATTGGCCAAACTCACTTGGGCTTCTTGGAGGGTATACCCATGATTATGTGTAGGAGATTGCACCAGGGTGTAAGTCCGTTAAGCAGGTCGTCAACGTAACTTTTCCACCCGCTCTATCTCAACCCCTTCTTACATTGTTCCCGCGACATTGGATTTCATCACCAACTAGTGTGTTCATTGTGAGAAGGTTTTTTTTGCTTTCTTGCTTACTATATTTTTAGCGTGTGTTGTTTGTTTTCCCTAGAAGACTCTAGATTGGATATTTATTTTATGGTGTCAACTACTAGAATGACCGATGAAGGAACTCCTTTTCCATAGGAACCTTTTGTTTTTCCTTCTTACGGGAACATTGGTCCTCCTCACATCGCTACTTTGAGCCTTCCAGGTCTCACAATTGGATTGTCGATGTGGTTGTTTTCCACTCAGGTAATCCTGAATGCAGTAAGTGCTTTGGTCGTAAGCACTTCCCCCCAAGAGAATCAACCTCATGTTGATCCTTCACCTTCTTCACTAGTAAGATCTTATTATCCTTCCTCACTTGCAAGGTCTTCTTCTGTTTCATATTCTTCATCGAGTGAAAGCTCTGAAGCTCGTAACTTAATGGCTAAGAAGAATAAGAAACATGAAGAATAAGAAGAAGAAAAATAAACAAGGGTCAAAACCTCCAACCACTGCTAAACGTGTTGGAAAGAAACCAGTTACTATTGATCGTGCTGGGAGTGTTGTTGATGTCAATATCACCCAAACAAACCATAAGCCCAAGTACCCTTGAAGGCTTTGTAAGGGTAGCCATATTCTTAAGGATTTCCCTAGTCTATCCAAGGTTATAGAAGCATGGTCTACACACCCTCGCCAACCCATGTCGTTAGCCTCTGAACAACATGCTGATGACCTCCCGTCAACTAGTCTCGATATAGTTGGGAAGAAGAAAATTCGAGCCAAGTTATCGTGTATGTTATGAAAAGGGAGTCATCTAACTCACCTTTTCCCTCATATGGAAGAAGCCTCAAAATTATTGGAAGACATGACTGTCCCCCAGCCTCAAATTTCAGCTACTTATCACAAGATTACTCTCGACCCACCTATAGTTGATGGAATGATCAATCTGGCCCCTTTGTCAGTCAATTTGGTTGATCATGTAGTCAACCTGGTCACTTCTTTAGTCAAACCAGTTGACCAAGTGGTCGATCCCACTCTCCCGTTAAAGAATGAAACCCAAGTGGTTGATCCGATCCCATCCTCGATCAATACCACTCTCCCACTAGAGGGTGAAACCCAAGCGGTCGATCTGTCTCCACCCTTCGACCGCATTCTCCCCTTGGAGAATGAAACCCAAGTGGTTGATCTGATCTCATCATTGATCAATCCTACTCTCCCGCTAGAGAGTAAACTCGATACTTCCCATGTTTTTCTCATTGATACAGAATCTACCATTCCAGTGGGTATTCCTCCTTCTCCCATGGAACCTCCTCCAAGCTATGAGACCATCCGTTTTGATTGGGGTGTGCTAACTGGACCTCGTCTTCCCTCTCACATTATTTTCCATATTATAGTACAGGTTTTTGGTCGAGACATTCCTCAAATACTGATAGATGAAGGTGTGCCCATTAGTATTTTTTTATCTATTTCTTGACAAGCTTTGGGTTATCCTCCACTTGCATCGGTTAGGCAGAATCTGTTAGCTTTTAACAGAAGAACCAGTCAACCTTTAGGGACCCTTCCTTAGTTTCCTGTAACTTTGGGAGGGAAAATTGTCTTTATTGATGTCATGGTAGTCCAAGACCCCTTGGATTTCGCTTTACTCCTTGGGCGAGATTATGTCTATGCCATGAAAGTTATTGTGTCTACTCTTTTTCATGTGATATATTTCCCTCACGATGGATGAGTTGTGATTGTTGATCAACTTTCATTCATTGACCTTGACTGGATTGCCTCCCTAAATGGTTCTTATATGCAGACGGTATCACCCCCGCCACAGCTCAATTATGTGGCGTTGTCTCCCATGGCTTCAACTTTTGATGACTTAGATCCAGTAGTTGACATGGCGATCTCTTTGATAGGGTTGTTAGAGCCTGATCTCTTTACTCTTGTCGCGACCCTTGACCTGGTGTCCTTCCAAAGTGTGTTTCTTCCTTCCAGTGAAGACCTCTTGGAAGCCATGACCGAGTTTTGTCCCTTGACATGGTGTCCTTTCTATTTCAATCTCGTTAAAAATGAAACAGTGGTCTTGGGATTATACCTAGAGTTATGAGCATAGTTCTTCTCATGTGTCAAGTTCATTAAAAAATGAAACAACTTCCCCCTCTTCGTTTGGGTCAAGTCCTACGTCTAGTATTTGAAGCTTAATTTCATTCATCTTTGCAGTTGGATGAAATGAAGCTTGGGGGACATTGCTTTCAGCCTCTGGACTTCATGCTGAATTTAGAGCTGCTAGCTTGTTAAGTTGGGGGCTAAGTACCAACCATCCCTATGTTACGCGTTGGGAAGTCCAAGCATAGTTTTATATGGGTCAAGCTTGTGTAAAAATGAAACCACTTACCTCAAGCGTAGTTTCCTATGGTTCAATCTTGTGTAAAAATGAAACTAGGTCCAAGCATAGTTTTGTTTTGTTTTAAAGCTTGCATAAAAATGAAAACAATCCCAAGCTTAGTCTTTGTTCTTTCTCATGCTCGTAAATACATGAGAATAAGTTACCGAGCTTAGTATTTGTTCTTTCTCGTGCCCGTAAATCAATGAGAATGTAACCGATTATAATTTTATCACTTTTTCGGACTCGTAAAGGTTATACGAAAAAGGAACCCACTGGAGTTCCCTTTAAGCTCTTTTCAGACTCTCTAAACATGAAAATATTGTCAAGGGACCTTGTTCTTTTCACACTCGTTAAAGTATTTGAAGAAAACGTCTGTTGAGCAATAGTTTATCTGTTTTTCGGTCTCATCAGGCTACTTTACAAAAAAAGAACTAAGAGAGTTCTCTTTAAGTGTTTTTCAGACTCTCTAAACATGAAAAAACCTTGAGTTTTCTTTCTTTGGACTCATAGAACAAACATTGAAAGGCCCATGTGGAAACCACTCCTTCCTAGGGTTCGTTAAACATACTCCAAGGGAATCATCCGAAGGATGAGATTACATTTCAAGCATATGTTATCCTCCTCAAGCTTGTGTAAAAATAAATAGGTACTCGCCATAAATGGTGGGGGAAAAAATTGGGAAAGAAATGTGTCTAAACCTGTATTCCATGGAAGAGTTGCTTTTGAACATGACACCCTTTCAATCGCCTTGTGTCTAGGTTGGAAAATATGCTCGTCTCTTGATAATACTCCTTATAAGATTACAAATTGGTCTATGATCCCTGTTGTTGATTCAGTGTTTCCAAGACAGTTGTCATGTCGTCAATATGTTCAACCTAGAAATCCTTCTATTATGTCGGCCATTTCTGCAGTCCTTAAGCCTTCTATTGCATTGGCCATCCCTTAGTCAGTTCTCAATCACTTGTTACTTTGATCTACATCAAATCTTGTTACTTGTTTCATGTCATTGATGGGGGATACATTAAGGCCCTCCTATGACGAGTATTTTCTTATCGACTTCAATCCATTTTCCAGGAATTAGACTTAGAAACCAATTGGTACCTTGGAACTTGCATGCCTCAATGGAAGGTTTCCTCACTTTCGACAGTGGGTCTTCATTATTGACCCTTGATCGGGAGATTCCGCCGAGTGTTCAACTTCAACTCATTTATTCACATTTGTTGGATTGTACTAGTGTACCTTGGGAGTCATTGACATTAATGGTTATTTCCCTCACACTTTTTAAAGGTATACACTAATGACCAGTAATCAAGTGGTTTCTACCATGTTCGACTTCGACACGTGTATTCACATGGTTAGATTCGTACTATAGAGTGGTGGAGATGAAGACCCTAGATATTTTCTGACAGATCTAGGTTGCGTTGGATTATATTTAGTGTATTGTTACATAGATCCACATTGTATGTCTGGTGGCTATGTTCAAATTTGAGTCCTTAACACATAGATCCACAATGTAATTTTGGTGGCTATGTTCATATTTGAGTCATATCGGCATGGATCCACAGTGTATGTTTGGTGGCCATGACCTGTCTTACTTGACATGGATCTTCGCATGTCGACATTTATGATCTGAGTCATTTGTATTCTGAGTATGGGAATGTCTACCTCAGTGATGATGTATTATTGTACTGTATTTCCTTGTTTGTTGGCAGGTTTCCGACCGGTTGTTCCTTGTTCCCTACACACACTCGAAAAAGTATTTCAGATATCACTATGTTCTAACTTCATACTTTGGGGGGCTCTCTGTTACACATTATTTTCATCATCCCTATGACCGTTGACGATGTAAACCTATATGGTGCCTTCAGAGGGGTCAGTGGCTTGAGTTCCTGAAGAAAGAAGAGAGAAGAACTTTTCCTGAGAAAAGAAGCTGCATTCTCCTTTGTAAAAACCCTATTAAAGAGGATGTTCGTAGGTTACTATATAGGCAAGGTGCAAGAATTCCCAATTCTCGCAAGCTGCACCATAGTTGGGTTGCGAGAGGTTCATAGGTTGCACTATAAGCAAGGTGCGAGAATGCTCATACGTGGGAAAAATGAGCATCTTCTCGATGCTTCTAGAAAAAGAAAACTCCATGGTGAGGTGGCATCTGAATGGTTTGGATCTTACCTTCTTTCATAATTTAGTGGGATCATCCTAACCTCCTCACCTTATCCTATTCAACTTATAAAAGGAGAGGATCTCTCATGGAGAAAGTTAGCTTTGGAGACTTTTGGATTAGCTTGGATTAGATTGAGCTTTGGAGATTGTTAGCTTGGCTATATAAGCCACTTTGTCAAGATAGATTGTGAATATTATCAGATCGATGCTCTCAGAATTCTTGGAGTGGAAGTGTGTGGGTAACGAAGGACAGTTGGAAGGGACCTTACGACATCAAGTCCATGGTTGTAATCTCTCTTTCACATTTAATATGATACAATAATATGATTCTTTCCTATAAAGCTTGTTGTGTTTTATTGTATGATTCCTTGATCACATACATAGGTTTATATTGAGTTTATGCTATTACTATCACTTTGGTTGGTTGCTTTCTTTTGTAGATTCATCATTGTATGAACGTTGGAATGGATCTAGGATGGTGATGGCGAGAGGAAGTTGCATTTAAACAATATGTCACCTATCCCTCTTTAGTTAATAAATTCAATATCTAAAACTTAAGGAAAGTGTCATGTTCTTGTGTTTTTTTTTCTAGATCTAGGTGAATCTAGGGAGATCAGTTAGTGTTAGCACCTACCGATTTCTCCAATAACAACTTGATTTTCTAACTGTTGTGCTAGAATAATATTGTGTTTACCAAACACAGATTCAATATTTTCCCAAGCTTCTTTGGGTTTATCAATTGATTGAAGGGGGAACCTTAAATCAAGAGAGATGGACATTTTGATTAATCCACGTGCTTCGTCAATCCTATTTTCCCATTTGGCTTTCTTATCAACATCAATGGGTGTTGTTCCTTTCCCAAGGTAATCCCGTACAAGCCTTTACTTCTTAATAAATCCTCCATATGGGAGTTCCATTGGAATTAGTTGGTACTGGTAAGTAAGAGATTACTTGTATAATCCATATTAAATATGTAGATAATACAGATTTAAAAACTGAAACTAATGATCTGAATGGAAAGAGCTCAAAAAGTTATGCGATTTTAAAAAAAAACGGCACTAAAAATGGACTTCGGATGTGAGAGTTAGGTTATTTTAAAAAATGACATAAACGGTAACCAAATGACCACGTGATAGTGTAAGTTGCTTTATGAAGTGATCCATTTTTATAAAGAGAAGTGGGGATCACTTTTACAATGAAGTTACTTTATAACAAAAAATCTGCATTTAAAATAAATATCTCTAAAATAAAATATTAAAGCTACTTATAGTGATTCACTTTTATACTTGAAGTAAAATACACTTTACAATGTTAACATGAACTTTTTCAAAAAAATTAACAAAATAGAGACTTGAACTCAAGACCTATTACTTAATAAGACAAATTTTAACCAAATGGTCTAGCAAAACATATTGTAATGTTCATAAGGAGGATTGTTGTTGTTGTGCTAAACTCTTTTCACACAACAAAAAAATTTCTCTTCTCGATGACAACAAGGGTTAGATCTCGGTTAGCTTACCCGGAAGATGAACCTTTTTTCCTATCTGTTTTTGATTTTATAAGATCGCACAGGGCGCGGGGCAAAGAGAATACGCATATCTAAAAGAGTAGAAACCCATAAATAAATAATACAAAACCAAAATAAAACCGAAACACTACTCTGCAAGTTTTTTTTAAAATGTGTATTCAAACTTTATACCGCTGGATCTAACTGTAATGGTCATATCTTGGACAAACGAAAACCTTTTCAAGTGAAAAGAAAAGTGCTCCTAAATGAAACGAGTGCTCCAGACGCAATGGAAAAATCCTCTTAGCCCACAAATGTATGGAAATGACAAAAAATGGATATGAGGCAACTCGGCTTCACGATCTCGATCTACAACAAGAGAAGATCTTCAAACAACCTCTGATACCATGTTTGAAAACACAGGTATTCCAACAGAGAACGAACACCTTCAATAACCACTCACATAACTAGATCAAAGATCAACATACCAATGTTTTCACATGGTAAAAACCCTACGAGGAAACATCCACTGCCCCAGTCAACGCAACCACTTGGAGCAGTTTATTAATGCAAAAGAAAAAGATTACAGAGATATTTTACAAGAGATTTTGTCACAATCGATCATCATAAAATGACCCTTCATGATTTTTAAATAGAGATCATGGACCAATCATGTGTTAAGCCATGGATCAATGGTCGTTAAGATCAAGCAGAGTATGAACCGTCAGATCACTCTATGTCGGGAACATATCGTGACCATCGGATTTCCTGACTACAAATGCATACTAATGCATACTAAAGAAACAAACTTTTACCTAACGACACATTAGACCAAGTAGATCTTAACTAACTCCTAAGTGTCTAAATATCCTAACATGTTTTTCCTATGTTTATTAGTCATTATTCAGTCTCCTAAAGTTTAGGGGAGAATATTCCACCCAAAGAATATTCTCTTATGTTGACACTTCAGTTTGACTAGTTGAGTTGAGTCTAGATGTTTCATTCATTTTGTCACCATGAAACATTGGGATCATCACCATGCTAATGCACATTAGCCTTGGTTTCATCACCATACTAGCACATTACCCTTGATTCCTTGATCTACTCCTCACTACACTTTGTTTCAGTTAGTTAATTGATGTTATTGGATAAATCCGTAAGTGTGGACCCAATGGGTGATCCAAAAGAGGTAACAACTAATTCTCTGGAAGAATTCAGTCATCTAAAAGGGTGCTGAGAATCACTGGGAAGTTGAAAATCCTCTCGAGTGTTTGTAATTCGAAAACGTTCTAGAGAGTTAGTTCATTCCACTTGTGGTGTGGTGACGACTGTGGCTTCACTTTGCACAGGAGATCCCTCAGGTGTAGCTGTAGGCAAGGGTTGAGAACTGTCCAGATGCTCTGGAGATAAACCATGCATTCTACGTGAATGATGTGGAGGAGCTATTGTAAACGAGTGACAAACTTTGCGAATAAAATCCTATGGTCAACTTGGAGAAACAAACAACACGCGCTAGTAAACAAAAGCTAGGAAGCAACACCAAACAAACAGGACCTTCTAATTTCGAAGCCACTAATTGGTGATGAAATCCAATGTTGTAACAACGAGATGAGAAGGGGCGGGGCTAGGGTGGAAAATTTACACTGACGACCTGCTTAACGGACTTACACCCTGGTGCAAGCTCCCACACATAATCGTGGGTATACCCTCCAAGGAACCCGAGTGAGTTTGGTCAACGTCAATTCCAGGTACCGTGAAGACTTTCCCCTCCACAGTCACCTTGGGTAAGAACCTAGAAAGATAGGCCACTAAGGTCACCACCAACAACAATAAAGCCTGGGGGAACAGTCGACAGTCTGATCCACACGCAAGGGCAGGGTATCTAGTCCGCAATCAACTCAAAAGGCTTCCACTCATTATTGTGGGTATACCTCTGAGTGATCATCGTAATACGTGCAATCTCTACACTGATATCAACAAAGTCGGGTGAGTAACTCTGCCAATATCAATGGGACCTAGTGTTTGACCTTTGTGTGAGAAGGGCTTCCCAGGACAAGATGTTGCAAATGGAATTTAACACTCCCTAACACAAGATGCTATTGTGTGTTTTGTGCTTTTGGAGAGTGTATCTCTCTTCCTACTCCAAAGCGCTAGCCTAGATAAATGTTGGTGTAATAGAGCCCTAGAAAAGAGTTACTAGATAAATTGTATGAATACGCAGTGTTATTAAGAGCTGTTGTTTACTCAAAGGAAACGGAAGTGAAACTTATGTTGTATGACTCTGACCCAAAAATGCAAGGATAAGAATGAAATATATCACTTTTCGTTCAATGAATCCTATGTATGGGAGAGAGAAATTTTTTTCTAGATCAACCTTTAACTACAATGCAAAATTTCCTTTAAAATGAAAATGCAAATAATCACTTATCAAATGACAATTCTCGATAATATGTCTTTTTCAAATACTTCAACAATCTCAATAATTTGATTTTCAATATCTTCTAAAACGAAAATAATTTTTTTTTCTTTGAAAGAAAAAAGTTGTGTTCACTTTTCAAAAAGGACCCACACTATGATAGTGAGAGTATAGAAAATAAAAAATCGAATGAACAAGCAATGGAAAACTCAATCAACTCTTTCAACAAAAGCAAAAAAAAAGAGCAAATCAAAGTAGTCTTCTCAATGCAAATGAAAATGATCGTTCAAACCAATAAGCAAATGAGAAAAACCAAACACTCAACTTTCAACCAATCACTGGTTCTTAACTAATCAAACACACTCAGATTCTGAAGTCAGAGAGAATGGTTTTGCCAAGAAAAGTCAAGAAACGAAAGTCAAGACACAAAATGACAAGAAAAGCCTTGGAACCCTAAGAATGTTCATGAACACAAAGAAAGACAAGAAAGATATCAATCAGTGGTCCAAGAAACTCATAAGAGGCAATCAAACTGATTTGGGCAGTTGAAAAAACCAAAACTCAAATCCAAATTCTTGACAAAATGAGTTTGCAGGCAGGCAGTATTACACAGTGCGAGAATCACTAATTCTCGCAGGTGACCCTTGAGCAGGGTGCGAGAACCTCGCACTAAAACCTAAAGGCAGAGTGCGAAATCTACCTATTCTTGCAGGCTGCAATGAAGTACAGTGTGAGAATTCCTGAACATAGTCAAAATTTTGAAAAATGAAGCAAAATTGAAAAAGGCTTCTTGACCTAGAGTCTCTATCAGGATATCTTGAAGACTCAGAGATTGATAGGATAGGAGAAAATTGAAACCAGAGAAAATGGCCACATAAAAATATCAAAAGCCACAAAGAAAATGGGATGTTCCCCAGTGGAGTCACCAATTTTTTTATTGGATAAATCTGTAAGTGCGGACACTAACCGATCTCCCTAGATCCACCTAGATCTAGAACAAAGCAAGACAGAACATGACTCTTTCCCTAGATTTCGATCATTGAATTAACTAGGAGGCAAGAACAAGTAACATACCCTATAATCGCTTCCTATGGTATTTGTTGCTCCCGTTTCGCTCCAGTGCTCTTGTGCAGTCAAGACCAATACAATACAAACCAACCAAAGTGAAGAAAGCACAATCTATTCAACGATCAATCTATGTATATGATCAAAGAATTATACAATAAAGTGGAAATAGCTTTATGGGAAAGGGACATATTACTGTATCATATTAATGAAAAGTAAAGATTACAACCTAAGCCTTGATGTCTCAAACTTCCTTTCGATGGCCCTTGGCTCTGACACACACACTTGCTCACTTGCATGAAGAAGATCAACCTCTTTGGATAAACTTGTTGGAGTCTCCAAGCTGTTGTAGCTTCAGTCCTTCACACAATTCTTCCACTAATTCTCCAATGAATCTTGCTTAACCTTACTTAACCTTTTCCATGAGAATTCCCTCAATATATAGGAGAGAATGAATTAGTTACTTGGATAAGAATGATCCCAAAATATCAGGGAATCCAGTACTAGGATAACCATTCGAATTCCATCTCATCCTTCTAGAAACATCGATAATTCATCTTTTTCCTTGCTTTAGAAAGAGTTCGCACCCTAGCAGTTCAACACAGTGTGAACTTCTCACACCCTATCTTAAGGCAGCCTGCGAGAATCATGCATTCTTGCAGGCAAATATACTAGCAGCATATGAACCTCCTTAAAAAATGATATTTCTGGAAAGAGAAGAAAGTAACTTTTCTCAGGAGAAAGTTCTTATGAAGAGCCTGAGTACACCATCATCAATACATCATCATGATGACCAAAATCATGGGTAACAACTGAAGACCGGTTGACTAGTTAACTTAGCTAGGTGGCAATTCACACTCATAATTGCCTCAGAGATTAGACTAGGTGGCAGTTCACTCTCATAACTGCTGGTGTGTGTCTAGATCACTCTAGACCACCACTATGGTGCATTGCTTCTCCTCCAGTGCGCATTGATTGAGTTATACAAAGTATATCACGTGTAAATTATTCATTATTCATTACCGTTAATGATAATTCTTCCATTCTTTCTCTCTTGCTTCTTCTTTCTCAATTTCTCTCTACAATTGTGTGTGGTCTTTTTTAGCTAGATCTATTCTGTGAAGGTTCAACACATTTACATTTTACTAGCTTGACTTCTAGTTAGAATATTATCTCATCATCGATTCTCTAGTTAAGTGAATCTATATTGAGTTATATATAAATTTCATTAAGTCATTCATACAATCCCACCCGGGATATATTGATAAATACAAACAATCATTATTGACTTTGATTATCAATCTAGCTTGAAAATACTTATGTTATCACTCAAGAGATTGACATTCAAATATTTTTCCATTATTGGGAACATTTACTAAGATACTTCTAATCGATTGTCATTTGATGTCGTCTC
This sequence comes from Picea engelmannii, assembly GCA_009831015.1. Taxonomy (NCBI): domain Eukaryota; kingdom Viridiplantae; phylum Streptophyta; class Pinopsida; order Pinales; family Pinaceae; genus Picea; species Picea engelmannii. The sequence goes on along the minus strand of ML782595.1, from coordinate 320,417 downwards.
TCCCTCATCTAGATTATTATTATTATTATTATTATTATTATTATTATTATTAAAATGAATCATTTATTCATAGGGAAAACCCTTCTTAGTGAACAAATAATTGCTAGACTTATTAATGCATTTCAATATGTGAGCTCCAATTTAGACAACTCACCCCTCTTACATGGGACTTATGCATAATAATACATGACACTCCATTGTAATTTCTACTGCCAAATAAATTTATGGACGAAAGTGTTTCTCTATCCTGCAAGAAACCTCCTTTTCTCAAAGTGTTCTTTCATTTTTTTTTTTTTTAATTCAATTAGAATTAACTAAGGTACTTATCACTCATCTTACTAATGTTACCAACCATTCACAATATATGCATGAAGTCCACTACTATGGTATGATCAAGTAAACTCAACAATTAAACACAAGTCGAATTGACATCACGACGGCCAGTAGAAACTTGTCAATATACCCCATCACACATTATGATACAAAAAACACATCGTCATGATATTTCATTTATCATTCGAAACTCAAGTTCTATGTTCATAGGATAGGCCCACTTACAGTATACCATATCACCACAATAACATAAATAATTAATTAAAGACAATACATAAGTACTACTATGGTATACTTGACACTAAATTCTCTCTAGGGTCAAGACTTTCCCACTCACACTTAAGTATAGAACTTTCAATCAATTAAAAAAATGCTAAATAATCAATTAAATATTGTATATTATTACTAAATAAATACATAAATTAAATTTATTTTTTTCCATGTTTTGGATAGAAATTTCAATCATATTACATACATTCTCTTCTAGATACATTAAAATTGAAGTATGGAACATGTTTGCATCATTGTCAAATTCAAGTTGATACAACCAAAAGCTCAAAAGTAGAAATATGTTTTTCTTATAGAAATTGTTGTAGTGGGTCTAAAAAATGAAAATTATGTCAAAGCAAAATCCTACTATAATAAGTAAATTTATTCATTGAACATTTATGTTAGAACAATATTTTAGCATAATTAGTAAATCGATTAATTGAAATTTTGATTAAAGATATTTTCTCTAATATTATTTTCTTTACCATTGCTTTCCATCAATGTGTAGAATTCGAAAACAAATAGGCTACAACCATACTAAGATCTTGTAGTTCTCATGCTACGTGGAGCCTTGTGTAGAAGGACATGTGTGCAAGCAAATAAATAAGTAGAAGGAAGGAAGGAGGGATTGCCACGACCCATAATTTCCCAGATAGTCAAAGAAAGAAGAACATCTTGTAGATGTTGGTATGTAGATAATAACCTCTGTGTAACAAGGAAATCATATCAATTATATTAAAGAGGAAAACAAATTGTAAATAAACTAACTAAATTCTTATTATTCAAGCCACTTCAATGTCTCAAGGTTCCTTGCATCAACAATCATAACATCTTTTTGTTTCATTGTATATTATTCACACTAACACCAGTCATTGTCCTATGCAACCAAGCTATGCATGGCATCACTCAATGCCTCACTTTAGTCCAACACAAAAACCAACCAACCTTTCCAGTGGCATAATCCGGTCTCAAGTTAAACATAATTGAGTTAAATCATTCAATAACCTCATCTTGACACTCCATGCTTGCATAGCACTTGGAACAAAAATACACTATAGGGTGGTTTCTTTAATATTTAGATAGCATAAGTGCATTATGTTGGATACCTTATGATTTTAGGTGGATATTTTCATTTTTTTAGTAAACATAATGCCTTATTGACTATGAAAAATAGTGATGGATTGAGAGTTTGACTTATTTGCAAAAAAAATCGACCAGCCTTCCAACACATCTTGAATGATTTGTGAATGATGGATGATGGATGAAGTGACAGGTCCATTAAGCATTGTCCTTCAGAGGGATATCCCTCAAATATTCATTAACTTTGTCATGTCTTGTACCTCCAACATGGATTTCGATGCTTGGGACTGTTTTTAATGTCATTATAGATGCATGATAATAGTTGTTTCTCTCTAGTGTTTCTTAGGACCATTTGGTTTTGAATGTTTGTTCTGTCTACCAGGACTTACATGGGAGACTCAACAAAATGGAGAATTTTTTCATGCCTCTTCTTGTGGATTGTAATTCCTTGTAATTATTTTTTCTTGAGGTTATTGTTATTGTGAAACCATGTAAATTTCCCATGGAATTAGTTGCTCATTGCTATTATCATTGAGTCATTTTGCTAGTATTATGATAATTTAGCGTATATGTATCCTTCCTTATCTATGTTATTAGTGGTGGTATTTTGAATATCCATATGAGGTATACTGAATGGAACTCATGCACAATTATCCAATCAACATTTTTGGGCAAGATTCATAGATCTATTTGTACTCCAAATGGAAATTTGTGGAGAGGATGTATCATACAATGTAGACAATGAAAAACATATGAAAGCATTAGTAATGTAGTTGAGTTAGATGGAAAACATCATGAAAGCATTAGTAATGTATCAGTAGACATATTCCTAATTTTATCACCATCAATGTGATAATTCATTTGTTGGACAACTGAGAGGGGGGGTGAATCAGTTGTTACCATGCTTAAACAATTATGATTATTTTAAAATCTTTACAAGGCACTCAATGATGATGACAATAATGCAGAGAGATAAAAAAAAGGCACATTCAACATCAGTCACATATATGAGAAAGACAGAGACAGATAATTCCTGCGGAAACCCATACAGGGTAAAAACCTCCTTTTCTTTATATGATAAGTATTATCTACATTCTTTACATTATCATACATATGAGCACCAACTCATTGTGAGGCTACAACCTTTGTTTTTGCAAGATGCAACTTGTTGAGAGCATCGACTCTTTGTTTTCTCTAGCACCCACTAGAAGGAAGCACCAACCCCCTGGTTTCTCTAGCACCAACTAGAAGGAAGCACCAACTCTCTGGTTTCTCTAGAACCAACTAGAAGGAAGCACCAACTCACTGTGTTCAAGCATCCACTTGAACCTTTGAGGACACCAGTCCTCCCTAGCACCTCCCAACCACCCTGAATAATAAATTCTTTATTACTGCAACTTACTACAGTGATATAAAATTATTCAATGGCTTACCATCCCTGTTGTTGTTCTGTTACGCTGCTCTGTCCTGTCAGCATCAGTGCCTTCTACACGCCCCTTGCACTTTCTGTTCTTCTGCCTTTTATACTCTCTGCACCATATCCCTTTGATGCAACCTTCCTCTAGCATGCATCTCTACTCCTGTGCTCTGCCTCCTTGCTCACACTTGAATTTTCCCCATGACAACAACAACTATCTCTTCTTTGTTCGAAATTCGTATAGTCTTTGTTGTCTTTGTGCATGCAATATTCACAATGCCTCTGCATGCTCACTCTGCGCAAAATTCCTCCACCTCTCGAGTGCTCTGCATGATCATCATCGTGACTCTTCAGCTTCTCTGGCAGTTCAACCCCTGCGTCTATCATCACTAGTTATTATGCGGAGATTCCTTAGCCTCTCTGGCAGTTCGAGACTCTTCGTCTTCTCTGTCACAGTCAATCTCACCTTCTCTGTTTCAGTTATAGGCCTCAATCCTCATCCAGCAGTCAATCGCCTCCACGAACATCTTCATCCCTCTTGAAGATTTCCAGAGGCTCTTCACCTTCTCTGTCAATCATCCCCAAGTGTTTTCAAGTCCTCTGGCTGAAACCATTAGTGGTTTATGGAAGTTATACTATGTCATGCTATAGTATCCCTCCAATCTTGTTCAAATTCACCTGCACTGTTGGATTGATTCCAAGGGATCTTGTATTCATTTTGGCATTTTGGCTTTCGACAGTTCGACATTCGTGTGACCATGTGTCTTGACATTCCTAGACACAATGCCCGAAATTCTGAGGTGGGGCTCATCTACACTAGGTCCTTCCTCCACGTGACCACACGCGGTGACCACAGGTTGCACTAAAATGGTGTTGCGAACTCATGATCTTCATCGACCCTGATCGACGGTCCATGATCTCGATGAATCAACGGTCCAGATCTTTTCGAGATCTCGCATCTTGTTGTTTCTTAGTTGGAGGTTCTCGTCCCTCCAAGTCATGATAGGCGAAGCTACGAGATGGAGCTCATATCAATAATCCACATTCTTGGTGATCTGACGGTCCTGATCTTTTCGCGATCTTGCATCTCATTGTTCCTTAGTTGGAGGTTCTCGCCACTCCGAGTCGCGATAGACGAAGCTCCGAGATGGATCTTAGATCAACGATCCACATTCTTGGTGATCTGATGGTCCTGATCTTTTCGCGATCTCGCATGTCATTGTTCCTTAGATGGAGGTTCTTGTCACTCCAAGTCACAATAGGAGAAGCTCCGAGATGGAGCTCAGATCAACGGTCCACGTTCTTGGTGATTCGACGGTCCTGATTTTTTCGCGATCTTGCATCTCGTTGTTCCTTATATGGAGGTTCTTGTCACTCCAAGTCATGATAGGCGAGACTCTGAGATGTAGTCGGATCAACGGTCAAGATCAAACCTTGATCTGACAGCTAAGATCAAACCTCGATCTGATGGCTAAGATCAAACCCCATTCCTTTGACTTTCCAGTCAATGACATGACGATCTTTTGCCACATGTCCTCTTGATCCAACAGACCATGACTGTCATATCCGCCTTGTAGCTTCACCATATCTAACGGCTATTAGTCCTTTGTACTTCCCCTAGATCCTACGGCCCGGATCTTCTCGTGATTTCACCACTTCGTCGTGTGAGTTCTCGACACCTTCAAGTCCCGATCTATGAAACCCTGAAATGGAGTTAGACCAACATAATTTGGCCTTTCACATTTCGCCTCTTCTTTCACTTTAATGAATGTGCAGGTTCTCCCTGATCCAACAATGGTCGGATCTTATGGTTAGATCTGATGCCTAAGATCTGTCCTGCTCTTCTGCACGTTCTTCTTGTCTACAAACATTGCATTTGACTCTGCACTAATTCCTCCTGAGCTTACTTTGTTCCTATTTTTCCATTGATGCAAACTCTGATCTTGCCATCAATGACAAGCGCATACTGCCTATAAAGCATGCCAACCATCCTCTGCACTATCTCTTCTGATCTTATCGAGCTTGATCTACAGCGTCTTCCCAAACTACTTTTGATGCTCGTCTGTTACATTCTTCCTATACTCATGCCATCTTCACTGTTGTACTTGCCATCAATGACAAGCATACACTACTTTTTAAAAATTTGCCAACAATCTCCCCCTTTGGCATTGATGGCAACTAAGGCACCCAAATTCCTTTCTCCCCCTTTGACATCAATGTCAAAGAAGAGACATTCTCCCCCTGAGCTATTGCAGTAATTTTAGGAGGCATTTAGATATTTAAACAATACAAAACTCCCCCTAACAAGATGGACTCTTTTCGGTGTGAAACAAAATGACACCCAACTTCTGTCTGAGATATTCAAATGGTGTCTTGGCTAGGGGTTTAGTAAAGATATCTTCTATTTGTTCTGTAGTGGGAATGTAATGGACCTGAACAATCTGATTGGTGACCTGCTCTCTTAGAAAATGATATTTTATGGGAATATGTTTTGTCTTGGAGTGGAAGACAGGATTTTTAGACACGCTGATGGCACTAGTGTTATCACAATGAATTGGGATCAGTGTAGTGTATTTTACCTCTAAGTCTGCAAGTGTCTGAATCATCCATAATACCTAAGTGCAACAGGTAGCAGCAGCAATGTACTCTACCTCTGTGGTTGATAAATAAATGGAACCTTGCTTTTTACTAAGCCAGGATACTAAGGAGTCACCCAAGAAGAATGCTCCTCCACTGGTGCTTTTTCTCTCATAAACACAGTTTGCCCAATCTGCATCTGAATAAGCAGTCAACTGAAGACTTTGATTTCTGGGATACCACAGACCATAAGTCATTGTTTCTTTTAAATACCTGAATATCCTTTTGACATCTTGCAAATGACTCTATTTAGGTGCAGCCTGATATCTTCCTACCATTCCTATAGCATGCATTATGTTTGGGCAAGATGCTGTGATGTATAACAGGCTTCCTATCATTGATCGATATGAGCTTTGATCAACATCAGGTGAATCATCATCCTTGCTTAGTTTACATCCAGTTACCATAGGTGTACCCACATGTTTAGAATCTTCCATTTGAAACCTTTTCAGCATTTCTCTTAGATATTTTTCTTGAGAAATGAACATCCCTTCAGGCCTCTGAGTAATTTGTAGACCAAGGAAAAAGGATAGTTCTCCTATCATAGACATTTCAAATTCAGACTCCATGGCAGAAGCAAACCATTGTACCAGTGAATCCTTATTACATCCAAAGATGATGTCATCTACATAGACTAGTACGATGAGAAAATCATTATCCTTTGTCTTAATATACAGATTGCTGTCAGTTGTTCCTCTCTTGAACCCTTTGTCTTTGAGATACGTATCCAGTCTATGATACCAGGCTCGAGGGGCTTGTTTTAAACCATATAAAGCTTTCTTCAACTTGCATACTATGTCAGGGTTATCAGACAATTTAAAACCCTCTGGTTGTTCCATATAGACTTCTTCACTTAAATCTCCATTGAAAAAGGCTGACTTGACATCCATCTAGTAGACTTTAAACCTTTTATGACAAGCATAGGCAAGAAACATTCTGATAGCTTCTAATCTTGCTACGGGCACAAATGTTTCATCAAAATCCAGTCCTTCTATCTAAGCATAGCCTTTACAGACTAACCTTGCTTTGTTCCTGCTAACTTGTCCTTGCTCATTCAAATTATTCTTAAAGATCCATTTGGAGCCAATGACGTTTTTAACTTCGGGTCTTTGAACCATCTCCCATGTATTGTTTTTCTCAATCTGATCAATTTCTTCATTCATTGCTTTAACCCAGTGATCATATTTGCTGTCTTCATTAAAATTCTTGGGTTCCAGCATGGATATGAGAGCTATATGAGATTGTTCGGTGGTTTTGATTAGCTTTCTCCTGGTTTTTACACCTTTGTCTTTTTATCCAATTATCTGACTTGCATGATGATTCTTTTGAATGATTATGGAGGAAGAATTTGTAGTTGACTGCTGATTTGAGTCTGTCTGAGTGTCTGAGTCTTCATCTAATTCAAAGTCTTCATTTTCTAATTCTTGGACCTGTTCATCTTCAGCTTTAGTTGTGTCTTCTGTAGAAGACTCATTACTGCACACCTCTCTTGCTGGGATTCCTTCATCAATTTTTACATCAATATAGTCAACCATTTTATGCAGCCTCTTATTATAGCATCTGTATCCTTTATTGTTTGTAGCATACCCTAAGAAAATACCTTCATCCACCTTGTCATCATATTTGTCGATATTTTCATCATTATTATTTATGTAGCATTTACTCCCAAAGACTCTGAAGTGTTTGATTGAGGCAGGTCTTCCAAACCATAATTCATAAGGTGTTTTGTCACTTTGTGGTCTGAGGTGAGCTTTGTTAAGCATATGGACTACTATGTGTATTGCTTCTACCCAATAGGTTTGACCAATGTTCTTCTCATTCATCATTGACCTGGCCATTTCCTGCACTGTTCTGTTTTGCCTCTCAACTACTCCATTTTGTTGTGGAGTTCTTGGGATTGTGTATTCTCTCTTGATCCCATGCTCATTGCAGAATTCCTTGAAGTCTCTTGACATAAAATCTCCTCCCCGGTCTGATCTTACTGCCTTTAAACTCTTCCCTGTTTGAGTCTCAGTTAAAGCCTTAAATATCTTAAACTTCTCAAATGCTTTGGCTTTTTCTTTGAGAAAAGCAACCCAAGTAAGTTTGGAGTAATCATTTATAATCAGCATGAAGTAGTTTTCTTTCCCTGTGCCTTCCTGTATTGATGGTCCACATAAATCCATATGAACTAGTTGGAGTGGTTTCTCTGTTGAAGTAAAGCTCTTGGACTTAAATTGTGTCATGTTTTGCTTCCCTACTTGATAGGGTTTACACACTGAATCTTGGGGCTTTGATATTCTCGGAAGATCATTTACTTCCTCGAGGTTTTTGAGTTTGATTAAGTGGTCAAAGTTTATATGTCCAAGTCTCCTATGCCATAACCAGCTTTCATCATGTTTTCTTAGATGACATTCTTCTCTATTTTCTTTCAGCACATATACATTATTTTCTATCCTTATG